>OZ024827.1:68172463-68611625 GCA_964016985.1 Anodontia alba | reverse complement strand
ATCTGGATGAAAATTATACCAAAATGGAAATTTGAAAAAAAAAAAAAATAGTAATAATAATAATAAATAAATAAATAAAACGCAGGGGTTTTCGGAAAGACTTCAAAAATGTAAATCGTCATAATTCATACCAAGATCACCAAAATGTAAAAATTACATCACTTGGAAGAAAATTGTGCCAAAATTGGAATTTAGAGATAATAGACATTTTTCGCATGTTTCCGGGGGCCAAAATATTCATTTTTTTATCAGAAAGAGTAAAAAAACTCGACATCAGGATGACCAAACTGTAAAAATGACCTCATTCAGATGAAAATTGTGCCAAAAACAAAAGGAAAGGCGGTGTGTGTGTGTGTGTGTGTGTGTGTGTGTGTGTGTGTGTAGGGGGTGGGGGGGGGGGAGGAGGGGGCTTCATTTTTTTTTGGAAATTCTTTAAAAATGAAGAAAATCATAATTTGACATCAGGATGACCAAAATGCAAAGAATGATATCATTTGGATAAACAGTGTGCCTAAATGGAACTTAAAAAAAGGGCATTTTTCGCACGACCGCGGGGGCCAAAGATTTATTTTTTTCGGAAAGAATTGAAAAATGAAGAAAATCATCATAATTCGACATCAGGGTGACCAAAATGCAAAGAATGATATCATTTGGATAAACAGTGTGCCAAAATGGAAATTTGAAAAAAAAAAAAAAAAAAAAAAAAAAAAAAAAAATGCGGATTTTTTCGCACGACCGTGGGGGCCAAAAATTTATTTTTTTTCGGAAAGAACTGAAAAATGAAGAAAATCATCATAATTCGACAACAGGATGACCAAGATTGAAAAATGACCTCATTCGGACGAAAATTTTGCCTAAATGGGATTTTGGGAAAAATGGGTATTTTTCGCACATCCGTGGGAGCAAAAAAAAATCTTTTTTTTTTTCCGCAACAGATTTAAAATTGACGAAAACCATCATAAATCGACATCAGGATGACCAAAATGTTCAAATTACTCAACTAGATGAAAATTTAGTGCCAATATGGGACTTTAGGAAAAATGAGCATTATGCGCACGACCGCGGAGACCAAAAGTTCATTTTGTTGGAAAGGCTTTAAAAATGAAGAAGGTGAAACATCAGGATAACCAAAATGTAAAAAAAAAAAATACCTTATTTGGATGAAAATTGTGCCAAGTTGGAATTTGGGAAAAATGGGCATTTTTCGCACGTCTGCGGGGCCAAAAAGGTCATTTTTTCGGAAAGACTTTTAAAATGAAGAAAATCATCATAATTCGACATCAGGATGACCAAAATGCTAAATTGACCACATCTGGACGAAAATTGTGCTTAAATGGGAATTTGGGACAAAGACCATTTTGCGTACGTCTGCAGGGAGGGGGGGGGGGGGGGGGAGGTGGGTTTCTGCTCCATCCGACTTACGGTTCAGGAGCAGATAACAATTGAAGACTTTCAAGATAGTCGCCATGCCGGCCATCATGGATACCATTTTGATGAAGATGTCGAAAATGTAAGGGACGGACCATGGTCAACAGGCCACAGCAAAAGCTGGCCTAGAGCAAAGCTCCAGGTGAGCTAACAATTGAAGATGTTCAATATGGCTGCTGTGGCGGCCATGGTGGATATCATAACAAAATGGTTTTAGCAATTCTGAATTTCCATGTCGCCCCAATGCCTCCCACCAAGTTTTGGCTCAATCTGACTTACCGTTCGAGAGCAGATGAGGTTTGAATATTTTCGGAACAGAATGATTTTATCAATTCTGACTCTCTTTGTCACTCCGATGCCTCCCATCAAGTTTGGGCTCAATCCGCATTACGGTTTGGGACGAGATGTCGTTTGAAGAATTTCGAGATGGCCGCCGTGGCAGCCATCTTGGATGTCGGAATGGAACGAATATAGCAGTTCTGAGTCTCCGTGCCCCCCTAATGCCTCCCACCAAGCTTAATCCATCTTACCATTCGGGAGCAGATGTTATTTCCAGATTTTCAAGCTGGCAACCATGGCGACCATCGTGGATATTGGAACAAAACGAATTTAGCAATTCTAAATCTCCACGTCACCCAATGCATCCCATCATGTTTGGGCTCAATCCGACTTACCGTTCGGGAGCAGACGCGGTTTGAAGATTTTCACGATGGCCACCGTGGCGGCCATCTTGGATATCGGAAGGGAATGGTTTTAGCAATTCTGAATCTCTATGTTGCTCCGATGACTTCCATCAAGTTTCAGCTCAATCCGACTTACGGTTTCGGAGGAGATGTCGTTTGAAGATTTTCAACCTTGGATATTGGAACAGAATGATTTTAGCAATTCTTATGCCTCCCAACAAGTTTTGGGCTCAATCTGACTTTGGGTTCAGGAGCAGATGTGGTTTCTAGATTTTCAAGGCCGCCAGGAGGCCATCTTGGATAGTCGAACGGAATGATTTGAGCAATTCTGAATCTCTATGTCGCTCCGATCCTTCCCATCAAGTTTCGGCTCAATCGGACTTACGGTTTGGGAGACGATGTCGTTTGAAGAATTTCAAGATGACCATGGCGACCATCTTAGATATCGGAACGGAACGAATTTAGCAATTCTGAATCTCTATGTCGCTCCGATGCCTCCCATCAAGTTTCGGCTGAATCCGACTTAAGGTTTTGGAGGAGATGTCGTTTGAAGAATTTCAAGATGACCGCCATGGTGGCCATCTTGGATATCGGAACGGAACGATTTTGGCAATTTTGAATCTATATGTCGCACCGATACATCCCATCAAGTTTCTGCTCAATCTGACTTTTGATTTTGGAGATGTCGTTTGAAGAATTTTAATATGGCCGCCATGGTGTCCATCTTGGATATCGGATTTTAGCAATGGTGATGCCTCCCGTCAAGTTTCGGCTCAATCGGAGTTACGGTTTGGGAGGATATATCGTTTGAAGAATTTCCAAGATGGCAACCATGGCAGCCATCTTGGATAAAGGAACGGAACGATTCTAACAATTCTGAAACTCCATGCTCCCACAATGCCTCCCACTAAGTTTCAGCTCAATCCAACTTATGGTTCTGGAGGAGATGTCGAACATGTGAAAAGCTAACGACGGAAGACAGACGACGGACGACGGACAATATGCCATGGCATAAGCTGACCTGGAGCAAATATCCAAGTGAGCTAAAATGAGAACGTAATAACCTTAAGATGCCTAAAATGTAACAATTACGTCATTTGGATGAACATTTTGCCAAAATAGGACTTTGGGGAAAATGGCCATAAAATTCATTGTTTTTGGAGAGACCTTCAAAATGAAGACAAGCTTCATAATTAAACACCACTCTTTCGGACTAACTATAAATAATAATAAAAATAAAAAAGGGTTCTCATTCAACATCAGGATGACTAAAATGTAAAAATTACCTCATTCAGATGAAAGTTATACCAAATGGGACTTTGGGAAAAATGGGCATTTCTCACAGGTCTGCGATCGCCAAACATTCTCTTTTTTTCAACAAGAGGCCCACGGGCCACGGTTCGCTCACCTGAGTGACACAGCCACTGCAGACATGCAGATGTTCCCAATAATATATGCAAAGATTCAGCCATAAGGCATCCTCGGTTTTGGAGAATAAGATTTTTAAATGTTATTTCCCATACAAATGCATAGGGAAGCAAACTTGTACGACCATTATTTTAGCAACTTTGGTAGACCCCCTGTCCCCGATGATTTAAGCAAAGATTCAACCCCAAGGCGTCCTCGGTTCTGGAGGAGAAGATTTTTAAAGGTTTTTACCATATATGGGCATGGCGGCCATCTTGATCAATGAACCGCGACCATTTTAGCAATCTTTCATTCCCCCAACCTAAGGAGGCTCCATATGAAATTTGTGTAAAATTGGCCCAGAGGCTCCAGAGGAGAAGTCGTTTGAAATTCTGAATATTTTTCCCATACAAATGCATAAGGAAGCAAAATTGACCTCACGGTAAAAAGGTCAAATGTGAATGTACGACCATTATTTTAGCAACTTTGGTAGACTTCCGGTTTCCAATGATATATGTAAAGATTCAGCCACAAGGCATCCTCGGTTTTGGAGAACAAGATTTTTAAAGGTTTTTCCCATTCAAATGCATACGGAAGCAAACTTGACCTTGCCGTAAAAAGGTCAAATGTCAATATACAACATCTATTTTAGCAATTTTGGTAGACCTCCCGACCCCAATGACTTATGCAAAGATTCATCCCCAAGGCATCCTCGGTTCTGGAGGAGAAGATTTTTAAAGGTTTTTACTATATATGGGCATGGCGGCCATCCTGGTCAATGAACTGCGACTATTTTAGCAAACTTTCATTCCCCCAACCTAAGGAGGCTCCATATGAAATTTGTGCAAAATTGGCCCAGAGGCTCCAGAGGAGAAGTCGTTTGAAATTCTGAATATTTTTCCCATACAAATGCATAAGAAAGCAAAATTGACCTCACGGTAAAAAGGTCAAATGTCAATGTACGACCATTATTTTTAGCAACTTTGGTAGACCTCCAGTTTCCAATGATATATGTAAAGATTCAGCCACAAGGCATCCTCGGTTTTGGAGAACAAGATTTTTAAAGGTTTTTCCCATTCAAATGCATACGGAAGCAAATTTGACCTTGCCGTAAAAACGTCAAATGTCAATATACAACATTTATTTTAGCAATTTTGGTAGACCTCCCGTCCCCAATGACTTATGCAAAGATTCAGCCCCAAGGCATCCTCGGTTCTGGAGGAGAAGATTTTTAAAGGTTTTTACCATATATAGACATGGCGGCCATCCTGGTCAATGAACTGTGACTATTTTAGCAATCTTTCATTCCCCCAACCTAAGGAGGCTCCACATGAAATTTGTGCAAAATTGGCCCAGAGGCTCCAGAGGAGAAGTCGTTTGAAATTCTGAATATTTTTCCCATACAAATGCATGAGGAAGCAAAATTGACCTCACGGTAAAAAGGTCAAATGTCAATGTACGACCATTATTTTAGCAACTTTGGTAGACCTCCAGTTTCCGATGATATATGTAAAATTCAGCCACAAGGCATCCTTGGTTTTGGAGAACAAGATTTTTAAACGTTTTTCCCATACAAATGCATAGGGAAGCAAACTTGACCTTGCCGTAAAAAGGTCAAATGTCAATATACAACATTTATTTTAGCAATTTTGGTAGACCTCCCGTCCCCAATGACTTACGCAAAGATTCAGCCCCAAGGCATCCTAGGTTCTGGAGGAGAAGATTTTTAAAGGTTTTTACCATATATGGGCATGGCGGCCATCTTGGTCAACTAACCGCAACCATTTTAGCAATCTTTCATTCCCCCAACCTAAGGAGGCTCCATATAAAATTTGAGCAAAATTGTCCTAGAGGCTCCAGAGAAGAAGTTTGAAATTCTGAACAGTTTTCCCATACAAATGCATAAGGAAGCAAAATTGACCTTACCATAAAAAGGTCAAATGTCAATGTACGACCATTATTTTAGCAACTTTGGTAGACCTTCAGTTTCCGATGATATATGTAAAGGTTCAGCCATAAGGCATCCTCGGTTTTGGAGAACAAGATGTTTAAAGGTTTTTCTCATACAAATGCATAGGGAAGCAAACTTAACCTTGCCGTAAAAAGGTCAAATGTCAATCTACGACATTTATTTTAGCAATTTTGGTAGACCTCCCGTCCCCGATGACTTACGCAAAGATTCAGCCCCAAGACAATCTCGGTTCTGGAGAAGAAGATTTTTAAAGGTTTTTACCATATATGGGCATGGCGGCCATCTTGGTCAATAGACCGCAAAAATTTTAGCAATTTTTCGTTCCCCCAACCTAAGGAGGCTCCATATGAAATTTGAGCAAAATTGGCTCAGGGGCTTCAGAGGAGAAGTCGTTTGAAAATGTTAACGGACGGACGCACGGACGGACGGACGGGCGCACGGACGGACGGACGACGGACGAAAAGTGATCACAATAGCTCATCCCGAGCATAGCTCAGGTGAGCCAAAAAGACTTCAAAAATAGTTCATCATAATTTGATATCAGGATGAGTAAAATGTAAAAATTGTCACATTTGGATGGATTTTGATTGTGTTGGGGTTTAACGACACGTCAACCCATGAGGGTCATTTTGTGTCGTCTCCCAGAGAAAGGGAGAAAAGAGATAGAAGAGAGAGTAGAGGAGATAAAAGAGAGGGACAGGGAAGAAAGAGGAACAGGAATGAAAGTGAAGAAACAGAAGAAATAAAAACATTCCCCCTCTACCCTTACCCACTACAAGGATAGCAGGCCTTGCCCAACTGTAAGCCAATATCAGTTGGATGCCCCAGTGATGTAAGATACACAGCACCTTCGCACCACCCGACCACCCCCTACATTTGGATGGAAACTGTGCAAAAATGGCAATGTAGGAAAATGGGCATTTGTCTCTGGTCCGCGGTCACCAAAAATCAGGTTGACTAAATTGTAAAAGAAATACCTCATTTGGATAGAAATTATGCTAAAAATGGCATTGTAGAAAACAAATTGCCTATTTTTTGCAGATCCGTGGTCGCCAAACATACATTTTTAAAGGACTTTAAAAATGAAAACAAAACATGATAATTCGATATCAGAATGCCTAAAATGTAAAAATTACCTCATTTGGATGAAAATTGAGCAAACATGGCAATGTAGAAAACATGGGCATTTTTCGCAGGTCCGCAATCGTCGTCAAAAAACCGTTTCTTTTCTTTCTTTTTTTTTTTTTTTTTTTGTCGGAAAGCATTTAAATATGAAAAGCATCGGTTTTCGAATTCACGATAACTAAAATATAAACTCATTTAAATGAATATTATGTCAAAGTTCGGAAAGACTTCAAATATGGAGAAAACCATCATTTTTAATGTCACGATTGCAGCTCTTCCTGGATATTATTATATGTTTTCTGTTTTTTGTTTGTTTGTTTGGTTGGTTTTTTTCTTTTATTTTCCGCAAATCAGGGCTTGAAACTTCGTATAAATTACCTCCTGCTAAAGAGATGGCACACATGAAATTCCAAGCCCCCTTTTTCTGGGGATCGCATGAAGATCTGTTTTCTGGAAAACTAAGAGAAATGTTTTAAAATATTATCTGCCATTATGGTAAATGTCCTAAAATTAGGAACACTGTTTCTGACAAAATAACATGCAAACAGTGTAGACCCAGATCAGACTGCTCCATCAGGAGTAGTCTGATCAGGGCCTATACTGTTTTCCATTCCACCGACTATTTTAAGATACGACTGCATAAAAAGCAAAATTTAGGCCGACGAAATTTCGAAATAAAGTTTTTGAAAATTTAAGACATTTACGGTATTTTTATTCCGTGTTCAAATAGTGAAGGCTGGAATTCAGACTTGCAGTCATGTGATTACAGGTGATTTGCACAGATATTTGGCCCTGTTTCATTGTCCAGCCGAAACAACAAAGAGGAAAAATAAAAGAGAACTAACGCATGTATTTGTTAACGCATTTTATCACGTGATGACACATTTATGCTGTCAGATAAATAAACCTGTTTAACAAAATTCGCATGTCAAACAAACTGAACCCATGCCACAAGAAACTTCCACTAACAATAACTGGAAATCCTTGTCATCACTAGTAAATAGTCATTTTCTATGAACAGTAACCAGAAATTCTGGTTATATCTAGTTAATGGCTGTTTTCTATCAAAAGTATTACATATTCATGTCATCTCTGGTAAATGGCCATTTTCTATCAACAGTAACTACAAAGTCTGGTCATATCAAGTTAATGGCAATTTTCTATGAACAGTAACCAGAAATTCTGGTTATATCTAGTTAATGGCTGTTTTCTATCAACAGTAACTACACATTCATGTCATCTCTGGTAAATGGCCATTTTCTATCAACAGTAACTACAAAGTCTGGTCATATCAAGTTAATGGCAATTTTCTATGAACAGTAACCACAAATTCTGGTTATATCTAGTTAATGGCTGTTTTCTATCAACAGTAACTACACATTCATGTCATTTCTGGTAAATGGCCATTTTCTATCAACAGTAACTACAAAGTCTGGTCATATCAAGTTAATGGCAATTTTCTATCAACAGTAACCACAAATTCTGGTTATATCTAGTTAATGGCCGTTTTCTACAAACAGTAACTATACATTCATGTCATCTCTGGTAAATGGCTATTTCCTATCAGCATTAATCACAGTCCTGGTCATTTTTGGTAAATGGCCATGGTCTATCAATAGTAATCACAAATCCTGGTCATCTCTGGTAAATGGCCAAGGTCTATCAAAAGTAATCACAAATCAGGGTCATCTCTGGTAAATGGCCATTTTCTATCAACTCATATATGTCAAACAATTACCAAGTGTTCGGATTACAACCCATGTACTTTTATCCACCGTTATAAAAACATATGTTGTGGGTACTCATTTGAATTGCACCGACCAGTCGAGACAATTGGAATAAGTATCAACATCATACACAGTCGAACCTCAATGGCTCGAACATATTTGGGATCATGGAAATATGTTCGAGATATGGGTAGTTCGAGCCACTGGGGTTAATCAGGACGCCAGGTCAGGAAGCAAATGGCGATAATTTAGGGAGTGGTTTTTTTTTTGTTGTTTTTTATCTTCTAGATAAAAATGGTATGTTGAATGTACTCATTAGAATCGCCTCGACGAGGCGATTCTAATGAGTACACACAACATACAATTTCATGATAAAATAAGAAAATTACTTAAATATTTGTTTTCTTGGGCTACCGGAAGAGTTTCGCAGGGACTCAAAAACGAGTTCGAATTAGCCATGGTAAACGAGCCATCGGTGTTCGAGCTATTGAACTTCGACTGTACTTTTATAAATAAAGTCAGAAAAAATATCACATAAGCATCATTAAATACTTCATAAAGGCATCAGCTGAGCATTCTTTGAAGTTTGCCCTCATTCGGTAGATATTTTACTACACGAATTTCCAATCAGTTTGAAAAACCTTAGTGCACGGTGGGCAATTATACTGAAGACGGCAGCCCCAAGTATCAAAAGGATTTTAAAACAAATAATCATTGAAAGGTTCCATATTCCTCAAAAATAGACATTTTTATCCAAGAAAGGTTTGATAAATAGATACATGGTAATAATACGACCATAAAATGTGGCATCTGACAGCCTGTAAAAATTCAAGTTGTCTCGCATTTTTGAACTGGATCAAAACTGAAACGATTTTTTATCGTATCTCTGAATTAATGTTGGCAATATTAATTCAGAGATACGATAAAAAAATCATTTCATTTTTGATCCAGTTCAAGAACGAGAGACTAACTGAAATTTACAGGCTGTCAGGTGCCATATTTTATGATTGTATTAATATTTTTTTAACCTCTCTTGGATAATAAAATGTCTATTTTTGAGGAATATGGAGCCTTTAAATCAGAGATAATAATAGCAATAAAACAAAGAAAAAAAAATCTAGTGAAAAGGTAGGAAATCACAGACACATCATTGCTCTTGGGGACTGGTTCACTTCAATTTTACAAGATTTACCGAGACTGGATGCTGAGTAAACCAGGCTGGAATATTTAGAGCACAATGCTTTTTTGGAGCCTCAAAACCTAATTCTGTGAGGTCGTTTCATATGCAGTCTGCTATAGCGATAACTTGCTTTATGAATCAATATGATTTTCAAGTTATTCTGTAGTGCAAGTTTATTCTGGACAGAATAAAGTAACACGGTAAATAAAGAGCAAAACAACAACACAATATTAAATGTCAGCAGTCTGAATCCGTGAATAAAGTTTATACAGGTGATAAAATATTTCACACTTAAAGCGCTTTTAGGCAAAACTGTGGCAGACGGCATTCTAATTTGTCTTTATTGTTGTTTTTTTTTCGGAGAAAGTAAGTCTTGGCATTACATGTGAATCGTTTGCTAGGGAAGACGATTCATATATGAACTGCCAAGCCTTCTTTTCTAGGGTAAAATACAATAAAAAGATCCAAAATGTCGTCTGCTGTAGTTGCGACTAAAACTTTAAAAGGTTAACTAGAACCATGAGGGGCTCCGACAATATTACCACCGCAAACCGTCTGTGACCACGGATTCAGAAACACACGCAGGAGCGGATTCAGAGGGGGTTCGAGGGGTTTAGTCGAACAATTGATTGATTCGAATTTCATCTTCATGTGATTTTTTTTTTTTTTTTTTTTTTTTGATAAATTTGATAAATTTAGGATATAGTATTTACCCTAAATACTCACCTTACTCTGTCGTATTTTTCTCTTCAATAAGTCCATTTTACTACCCGTGAATGTGTGTAAAATTGCTCTGTGGGTGGCAAACAATGTAGACTGATCAGACGCCGCGTAGAGTAAATACGGAAATTTGATCAAATCGACCTCGCCCCTCAGAAATCATCCTAGATCCGCCCCAATCATGGACAGGATAAACACAGTATAACGCCCAACATTTCTTTCACAATTGTGGTATACTGAATCATAAACTAAATGAATTCTAGTTTAGTACCATATTTTCCATAAGCATTGGAATAGACATGCATGGGCATACAGTGCAGACCCAGGTCAGATGCCGCAGAATGCGGCATCTGACCAGGGTCTGCACTGTTTGCTACCCATTCAGCAGTTTTAAGGTACATCAGCAGGTGATAAAAGTGACTGGTTCGAATTTTAGGAAAAGTATGCCAAGAAGATAAAGGTGTCCCAGTATTAAGGGTAAAATATAGTTGTTTGTTTTGTTTTTTGTTTGTTTTGTTTGTGTTGAGGTTTTACGGCCCAGTCAACCCAATGGGGTCATGTCGAGCGCGGTCACTTTACCTAATCACACGTTTACTGTGTTTTTTATTCGGGTTTTACGTCGCTTTCAACAATCTTTCAGTCATATTGCGACGTGTCTGGATGTGGCAGGGAGCTAAATGCTCGCTTTTAGAATGCTGCCTCACTGAAATATCACTAAGTCACATTATACTGACACTGAGCTGACCAGTTCTGATTCCTATCTCTACTTTCAAGATCAGTTAGTACCATTTTAAAGTCTTTGGTATGACTCGGCTGGGGGATCGAACCCGCTACCTCCCGGTCACAAAGCGGACGCTCTATCAACTGAACCCCTCTGTCCCGGTATAGTACGCGTACAACAGTGCATCTGTTGTATAGAATACAAAGAATTCTAGTGACAAGGATAGAGAAAAACAAGCAGTAAGACTAGGTTAAATGTCAACAGTGTGAACCCATGGATAAGTTTGTACACTAAAGAATGTCAAGGTGACTGGATATTGCTCAAAAGGAGCTGACCTGAAACACCTAGTGTTTGCCTGGTCTCAAGGTCTTGCTACTCGTAAGGTAAACGCCCCTAGAGGACAGCGATTTTTTTTTCTCTAACAGTAGCCCCACTTGAAAAAAGGAAATACCAGGGCCCAGTTGTTCAAAGCGTCGTTAGCTTAACGAGCTCGTTAAGGGTCATTTCGTTAACTGTTTTAGCAGATTCAATATACAATATTATGATATTTTTTGCTGAAAAAATGCACTGCAAAAGCTACTCACATTTTTTCAGCAAAACAATTCAGCATATTTGCGTATCACTCAATGTAAATTTTAACGAATCGTTAACTAACGACATCGTTAGCTTTGAACAACTGAGCCCTGGTAATTAAACTGGATTATTCTGCAAGAATCGTCTACCTTTGACAAAAGAAGCAACAACTTCTAATTAAAAGTGCTTCTCTTAAATCAAAATTTTGTTTACTACATGACATTGAAAAACATGTGAATGGGACTGGATATACTCGGAATATTTACTGCCATTTTAACAAGGGATAAAACACGGTGACTTCCTGTTTGCTTCCCTGCACAACAGGTCCCTTCTGAAAAGGGTTCTACTCCAAATGGAAAGAATTTGCTCCCAAATTTTGGAGCAATTTCTTTCCTAGTAGAACCCCATTCTGAAAAAGGTCTACTCTAAAAGGAAAGAATTTGCTCCCACTGGGAGCAAATTCTTTCCTTTTAGGGTAGACCCCCATAAAGAAGGGATGTTAAGACAGAGTTGCCTCCCTTAAGAATTATCTATGCCCCTTAACTTAAGTACTATTTCAGCAGTACAATACTTAAAATTGTTTATTCTCTCTAAATATTGGGACACGTTAACTCCTTATCTTTCTTGCCCTAAAACTTGGACAAGTTCATTTTTTTTCTACTTGTTGTGTTTCTAAAAATGCTGGATGAGTAGCAAACAATAAAAAGCAACTGTAAACACTAACATCTGGCAGTCACTTTTTTGGCACTATTAGTGATCAAGGCAAATAGCGCTAAATAACACTGCCAATATTCATTTTTCAATAAATGTATAAAGTATGGAATGTATTTGAAAGTATGACTGCCCGAAAATTAAAATGCTCGAACAAGCCCTTCCCGTCAAACTGCATAAGTTTGAAAGATGCAGATATTAGGTGTTTACAGTAATCAGCTACCATATGTTGCAGTGTCTAATCTGGGTCTACACTGTTTGCTCAGGCCTGTATGTCCCAATATCCAGGGTAAAAAGAGTATAAGCATACGAAATCAACAACCCTTTATCATCACGAAAACATGTCTATATAATTTTGACCCCCTTTAACCCCACTTTTATATAGAACTAGAGCTGGTGTTTGTAAAACACTATGCCCCCAACTGCCTGACTCTAACACTGTTTGACTCCAACACTGCTTAGCCATGACGGTAGCAACAGTACAAATATATGATTTCAATGTTATTTTATCAAAGGGAAATAACTCTAAAATAGGAGATGACTGGGATAAGAAAAAAATACGGATCACCTATTTTTTCATGAGGAATCAAAACATGAAATTTCAAAACATTAGCATACATGGTTCTAAACTTATGCTATACACAATAAAGCAATGACATTAAATGGCCCGAAATTGCGAAGGGCCATAACTCCAACATTTCATTTAATTGGTTCAAAATTTATTCAGGTGATCTCCTCCTCAATCCCAATCAGTATACCAAATATCATGGCTCTAGCTTAAATACTTTTTGAGACATCTTGCTGAAAAAGTCAAAATGCCTAGAACTACAAAGGGCCATAACTACATCAATTTTTCATGGAATTCCCTAAAAAACAAACCAGGTAATCTCCACATCATCCCCAATCAGCATATAATATTTCAAGACCCTAGCTTAAGTGCTTTTCGAGTAATCTTGCTGACAAGGTCAAAATGAGCAGAACTGCAAAGGGCCGTAACTTTATCAATATTTTCATGGAATTCTCTCAAAATATAATCGGGTAATGTACACATCATTCCCACTCACTGTATCGAATTTCAAGAACCCAGCTTAAATACTTTTCAAGATATCTTGCTCACAAGATTTAATTCTGATTTTTTTCAAAGGGGCATAACTTTAAATAAACATGCTAGACAAGAAACAAAATATGGGTCGGCTATTTTTTCATTGGGAACCCAAATATAAAATTTCAAAACCCTAGCGTGCAGGGTTCTTAAGATATGGCATGCACAAAAAAGGCTTGATGAACGGACAAACAGTCGGATGGACAAATGAAGGCAAAATAATAGCCCCATCAATTTCATTCGAAACTGGGGGCATAATCAGGTCATCTACTCATCGCTACCAATCTATTCATCAAGTTTCAAGGCTCCAGCTTCAATAGTTTTTGAGATATTTTGTTCACAAGGGAAACATGCCCAAATTTACAAAGGGCCATTACTTATGAAATATTTTTCAGAATTTACAAAAAAATTAATCAGGTCATCTACTCATCATTACCAATCAATTCACCAAGTTTCAAGTCTCTAGCTCTAATAGTTTTTGAGATATTTTGCTGACAAGATAAAAATGCCCAAAATAACAAAGGGGCATAACTCAAGAAGTATATTTCAAAATTTCTTCAAAAGTTAATCAGGTTGTCTACTCATCACTACCAGTCTATTCATCAAGTGTCAAGGCTCTAGTTCCAACAGTTTTTGAGATATTTTGCTGACAAGGTAAAATTGCCCAAAATTACAAAGGGCCATAACTCATGAAGTATTTTTCAGAATTTCTTCAAAAATTAATCAGGTCATCTACTCATCACTACAAATCCATTTACTAAGTTTCAAGGCTCTAGCTTTAACAGTTTTTGAGATATTTTGCTGACAAGATAAAAATGCCTAAAATTACAAAGGGGCATGACTCAAGAAGTATATTTCAAAATTTCTTCAAAAGTTTATCAGGTTGTCTACTCATCACTACCAGTCTATTCATCAAGTTTCAAGGCTCTAGCTTCAATAGGTTTTGAGATATTTTGCTGACAAGTTAAACATGCCCTAAATTACAAAATGCCACAACTCATGAAATGTTTTTCAGAATTTCTTCAAAAGTTAATCAGGTCATCTACACATCACTACAAATCCATTTACTAAGTTTCAAGGCTCAAGCTCTAACAGTTTTTGAGATATTTTGCTGACAAGGTAAAAATGCCCAAAATTACAAAGGGCCATAACTCAAAAGGCATTTTTCAAAATTTCTTCAAAAGTTAATCAGGTTGTCTACTCATCACTACCAGTCTATTCATTAAGTTTCAAGGCTCTAGCTCCAACGGTTTTTTAGATATTTTGCTGACAAGATAAAAATGCCCAAAATTACAAAGGGCCATAACTCATGAAGTATTTTTCAGAATTTCTTCAAAAGTTAATCAGGTTGTCTACTCATCACTACCAGTCTATTCATCAAGTTTCGAGGCTCTAGCTTTAATAGTTTTTGAGATATTTTGCTGACAAGATTGCATCCATATTTTTTCAAAGGGCCATAACTCAGAAAAGGGGCATAATCCTGTCAAGAAAAAAAATACGTGTCAGCTATTTTTTCATGAGGAATCCATATATGAAATTTCAAAACAGTAGCATTCACGGTTTTAAAGTTATGCTATGCATCAAAAAGCGTGACGAACGGACGGACGGAAGGACGGACGGACGGATGGACGGACGGACGGACGAACAACCCAGAAGCAATATGCCCCTCCAACTTCTTTGAAGTTGGGGGCATAAAAACTGGGGTTTACAGGGGTTTACAGGGGTATACATTAGTTTTCTTTTTTTTGCTCAAAATATAGATTGTGGGTACTCATTAGAACCGCCTCGGTGAGGCGGTTCTAACGAGTACCCACAATCTATGTTTTGAGCAGAAATATAAAAAATATCAGATTTTTTGTCTTAAAATTTTCTGTTTTTTGGAGGTGAAAATTTCAGTATATTTGAATAGGCATGTTTTCGTAATGTAAACTGTAATTCTAATAATTTATGAGTGAAATATCAGACAAACAGAAATATTTACAAATATAAACACGACCAAAAATAATCAAGAAATAAAATAAAAAATACCCACATTCCTATGATAAAGCATGACTGAGTTTACTTTTACCTACATGTATATAGACTTGTGAGTATTTAATGTTTTGACTGCTCAATAAAAATACCAGCAGAAAACACTCTGAAACACATTCCAAAAAATAGCAGTTAACATTTCATGTGAATTGTCTCCTAAAAAGGATTCACAAGAAGTATCAGAAGCTATCCTTAGGGGAGAACTATTATTTGCTTGTAAATTAAAACTCTGCCTCAATATGGTTCTATTAACCCTTGTCATTGTTGAAAAAACTAAGATGCCACATCCACTTTTAATTGCCAGCCAATCAGATTTCTTGGTCCAGGTTGTTGATACAAATTCACAAAGTTAATGGCAAACAGTGCAGATCCAGATCAGTTAGCTTCTGAAGAAGCCAACTGATCTGGGTCTACACTGTTTGTAAAGGCGGGGCATATCCGGGTCCAGCAGGACAAGGGTTAAGAGCACACTGTCAGTCAGTCACATATGTACAATAGGTATCCAACATCGACATTCCTAATATACACATACAGTAGAATCTCTTTATCTCGAACTCGCTTATTTCGAATTACCGCTTATCTCGAAGTGAAAATCTGGTCCCTGTTTTAACACGAAACTATGACTACAGGTAACAAAATAATGTGGAAAAGAGGAGAAATTGCTCCTAAGGAGCAATTTCTCCTCTTTTCCACATTATTTTATAATATATATACTTCTAACTTCAGGAGTCAAATTACATTTTCATTTGTTAAATGTGGTTGTTCAATTTATTGTTTTCCTCACTCTCTCAACTCTGATAAGTCGAGGTACGGATATCTCGAAATATTTCAGTGAGTCCCTTGGAATTCGAAATAACGAGAGTTGACTGTATATCAATCCCAGAAAACCATAGCAACAGATAAGGCTTTTTTTTTTTTCAACCAAAAAGTACTCGTATTTTCTTATTTCTCCACAAAAACATATGTTGCAGCACTCTTAGAAGCACCTCAGCAAGGTACTTCTAATGAGTACCCACAACATATATTTTCGTTGTGAAATTCGAAAAATATGTGGACACCCTTCTTATCTGAAAAAGTTGAGTTTCTTTGGTGTTTATATTTCTTCAGTAATGAATATGGGGTGAGGGAATTCTTCGTTATAGGAACTTTTTTTTTACCTTGCATTCGTTATAGTTTGACTTTGGATATAGACTGGAATATAAAGATTTTATTTGGCTACAACATGGTCCTAGGCTTACTTAGATTTGCCTTGGATCCCAGCAAGTGGTATAGTGAGGAGGTGCATGCAGTGTACGAAAGGCAGTCGGAAAATATCCTGACTTTTTGCTCTTTCTCAAAACCGTCGAATAGTTTTCAAAATTCTTTTTAATCTTTTTCAAAGTATTGCCCACCAACGTCTGTACACCTTTGCCTTCTTAGAGGGAGCTTTTCTATTCCTTCTGCAAACCATAAAGTAACCCTACTTCTGAGGTAACGATTTACAGCTGAAATCAAAGCCACCCTGGTATCATATTAGTGTTCAGCTAGCCTTTTTTCCAGTTCTGGAAACAAATATAAACTGTCGGGGGGGGGGGGGGGGGGGGGGGGGGGGGCAAGATCCGGGCCGTACGGAAGGTGGGGCAATAATTGCTACTTGAACGGGATATGCAGGCTTTAGAAAAATATTTCTGCAACCTTTGAAAAATGTGGCAAGGTTTGTCATCCTCGAAAAGCATGCCAGGAAATTACAGATCACTTTTCCTCCAGCTAAGAGTCCATGGTAGCACCTACCTTGTTTAAATGCTCAAAAGTTCGTAAATCGCTTCTCATTTAAAATAAACCGACCGATTTATAGGCAATACAATGTAGTTTTCGCTCATGTATAATATGTGTAGGCAGCTGCACATGGAAAGGCAGGCGCATGAAAAGTCCGCATCACGAAAATACGCCTATATAATGTTGACCCCCTTAAACCCCACTTTTTTGTAGTAAAATAGGATTTTTCAGGGGTATACATTATTTTTCTTATTTCTGCTCAAAAACATAGATTGTGGGTACTCGTTAAAACCGCCTCGCCGAGGCGGTTCTAACGAGTACCCACAAGCTATGTTTTGAACAGAAACATGAAAAATATCAGATCTTTTTATCTGAAAATTTTCATTTTCTTTTTGTGATAAAATTTTCAGTATATTTGAATAGGCGTGTTTTCGTAATGGGATATTTTCCGACCGCCCCTCGTATACCATTACAATCATTTCAGATCCTAATTGAAGCCCATATTTTCAAAAAGAAATAAACTATACGCTGCTTTAGTTTATACAAAATGTAAAATTTTAGTGTATACATTTGAAAGTCTAAAACTGTCTGCACTATTTTTTACCATTGGATGCTCTCTATTTGATGCAATACCAACGTTTTTAGTCATGGGCTTTGTTTGTTTTATTTGGCCTTAAACCCCACTTTTATATAGTAAAACTGGGGTTTACAGGGGTATACATTATTTTTCTTATTTCTGCTCAAAAACATAGATTGTGGGTACGCATTAGAACCGCCTCGCCGAGGCGGTTCTAACGAGTATCCATAATCTATGTTTTGAGCAGAAATATGAAGAATATCAGAATTTTTTATCTGAAAATTTTCACTTTTGGATGGTAAAATTTTCTGTATATTTGAATAAGCATGTTTTCGTAATGTCCAACAATGGTGTCTGGACCTGGCAGGGAGCACAGTGTTCACTTTCGGAGTGTGCCTCATATCGCGGCACATGACTTAAGGATCTATCATTGGTGTGAGGGTAGATAGAAAAATCCGTCCCGATGATCACTGTCTGGTATCACAAGGCTTGCCGAGGGATGAATTTTTCTAACTACCCCTCACACCAATGATATTATTTTTCTTGCACACCTTTCATTTCTGAACGTAAATGTTTTGATAATGCAGTCACTTCGATTGCTGACGTCCGTCATAATGTAATGAATGTCGTTTAATGACGTCAAGACGTTCAAACGTCTGGGAATTTGTACGCCGTCGGAGTACTACTGAACAGTAAATTGACCTGTTCCGGTAGACAAGTTGCCTGTATGTAAACAAACGCCAGAGGCGAAGGTTATTACGTTTACCGTAAGTTTTTTGTTTTTTGTTTTCAGTTTACTTTTTGTCGAAAATCGGAAAATGTCATATGCTGTGGCAATGAATGAAAATAATCCTGACACAAGGATCACTGAAAAAAATCAGAGGATTTCTACATATATCCTTTTCGGCGTAAAAAAATCATGGCTTGAACATGCCTTACCGTGATTCAAACTATCCATGAAAGGCAATTCAAACCTTAACTCCAGGACGTTAGCAACTGAAATTCAAGTCCATGTTAAAATAAGTCAGTTTATCACACTTTTGCTTAAACGAAGTGATTCGCTTCTGATGCACAGAGAAAAGTTTCTGTGCATACCATTTGACCGGTGGCGTACAATTTAACTAATGGAATTTACTGAGCAAACGAGTACATTTTCGAAAAAAAACCCTAGAAAATTCACTTGTTTTTAATATTTTAACACCGTCGATAGCTTTGGTTATTTATTTGTAACCTAATTTTCCTTATTTATCATTTAATTCCTATTTTAAAACTTTAGTACATGTCAAAGACTTTGAAACTCGAGCACCTCCTATATAATTTACATCAGTTAAATTGTACGCCGCAAGTCAACTGGTACGCCTCGAAATTTTTTAACCTGTACCTTAAAAAACGAAACATTTCGTTTTTGCATAAACATATTTAAAATGCGTACAATATCCAATGGTTTCTCACTAAACTGTCAGGAAATGCACAACAACTGCGTCCTTTGCTTCGGTGCTTATTGTTCAATGCATGATTTTTGGCCGCTAAAAACGACATCTCGAGAAATCTACGGAGTTTTCAGTTAAAACAAATGTTATAACAATCTTGAACTTTTATCTCGGCATATGACATTCTCGGATTCTTTGTAAAACACAAAATAAGTAAATAAACTCACATTTTATCCAGCTGATCAGCACTCTGGCAAGTTATTTACAGACGTCAGTAGGTCCACCGGAACAAGTCAACTTATTCCGTGATAGTACACCGTCGGAGTACAAGTTGACCAATTCCCGGGTGTGGTTCAGGGACATAAACCTTAACGATGACATACGTGACGTCCATTACAACCAGTACATATCAAACACGTGAGAATTCTCGATTTTTATCTTACCCTGGGTAGGATAACCTGGGTAGGATAAGAATTTCTATCCCAGGATAAAATCCTGGATTTCCTATCCCGTGTGCAAGAAATGATATTCTACCCAGTCACATTATATTGATACCGGGTAGACCAGCTCTGATTACAAACTCTATTTTCTTTATGCTTAGCACCAATCAGAAAAAGCAGCAGACCGAACCCACAACCCCCCAGACACAAAGCGAACACACTATCAACTCGGCCACTGTGCTAGCATCACTAACTATGCTTTACTTGTGTGTAAACAGTTGTTGTTTTCACACTAGTGAGTAAATTAGTTAAGGATTTTATAATTTGAGAAAGATTCATCATAAACATACATTTTAATACATTACGAAAACACGCCTGTTCAAATATACTGAAAATTTTACCACCAAAAAATGAAAATTTTCAGACAAAAAATCCTGATATTTTTCATACTTCATAGATTGTGGGTACTCGTTAGAACCGCCTCATCGAGGCGGTTCTAACGAGTACCCACAATCTATGTTTTGAGCAGAAATAAGAAAAATAATGCATACCCCTGTAAACCCCAGTTTTACTATATAAAAGTGGGGTTTAAGGGGGACAAAATTTTATAGGCATGTTTTCGTGATGCACCAGCATGGCTCAAAAGTCTTACATATATGGACATGTTTTTGTTCGCATTTAACTTTTACTACTCTCTAAGCTCATTCAGCAGATAACAAATTGACGATAGTTCTTTTATTTTCATCAGAAAAGGCTTTGACATTTCATACAAACTGTAGGAGACAGTTTGTATGAAA
This sequence comes from Anodontia alba, assembly GCA_964016985.1. Lineage (NCBI taxonomy): Eukaryota > Metazoa > Mollusca > Bivalvia > Lucinida > Lucinidae > Anodontia > Anodontia alba. Next base: position 68,591,246 of record OZ024827.1, on the reverse strand, counting down.
TGTCAAAGCCTATTTTCTTGGCTAAAAAAAATAAGAAAAATACTTCAAAATGTCGGCTGCTGAAAGATTTACACAGCATGCAGAACGTTAATTTTAGGACAGCATGGTCACTGCAAAACAAACAAAACAAAGCAAAACAAAATAAAAACATGTAAAAACAAAACATTTGTACAGTTATTTTACCACATTTACCCAAAATGTAGGGACAGACACATCCGAGCAAACTGTGGTAGACTCAGAACAAACATAAAATGTGGCATCAGATTGGGTCTACAAAGTTTGTCAGCAGTTTTGTGATAAACCAACATGTAGTTAAATGGAGTTGTTCAAATTTTAGGACAAATATGGTAAGGAGTTAAGGTGTCCCAAAATTTTGGGTAAATCAGGTATGCTGCAAAGACTGGTTACGGTAAATGTCCTAAAATTTCGAACCCCAAGGTGTCTGACAAAGTGGCATACGCAAACAGTGCAGACCCTGATCAGACTGCTCCTGAAGGAGCAGTCTGACCAGGGTCTATACTGTTTGCTATTCTACTAAATATGTTAAGAAGCAACTGCATAAAGCGCAAAATTTAGGTTGAAAAAGTCAATGGAGTAACATGTTCGAACGTTTAGGACCTTTCACCATAGGACAATTCACCATAATCAGTCCAAAATTTGAATATGTGTACTGTGAAATGACAAAATTATAGTCTAAATTCAACAAATTTTAACTCAATGCATTACCTTTTTTTCAAATTGAATTTTCACGATAACGTTTCTATAAAAAAACAAAACAAAAAAAAAACAAAAAAAACTACCCAAGATAAAAAAGTGTGGAGGAAGATACATGTACGAGCCGACCTTTCCGGAAAGATCCATAATACTGGGAAGTTTTGATGAAAAGTGATGGCTATTTTCAAAAATATAAATAAATAAATAAATAAATAATAAAAATAAATAAAAAAATAAATAAATAATAATAATAATAATAATAAATAGATAAATAAAATTCTACAAATTTTCTAAGTCAATGATTGACATCCTCGATCCTTTTCAGGCAACATGTACTACATTTCGCGATAGCCAATTATTGCTTAATACGTGCTATTTCATTGTTACATATAAGCATTTAGTCAATCTTTAATTTTAATTTAATGAATGCTTCAGGGTAATGGATAAGGAAAATATTAAGGTGTTTTTCACTTATTCTTCATGACAAGTGACGCACTAAGATCACAATAGAATCATCTCATTTAGACACTTCTAATGATCTTCAAGAAAGTAAGTTTTTTTTTGAAAAAAATAAGCAGTAATAGACACAAAAGTGTTACATCTTTTAATTTTACCTTAGATTCTGACAATCATTGGTGCAGAAGGGCAGTGTTCTTCCAATTTTACGCAATTTCAGAAAATCGTAAATCCTTCAACTGAATACATTTAATCCTATGAATATTTTAAAATTCAAACATCGCTGAGACGTCGGCATCTGCCTCCCTCCACAACTTTTATCCAAGGAAGTTTCCTTCAGGAGCAGCCTGACCTTCTTGGTATGCATTGTTTGTACAGTCGAACCTCAATGGCTCGAACACCGATGGCTCATTTACCATCGCTAATTCGAACTCGTTTTTGCGTCCCAACGAAATTCTTCCAATAGCTCAAGAAAACAAATATTTAGGGAAATGTTCTTATTTTATTGGGAAATTGTATGTTATGTGTACTCATTAGTACCGCATCATCGAGGTAATTCTAATGAGTACACTCAACATACAATTATTGTGTAGAAAATCGAAAAAAAAATCCCTAAATTATCGCCATTTGCTTCCTGACGGCACCATAATTAACCCTCAGTGGCTCGAACCACCCATGTCTCGAACAATTTTCTATGGTCCCAAAGATGTTCGAGCCATTGAAGTTCGACTGTATTTGCCATTTTGTCGGAGACGTTGGTGTACGAATGTTAAGGACATTTAGATTGCTGTTCATTTATGTATTAACCCATTAAAGACTGAATAAACTCTCCTACACTATATATTGGAAGAGTCCATTTTCAATTTTAGGTATATCAGGGAATATAATAGATATTCCTAAAGAAAAATTGTCAAACTATTTACAAACAGTGGAGACCCTGATCAGACACGCGTTCTGCAGCATCTGATCTGGGTCTGCACTGTTTGCCAGTTACTCATTTAGGGATCTCTAGTTCTCAATGGGTTAAACAGGAACATTCCCATTCTCATGTAGCCACCAACTCAAAAAGCATCTCAACCTAAGTCATAAAGCACTTCTCCCAAACACAAATAACACAAGCTTAGAGGGGAACACACTATAAGATGTCTTGGGGCATCACGAAAACACACCTATATAATTTTGACCCCCTTAAACCCCACTTTTATATAGTAAAACTGGGGTTTACAGGGGGGTGGGGGGGTATACATTATTTTTCTTATTTCTGCGCAAAAACATAGATTGTGGGTACTCGGTAGAACCGCCTCATTGAGGCGTTCTACCGAGTACCCACAATCTATGTTTAGAGCAGAAATATGAAAAAATATCAGAGTTTTTATCTGAAATTTATCAGTTTTTGGAGGTGAAATTTTCTATATATTTGCATAGGCGTGTTTTCGTAATGGTAAAGTGCTTAGCAAGCCATTTATTTTGATGCAAGATTTTTCCAAATCGGCTTCGAAATAAGGAAGCTATGGTGGTTTGAATATATTCAAAATGGCTGCCATGGATGCCGCCATACTTGAGGCTTTGTGACGTCACACATCCCAAATTAAATATGCAAAATCAAATTAAAAAGGGTTTTCATGAATAATTTTGCTACAGATTTTTTTTTATAAATGTTTAATTCTAGTGACAAGGAATTATTTACCCCAAAATAAACTAACTTTATAAGAAGAACAACATTTATCAAACGAATTTAATTTTCTTTTGAAACCTTATTAAATATTCAAAATGGCGGCGCCCATTCCAACCAATGATAAAATATTCAAATGTCCATAATTTTCTTAATTCTCCACCGATTTTGGTCAAATGTGTATCAAAATTCATCGTTTGTAACGTACTGTACTTTAAAGTACATACGCTTTAAGGTTGCGTTCCCCTTTAGAAAGTCAGAATCATATACATATGGTAACGGATGTTATAAAGCCTTCTTCCCCTGCTGTTGCTGCCGAGTTGTAAATTTCCAGTTTTCAGAAAATTTATCACAGTCTTCTCATTAGAATAATTTAATGTCGCATATAGGCTTTTGTGTACAAGGATGTTTTGAGTTCTGTTTTTGCAACTTGTGACGTACGTGTTTTGACTTTTGAATTTTATGTTTTGAGTTTACGCTTTTATGTTTTGTGTTACGTCTTTTGACATGTGTGTTTTGCTTTTTAACTCAATGAAAACTGGAGACCCTAATCGGGTCACTGGCAAACAGTGCAGACCCAGATCAGATGCCGCCTTCTGCGGCGTCTGATCAGGGTCTCCACTGTTTGCAATTAGTTCAACCATTTTTTCTTTAGGAATATCTATATAATATAGCCTGACATACCTATAATCGAAAATGGACTCTTCCAATATATAGTGTGGGAAAGTTTATTCAGTCTTTAATTGGTTAAAGGGTGCGATATGTGTTGCACTTTAAGAAGTATCTGTAGCCATTACGGCGAAGACACGTTACTTTTAAAAGTCAAAACACGGAAGTTGCAAAAACAAAACACAAAACAGTAATACACAAAACACAATGTCACATATAGGCTTCCGTACAAGTTTAGGAAGTTAGAAACATAAACGTATGGTAACGGATGTTAGATAACCATATTTCCATGTTGTTGCTGCTGAGTTGTAATTTTCCAGTTCTCGAGAAATTTATCATAGTCATCAGAATAGGATATCTCAATGGGCGGTGTCTGAGGAGAACTGCATAGGACCTGAAATGAGGAAATATGTCAAATGCTAAATGTCCTAAAATTTCGTACGCTGGCGAAACGGCAAATGCAAATAGAGCAGACTCAGATTAGATTGCTCCTATTAACTGTTTGCCAATCACATTGTCAATCGTTAGTTAATAGGAGCAATACTTTTCGACATCTTTCAGAAAGTCATTTTTCGCTTGGAGCTTTACACAGGAGAAGAACATTTGCAAAGTTTTGTCATGATTTATTGCATAACCATTTGTCTACTTTCCTATGCACAAAAAAGTGTTATTCGAGTCATTGCTTTTTTTTTTTTTTTTTTTTTTTTAAATTCAAAGTTTTTACTTTTTCCCATATTAAAAATGAATGCAAATTATGCACAAATCTGTAGGGTAGGTAACTTGGAGGCAGATTTTCTACAAGGTCCGCTCGCTCAATATTTCTGAAAGACTCTATATTGTTGTGAAAAAATCAATAATTCAAATCCAGCAAAGAAAAAGGAAAAATATTTTCTTAGACGAAAATTCCAACGAATCACTTTACTATAGAAATTGCATAGGTCAGACCATTTTTTTTTTTTGGCCGTCAATTTAATTTTAGGGTGAATATTTAAGAACAAAACACAGAAACAGAAAAGACAAATGGCTTCTGATAAGATATGGTCAATCAAAACAATGACTTTTCATTTATAATAAAATTCTAAGCGAAAAACATCTTTCCGACTGATGTCGAAAGTACAGTAAAATAAAAGTAAAAAAGGATTGCCTTTGGAAACAAAGAACACACAAAATCACAAAAATCTGTTTGACTGAGTCTCCAAGTTTTTTTTTTTTTTTTTTTTTTTTCAGAATCAACTGCATTAAAAACAAACTTTAAGCCGCAACTATGAAAAATTGTGTTCGAAATTCTAGGACATTTACAATAGCTGTAATTGCATACCATTACGAAAACACGCCTATTCAAATATATTGAAAATTTCACCACCAAAACCTGAAACTTTACAGATAAAATTTCTAATATTTTTTTCATATTTCTGCTCAAAACATAGATTGTGGGTACTCGTTAGAACCGCCTCGCTGAGACGGTTCTAACGAGTACCCACAATCTATGTTTTTGAGCAGAAATAAGAAAAATAATGTATACCCCTGTAAACCCCAGTTTTACTATATAAAAGTGGGGTTTAAAGGGGTCAGAATTATATAGACATGTTTTCGTGATGCGACCAGAACTTATACTAAATAGTTGAAGTTGAACTCCTTAAAATAATTCTCCTTAAATTTGAATAAGTGTATTTGATAACCTGATGGTATATTAAAAATGTTCAGTGTACCACCTGATCAGATGTCTCGTTCTTCACCGTCTTTCTGGATCTGCACTGTTTGTGCAGCCTTGTCTAACATCACGAGAACATGCCTATATAATGTTGACCCTCTTGAACCCAACTTTTATATAGTAAAACTGGGGTTTATAGTGGTATACATTATTTTCTTATTTCTGCTCAAAAACATAGATTGTGGGTACGCGTTAGAACCGCCTCGCCGAAAATTTTCAGATAAAAATTCTGATATTTTTCATATTTCTGCTCAAAACATAGAATGTGGGTACGCTATCTGATCCCCGCGTGGTAAGAGCGTAATAAAGCGACAGTGTTTTTCACTTCCCTCTGCTTAGTGATGAACGTGGGGGCAGGGGATTTGCGATGGCGTACCAACGACTACGCGATCTAGTGATTTTTGTGCATATGTTTTGTCTTATATGTGATCGACACATTTAGATACTTCCTATACAAAAACTAAGAAACTCTGTAGCATCAATTAATTAGTATTGGTATTGGACTGTGTTGGTAAAGTAATTATCTTTACAAGTGTGTTTGTCTGCGAGAATACTGGCCAGTTGTAGATCAAGAAGATATACCGTTTTATCCGACGTTACTTTAAATTTCAAGGATTGTACCTTGGTATTTGTTTCGTCGGTAAAAAAAAAACAAATCTCATCAACGGTCAGTTTATGATACAAGGTCATTTTCAAATTCAATTTCATCTACTAGCTGATCAGTAATTTTAAGAAAATGGAAAAAGTACGAACTCCTCTGGTAAGAATTCTTTTCTATCTTATGACCGAACCTGCACACTTTTTGAGTGTTTGACAAGTTCGGCAAAGTATATGTATCAATTGAAGATTTGGCAGTTAGAAGAATGTATGTAGATCCGGATAGGCTACTGTTTATGTTCGATGAGCCTATCCTAATATTTTAAATAAATGTTTTTGTCTACCCACCGTCAAACGCGGTTCTTCAAATGGCGGCGAATCCGACGAAAAATACCATAATCCGGTGTTATGTGATTAAAAATCCGGCGTTACAACCGGTCATCTGGCGTTACGGTTGGACGCGGTGTGCAGGTGTGTTGAAGTTTTCCAGTTTTAAAACCGTATACATGTATATATATGGTAGAAAGTTTGACTTTGCAGTAAGTAAAAAGGTCAAAGGTCAAATCTGATATACCTCACATACATACATCAAACCATAGGCTATGTCTCTTGGTTTTTGAGGAAAATATATTTTGAAAGGTTTCCATTAGGGTCCAGTTACTTCGTGTTTGTGTTTCTTTCCCTTTGATGTCTCTGATGGGAGGTGTGGGATAATTGTATCGATTCCTGATCATTGCCTTCCTTTCTATTTTACCATACATTGTATACGGGCATGACAGCCCATCACGAAAACATACCTATATAATTTTTACCCCCTTAAACCCCACTTTTATGTAGTAAAACTGGGGTTTACAGGGGTATACCTTAATTTTCTTATTTCTGCTCAAAAACATAGATTGTGGGTACTCGTTAGAACCGCCTCGGCGAGGCGGTTCTAACGAGTACCCAGAATCTATGATTTGAGCAGAAATATGAAAAATATCAGAGTTATTTATCTAAAAAATTTCTGTTTTTGGAGGTGAAATTTTCTATATATTTGAATAGGCGTGTTTTCATAATGCATCTTGATCACACTGAACTGCCTTGTGGCCGTTAAGGACACATCACTACACAAGCCACAGTCACTAGTCGTATAGGGAATGTCGCACCGTACTACTGTCAGATTTGCAGTCTGTGCAATACCAAGTTCCAATTCCAGATTCAAGCTCTAATAATTGGTTGTTATCGAGTTCTTAACATGATGAATGAAAACATTTTTCGCAGTCCTCACATTCGACCCATTTCTCTGAAGATTTATAGTGTTTTTTGCAAAAACCACAGTGAAACCTTGGACCGGGATTAGTTACAATGTCTCCAGCCAGGATTATGAAAATTGCCAAGTTTGTTCCACTTTAGGGCTTGAAGTTACGTATGCCCTCAGAGCTTCTTTTCATACCAAGCTTTTTAGTAACAGCCATGTACTGTGTTTCTCTGTCACTATCTTCATGTTTTGTTATCTTAGACTCCAGCTTACTATCATTTGTAGGAGTTCTATTAACCAGTTTCCAAAGGCTACACCCAATTACCAAGTTTAGAATAGAGCAGCTAGATTAGTAACGAGCAATTACTGCTGTGAAACTGGAAGTACATGTATGACTGGAATACTGAAAAACTTAAGATAGGAGTCTCTCAAGAAAAGGAGGAGAGACAGTAGGCTTATACTCTTGTACAAAAATCTAAAGGGTGCTGCCAGCATTCCAACAGATGACCTTATTCCCCCAATTAGGAGCTGCAGAAATCATCTATCTTTGGCATTTCAGATACCCACCGCATGAACCGATATTTACAAGGGATTCCTCTTCCCTCAGAACAATATAGATTGGAATGCCCTTCCAGATTCGGTAATTTCATCCACTGAAGTTGCAAAGGATAAAGTAGCTAAGTTTACTTCTTTGGCGAGAGCTAGGGACTAACTTCTCGTTTCAAAGGTTCTGGTGAATGAATGTCATTCGACGTGTCACCAGTAACAATTCTGTTTCTGACTGATCAATGAACCGTGACCCCTTTAGCAATCTTTCTTTTCCCTTAAACCAAGGAGTGTTTATATGAAATTTGATCAAAATTGAGCCAGTGGCTTCAGGAACTTCACTTGACAATATGGCTGGACGAGAACAGGTAGACGGATGACGGATAGACTGTCAACATTATATCTGCTCAGAAGCTTTCAGCTCAGGTGAGCTTAAAATGCCAATCAGAATTATGTTTCTAGGGAGTACCTACAACATGCGTTGTCATGGAGGAATAAGAAATATATTTATCTGAAAACCGTTTCTTTCTAGAGCTATGCTGCTTTGTTATACATTCCTTATCCTTTGCCATTCTGTTCTAATATAGCAGATGACAAACTGATGATTTTCACTTATTTGCTTTTCAGAAAACAGTTAAGATATTTCATGCAAATTGTCTCCAGTGGAGACAATTTGCATGAAAAACTGGAGACAATTTGCATGAAATGTCAAAACCTGTTTACTGGAGGAATAATAATAATAATAATAATAATAATAAACAGAAAAAAATATTTCAATATGTCGTCTGCAGAAATATTTACTCAGAGTGCTAAGCATTAATTTCAATGATATGAGAAGGTTCTATTTTGAAAATAAAATTTACATACAGCTGTGAGGAGTTGATCAGCCTGTGTGTGTACCAAAGTTCCAGAAATCAGCAAATTTGAAACAGACTCTTTCTCTGGTTGAAATCTTTGCCCAAATCCTATTACAGCTTCTGTTCTAGGCTTTGGCCCTCTGCCATGTATATACTTTTCAAGTGTGGGCAAAAAGTAGTTGTGGAAATCGTAAATTGTTGTCATTTCATCCCTCCTCAGTTTTGTTGTTTGACCGTCATTTAATGATTGTGACGAAACAAACACAGTGCATCTGGAAAGTAAGAATAACATAGCTTCAGGTAATGGGACCAAAAAGCATTTTACTGAATTATCTCCCTTGAAGGTGTATCAATGGATACACAGCGGGGAATAAGTACTGGTTTTAACACTTTTCATGCTGAATAAACTGAAGGGAACGCAACCCTAATATGAAATATATTTCACAATAAAGAGCTTAATAAACCATAAAAATTGATATACATTTGATCAAAATTGGTCAATAAATAACAGCTGTTTGGAGCCGCCATTTTGAATATTTAATGAGATTTCAAAAAATATTAAACATTAATATGTTGCATTATTTTTTTATAACCAAAGAATGTGTTTTTAGAAAATAAGCTGCTTGCTATTTTAGCAAAACATGTTCAGAAACATTAAGACAAAATGTCCATCTGTGTGCTGTTTATTTTAATCATGCAATTTAATTAGGGCTGTGTGACTTCACAAAGCCTAAAATCTGGCCATCTCCATGACAGTTGGTTTTCAAATATTTCAACCCCTATAACTTTCTTGTTTGCTTGTTGATTTTGAACAAACTTGTATCAAAATTTTCGGCTTGAAAAGTTCAATCTTGATAGACATACTTTCTTACCACATTGCCTTTCCCTTTAAGATGCCCGCCTACTTCCAACTTTCAGCCAATCAAATTACTTGATCAAGATTGGTGAAGAAAATTATCATACTTAATTATAAAACAGAGCAGATCCAGATCAGTTGTCTTCCACAGAAGCCAATAAATCTGGATCTACACTTTTTGCAAAGACAGAGTATATCCAGGGTAAGCTGGACTAGGGTTAACAAACCCCTATTTCCCTATTTCCTTACAAAAATCACTATACAATCTGTCATCATTTGATTTTGCAAAAGCCTTGAGTGCCACACGTTAATGGCACTAAAACAAAATCATCACGAAAACACGCCTATATAATTTTGACCCCCTTAAACCCCACTTTTGTATAGTAAAACTGGGGTTTACAGGGGTATACATTATTTTTCTTATTTTGCTAAAAAAACATTGATTGTGGGTACTCGTTAGAACCGCCTCGCCGAGGCGGTTCTAACGAGTGCCCACAATCTATGTTTTGAGAAGAAATATGAAAAATATCAGATTTTTTTATCTGAAAATATTCCTTTTTTGGTTGTAAAATTTTCAATATATTTGAATAGGCGTGTTTTCGTAATGTAATGTCATCGATGTGGCCAGACTGACCAAGACTATTTAGTATGGTCCAAAAAAGTTTTACACCTTAGCTACAGTCGACCCGTTATCTCGACTACACTTGTCACGAATAACCGCTTATCTTGAAGTGAAAATCTGGTCCCTGGATTAAATTGGAAATCTAACAACTGGTAACAAAATATTGTGGCAAAGAGAAAAAGAATGCTCCTAAGAAGCAATCTCTCCTCTTTTCAACAACATTTTCAATATTTCTCTAATTTCTGGAGTCAAATTACATAATAAAAAATATTAATTTGTGAAATGTGGTTGTTTGATTTATTTTTTCCTCAATTCTGCAAATCTGATATGTCGCGGTACGGATATCTCGAGGTTTTCCAGAGAGAGTCCCTTGGACTTAGAGATAATTAGAGTCGACTGTTTTTTCATTTTTGTGTATGTATTCATTTCTGTCAAAGTTCATAAATTTTGGAATCTATTTATCTTCGCTGTGGCTGGTGATAGTGCCCTGGGCCTAACGTAAGACGTATTCCCGTACTTCACCATTATAGAGTAGTTTATTTTTGTCCTTTGTGATCAGCTTGGCCGTACCGGGATTTTTGAATATATGATGATCACAGAAGCGGCTTTATAGGCCAACCCTAACTAGTCTGACCCATAAAACTTAAAAAATTCAGTTATTTCATTTTTGTGTATTTGTTTACTGCTCTCAAGGGCCATGCATTTTAGAATCTATTCATCCTCCCTGCATCTGGTGTTAACCCTTGTCATGCTGAATAAATTAAGATGCCACACTCACTTCTTATTTTCAGCGACTAGTGGATAGGACTTTTAATCCATTAGGTTTTTCACCGCTGTGGTTCGAGCCTCGCTCGGGTCACATATGTGAAAGCCAAGTTCTGCTTACGGATGGTCAAGTGGTTTTTCCCCGGGTTCTTCGGTTTTCGCCCACCTTTGATGAACGATCGGCTCGATATAAGTGAAATATTCTTGAAAGGGCCGTAAAACCCAAATAAAAAAAAACAAAAACAACAACAAAAAACAGTGCATAGCCAGATCAACTGATCTGGATCTACACTGTTTGCAAAAGCAGGGTATATCCGGGTTCAGCAATACTATATTATGTGAGCAACCGATTATGCCTTATTGGCAGAAACTAATTAGTTCCGCCTAGGAAACTTTGACACTTCAGTTCTGTTCATTTGGACTATATCACTGCTGATATCAGTGCCATGTGGCGGCCTTAAAACGTCTCTACGTACTACAATTATAGTTTCTAGTCCCTTATGATTATTGAGTATCACTGATAAGGCCTGTCTAGCAAGTGAGGACAAAAAACTTGGATACCTCAGCTATTTTCTTTTTCTGTGTATGTGTTCATTGCTCTAAAAGGCCATTAATCTTAGAATCTATTCAGACTTTTTCAAATGAAATGTGCAAAACACAAGAGTTGTATTGGAACTATTTGCTATATTATCATAGATGGAAGTAGTAAAGACATTATTTTGGAAAGTGTTATGATAAACAGGGCATCATTATTTCATGTTTGGCTTGTTGATTATGTGACACCCTATTATTGCATAAAAAGCAGTGTCGCATGTTATTAACAGCCGTGCATTAACCGGCGAAAAGCCGTGTATTAACAAGGCAATTCATGCGCTGTTAATGCACGGCTACGCAACTTTCAACATGATCGTACCGGGGCCACAGATTTGCTGCCGTTACGAGATGTGTACTGCCCCGCCCTAGAACGAGTATAGTCTGTGGAAATTGCGTTCGCGAGACATCGGTGAAAAGGCGAAACAAAATAGTGCAAGAAATAACGCGAAATGTAGCAAATGTTTTCAGTTTATATGCAATAACAGCAATCGAACATGGTTTTTCAATACATTAACATTCGTCAGGTTCCTTGGGAGGAGTTGAAAACCGCGGCCTTGTGTTTGAAAAACCGTGTTTGATCCCTATAATATCTGCCTCCAGCTAGCACTGCACCTTTGTACTGCACTGTTATATTTCTGAATTAGAAATACCGTATTCACCATAATTACAGCACTGTTTAAGTTTTTTTTCCAAATAAACGTCAAAACGATTATCTTTGTAAACAAAGAACACACTACGGATTGAAAAATGGAAGTCTCGGTTTTATTGAGACTCTTCATAAGCAGTAATGAAGTTTGCAACACTGCTTACGCCCTCTAGCGTATACATGAGCAGAACTCCATTTTCAAATCTACCACCATAGGCGCAATGATCCGAAGGAAAAGTAATATAATCTATATATGTGATGTACGGGGAGACGTTCTATCGCCGCCACACGGCACTAACACCAGCTGCAGTGTAGTAAAATAAACTCTAAAAAGGGTATCTTTGGAAACAAAGAACACAATGTATCACTAAATAAAAACTTGGAGTAAAATACCCTGCTAATACGGATACACTTTAAAGAAAGATCAGCAGAAAACTTCATCAGGGGAGTATTAAATGATACTTGTGCAATATTTTTCTATGTTTATTACGCGTAATATTTTTCTTTGTTTATTGAGCATATATTGTTGGTTACACCATAGTGCAGATTCTATTTTCTTTTTCATTTGATTTCATTGGGTCCATTGTTGTATCTTTAAAAATGGAGTTCTGCTCATGTATATGCTAGAGAGCGTAAGCGTTGCTGCAACCTTAATTACTGCTTATGAAGCGTCTCAATTAAACCGAGACTCCCATTTTCTATCTGTATTGTGTTCTTTGTTTTCAAAGGCAATCTTTTTTATTTTTATGATCCCCAAACATAACGAACATGATAAAAGCCCAAAGTGAGCAGCCACAACACCACACAAAGAGCAAACGACACTAGAACCACAGTCTTAGGCCGGTCAGTAGTAAAATTACTGGCATAAAACATAATACAGAGATCAAACATGGTTTTTCATGCATTAACATTCGCCAGGTCCCGTGGGAGGTGTTGAAAACCGAGGCCAGGCAAAGGCCGCGGTTTTCAACACCTCCCAAGGGACCTGGCGAATGTTAATGCATTGAAAAACTATGTTCGATCGCTATTATTGCATAAAAACTGAAAACACTTGCTACATTTCGCGTTATTTCTTGCACTATTTTGTTTCGCCTTTTCACCGATGTCTCGCGAACGTAATTTCCACTGACTATGCTCGTTCTAGCGCCGGGCACTACATGTAACGGCAGCAAATCTGTGGCTCCGGTACGATCATATTGAAAGTTGCGTAGCCGTGCATTAACAGCTGTTAATACACGGCTTTTCGCCGGTTAATGCACGGCTGTTAATAACGTGCGGCACTGCTTTTTATGCAATAATAACACAAGAAATATTTACAAAATGATATTCCCAACCATGAAACTTGATGTAAATTTGACACTACATTTGAGGTTGTCTGGCGCTGACCTAGAAAATGATGCAAAGGTCACCAAAATCTAAACAACTCTAAAATTGTCTGTATGATGTATTCCTGCAAATTTAATTATTATCTATCAACCGGTTCAGGAGATACACACGAACCTGTTACGCTGATGTCAACGCAAAGACTAACAGTATGTTCCCTTTCATCTAGTGTTGCCACTGATGATTAATTATAATCGATCATCAGTCACTTTTGCCTCTCGTGACTGATGATCGGAAAGACTATAGTCGACCAATCGGAAAATTCTATTTTTTAAAACCTATTTTTCTCACTTTAAATGTTTATAGGCAAGTAATAAAAACTGACATTCAAAGCTGTCAGTTTGGGTCATTCTAAATTTTTGGTCAAAAATGATAAAATAGCCTTAAACAAGTCATTTGATTCGGCTGAAAAGTAGTGATGTTTTTTTAATTTCTCCATGAAAACATATGTTGTGGGAGGCGCTTCTAATGAGTACCCATAACATATGTTTTCATGGAAAAATAAGAAAATATTATCTGGATACCCCTCTTATCGATCTGGATTGATTGTTTTGGGGTTTAACGACACGTCAACCCTTGTGGGTCATTTTATGTCGTCTCCCATAGAAAGGGAGAAAGGAGATAGAAGAGACAGTAGAGGAAATGAAAGAGATAGATAGGCCGGAAGGCAGAGGAACACGAATGAAAGTGAAGAAACAGAATAAATAAAAGCATACCCCCTCTACCCTTACCTGCTACAAGGATAGCAGGCCTTGCCCAACTGTAAGCCAATATCAGTTGGACGCCCCGGTGACGTAAGATACACGACACCTTCGCACACCCGACCACCCCATTATCGATCTGGAGCTATGAATAAGCACCTGGAAGAGGACTAAATTAAGAATGATTATATTTTATACAAATCGATTATTAATCGATGATCAGTTGGTTTTACAAAACCGATTAAATTCTGGCCGATTCCCACCACTACTTTCATCTCTGATAGTGAACAAAATACTAACCTGCATTTACGTATAGCAACTATATTTCCAGCTTCCACTTTAAAGTGAATTCCTCTGTCAGTCACACTGAGGAGTTCATCTGTTAGCTTTTTCTGCTTTTCATTTGTAGTTTCACATTCAGGTAGCATTACTGGTTCAGCATGACGGGAACCAAACATCTACAAAGAAAAGCATTATGTTTTATCGCGAAAACAGGCTTTTATAATACTGACTTCCTTAAACCCCTTTTTATGTAGTAAAATAAGGGTTTACAGGGGTAAACATTATTTTTCTTATTTCTGCTCAAAAACATAGATTGTAGGCACTCGTTAGAACCGCCTCATGTTTTGAGCAGAAATATGAAACATGTCATAGTTTTTATCTGAAAATTTTCAGTTTTTGGAGGTGAAATTTTCTATATATTTCAATTTGAATCGGCGTGTTTTTGTAATGACACACCAAAAACACAATCGGGTAAATCACAATATTGTGGCCACATATGTTGCACTTGAGGTGAAAAATCAAGTTTGCAGGATTTTTACAAAATTATGTTGTTTTTTTTTTTCGTTTTTTTTTTTCAAATGCATAATGCTTCTGTTCTATAGATTCGTCAGGGTTTGTCCGAGAGAAGAAGACTGACACATTTTTTCATGCATTTTGTTTGACTGGGTCAAAGTGGTTACGGACACTACAGGAGAGACATAACAATCCAAAACTATTAGAAAAGACCAGTAAAGTTGCATAAATTCTATTTGAAACATGACTAGGAACATAAGCAAGTTGAAACAGGAAATTTTTGTTTGAATCATAAAATTTGAATTCACACTACAGGCAGCATTTCTTGCAAATGGTTTGAAACCCAAATTTAACAACCAAGCCTTTGCCTTCTCTTCTTAATCTGACCTTCAGTGTTGTCTTAGATATATTCAGACAACACTCTGCGGTCATTCCCACTTACAGAAAGCAAACATTCGTCCACAGCTCTATGATTTTATATAGGTTATGGACACTACAAAATTGATTTAGAAATATAATTTTGCAAAATGTTATTGATATCTGCATGATATTTGCAAAACACACACATGGGAAGTTCAGATTATTATTAAATGAAATCATTTGCAGCAAGAATAAACATAAAAGTCGTTGAATTGCTTAGTTGTAGGTCCCTAAACTCGTTAATCATTGATCAGAAGAGTAACTAGTTTTATCAATATATTATCCATAAAGACTGAATAAAGAATAGGATTGATAAAGTGTCCAAACCACATGGATGTTTTATTTTAAAGAAAAATTTTACTGGATATCATCTCATAAACAGGTTACGGACACTACAGTCAGTTAACATTATGTGGAATGTTGCATATTCAGATAATCAGTCTTGTTTTGGATATTTATACGCAATTTTGAATAAGTAATGAAGAAAATAAAGAAGCAAATAACTTAATACATTACATAAAAATAAAAAATAATAATAATTACTAGGAAGTTTAGTTTTGGATCCTGTAAAGCCCCATTAAAAGTTATGTTTATACATGTACTTGATTTGCCTGAGGTTTAATAGAAAGAATAGCTCAGAAAATGTTGAATAACAAATGACCTATCTACATTACTGTATCCTTCATTTTGAGTATCAAGTGATTGGGTACAATATTTTTTTAAAATTTCTTTGTCACTTTAGTTTGCTCCGAAGTTTCTACTTTGGGTTTGGTGGTCTTTATTCTAAGTCCACAGCAAGTGTATCATTAATGCAAACCTCTTCTTGCAAGATAACTTTATTTTATTTGCTATTTATGTGGAAGAAAATCAAAACTTCACTTCCATGATATGTTCATTTAAAGAATATCAAATTCATTTAATGTGCAATTATTTGCAGATAAATTCTGTTTTAAACATAAGAATGATTAATTCTACAAATGAAGTGAACAAAACTTTAGCAGATATTTTGACAACTTCTTCGAAATCAATGAAACAGAATACAAAACATAAATCAGCAACTTTTGTAGTGTCCATAACCATTTTGGGACTGCACAGGTTTGGTCCATTAATGGGACAGGGATGAAGCATTTTGGTCTTAAATTACTTCTGGTATATGAATAATTAATAAAGCAAGCTCTGAATCAGTTTATGTCAACATTTACTTTAAATAATCTGAAAAATGACCATTACACGTACAAACCCTGCCATGTATCGATGACTTCAAAAATAGAAAGTATAAATACCTTTAAAGTAGCTTCTTGGTATTCGGAGTATGATTTGTTTAATGCAATTATATTTATTTCAAAGTCAAAAGTGTCTTTTTGGAACTTGAAGTCAAGATTCTTTGGTAACTTATAACAGCAAGAAAAGGTTACGAACACTACAAAAAATGCTGATTTGTGCTCATATTGGTTCACCAGAATATTCAACAGCATACTATTTCTTCAGAAACTGGCTGTAAAGAATGTTTCTCCACATTACTCAGTAGTAATAACAATGCCTAACATTGCTTTAGCAGAGTTCCCTCTTTAAAATCTTGTGTAGAAAACATACGAAACCGTTTTGAAATATTGGTGCATAATTTTATCTGTTAGACTGCACTACTCCCTTAGCTACAACGTTTTGTCATTTTATATGCCACAATACCAATCACATTATTTTAAGACAGTGTTACACCTTTTAATGTCCAAACGTTTTAAGGGATTTACTAATTTAGGTTACGGAAACTACCACTGTTTTGTAGTATCCGTAACAGGGCTGGACCCAGAAGGTCTGAAGACGGGGGGGCATTGACTGCCGAAGGCATGTATCGAGCGGCGTAAGCCGTGAGAGGGAGAGAGTATAAGAGGAGGGTCCCCCTTATAAGGGGGTCCTCCCCCGGAAAATTTTTAAAATTGGATTGCCTGAGAGTGCATTTCCATGCTATTTTCAAGTCATTTTCATTAATCTTGCAGACTGATTTTTTTTCTTTTCTGGCAATTTTACGAAAACTGCTGGGGCAACATACATTTGTGAGGTCATTCTCTCCCTCCCACTGATTCAAGAGGGGCCTTTGTCAGTTTCTGGCGAAAGAATGTGCACAGTACTGGTTAATCACTTATGTATACATAAGCCTACCTAGGAAATGCGGTTATGTAAATTGACCGGCTCAAAAATAACCTAAATAGTGTTGACTGGGCCGTAAAACTCCAAAACAAACAAATAAAATCTTCGGCTTTATACAGGTAATTTCAGAGCTGCAAAAATAATTCTGGCTAGTTTGATAATCATCCGTGCTAGATATGCAGAGTCCAGGATAACCTGCCTGTCCCTTCAGCCACCACACCCATACAAATATATATGGATTGGATTGGGTAAAAAGTGTGGGGGTGCAAATTCCCATGCCCCCCCCCCCCCCCCCCCCCGCCCACACACACACACACACACACACAGGTAATCGGAAAGAAAGTATCAGGAAAAAAAGTATCGGAAAAAAAGTATCACTTTTGAGTAGGAAAAAAAGTATCCGGAAAAAAAGTATCAGTTTTAACCAGATTCGCCTCTGATGTTACAATGAGATGATGATTAGGATCCTTTTGTATGTTTACTAGTACTTTTCAGTTTAATAATAAATTTTGCAACCTATCTCTGTAATCCTTACCTTATAAAAGGGCTTGAGATGTCATTTCATCTCAATGTTTCGTACAAGACTCACAAGTTAGAAGCAACTATCCAAAATGACCTATATAGTGTAGACAGGGATGTAAAAAGAGAAATTCCTCATTTGAGCTAAGTGTGCAAGTCGGATCTCCATGCTCATGAACCCTATTTGCACTTACTTGATCAAAGGGTACTTTAAAGACTTAAAGATTATGTCTGCATATAATTGTTTTGTTTAGCAATGATAATTTCAAACAAACTCATTAAAGTCAATAATAAATTAACAAAACAATCAACAAACAGTAAACAATTTAATTACCATTGACCTTTACCATCAATCAGGATTAACATGATTATGATTGGTACCAAAGTTTGGTACTGAATTATCAAAGTGCAATTAAAAACCTTACCATCAGTCAGGATTAACACTGAATTTTGGTACTGAATGATCAAAATGCAATTAAAGATTAATTAGGATGACATTACATAGCCTTTTATCTATCCTTTGTACATGAAACTGAGACTTATTTTTTTTCCTGATACTTTTTTTCCGGATTCTTTTTTTCCGATACTTTTTTTCCGGATACTTTTTTTCCTGATACTTTCTTTCCTACATTCCCCACACACACACACACACACACACACACAACCAACCCACCCAACGTCAAAAAAAAAAAAAAAAAAAAAAACAACATTCACTCAAATCCTGTTTAGAGGGCAAAATAAGACAAATGTCACCAATTTGTCGACTGCTGAATTAGCAGAGAGAGTGGTTAGGATTAAAATCTCCTCGAAAACAAATTAAACAAATTAACACTTCGAACAGCAAAATAAAACCGTTTCTACGCATACATGTACATTATCTAGATGTATGAGTAGAAACGGTTTTATTTTGCTGTTCGAAGTGTTCTATTAATTCTTATAAATACATGATTTCACACCTTACATCTTTTTATGTACATTATCTAAATAAAAAAAAAAGATGTAAGGTTGAAATCATGTATTTATAAGACAGAAGCCTGTGTAACTGACCATATGCTACCTATCAGCAGGGCAATATTAACAAGTTATTGACAAATCACAGCATGCCATTTATTAATTATCATTTATGAACTCCCTGTTTCTGGAAATCAAAGGTATCTGGATAGCTTATGCATAAGAGTGTAATTAAAAAAATACAGGGGGCAAGGTATGACTAGCGGTCACTTCGGGGGGGCATGTGCCCCTTTTGCCCACCCCTGGATCCGGGCCTGCGTAACCACAAATCGTACAATATTTAATGACTTGTTGCAAACAATGCTAAAATTTTTGTATCTTTTAACATTTTTAGTAAAAGGACACAGGACAAAGTCCACTTGTTTCCAAACAGACACAGGGAAAATAGAAATATTTGGCCTGGTTACAGACACTACCAGTTTTTTCGTACCGATTTTTTTTTCATGAAATAGCACTGTAATTTCTTACACTGGTTAGACTCGACAAAAGTCCTTACATCCACATGTTTGGCAATCTAAAAGAAACTTTTGAAATTGAAATTTAATAGAATAAGTCAATATCTTCTATTTCTTCTGGGAGTATAACAAGATGGAGTGTGGCAAGATCCTAAAATGT
The DNA here is from genome assembly GCA_964016985.1 of Anodontia alba. Lineage (NCBI taxonomy): Eukaryota > Metazoa > Mollusca > Bivalvia > Lucinida > Lucinidae > Anodontia > Anodontia alba. Next base: position 68,571,712 of record OZ024827.1, on the reverse strand, counting down.
ATAACGAAGTACAACTATCACAATTTTGGTGATATCTCGAATAATGTTTGACTCAGGTATAAAGTGTTGGTATCAAAATTTTCTTCAATGTTTTTTTCCTACGTGATCAGATTTTTAACTCTAAGTGACTAACATTGCATCATAAAATAAATTTTCTTTGAAAACTTGTGTTTTTTTAAAGTGCAACACATAACGGTGAAAAAACAAAACAAAAAAAAAAAAACAAAAAAAAACGCCATTTTTATGGCACTTCAATGGCTGGGAAAAAATCAGTATTTGTCTGAACAGATTTCTGCTTATCCTAGAGACAGACCCTGTATATGACATAACAGTTAGGGTTTACGACCTGTAACCTGATATAATATGCTGCAGTTTGAAAAAACCACAATATTGTGATCCACCCGAATGTCTCTTAATCTCTGATGTGTATGTGTATAGTGGGGTGGAACTATTTACTTACATTTTCTGTAAAGTCTCCTATTTCTTCGAAGTCTTTAGCCAAGAGATCATGTCTCCCGTGAAATATCCTGCACCCATCCACATTTAAAATTTCTTTCTCAATGATTGTCTGTGTCCTGTACTTTAACGACAGATAAATTCTTGAATCTGAAAAAAATAGTTTGATAGTTTGTATGACTTTTTTCAAATACAGGCGAATTCCGATTGCTCAAAAAGCTTTGGTACCATGGAAATTTGTTCTAGACATTGGTAGTTCGAGCCACTGAGGGTTAATCAAAGCGCCAGATAAGGAGGCAAATAGAGATAATTCGGAGTCATTTTGATGTATAAAGTAATAACAGGTTGTATGTACTCATTAGCATCGCCTCAACGAGGCGATTCGAATGAGTACACACAACATACAATTTCATGATTAAATAAGAAAATTTTCCTAAATATCCATAATACTTTTTTTTCTTGAGCTATCAAAAGAATTGTCCAGAGATTCAAAAAACGAGTTGAAAGCAGCCACCGTTAACGAGCCACCACTGTTGGAGTCATTGAAGTCTACCGAACAGAACTTTATACAGTCGAACCTCGATGGCTCGAACACCGATGGCTCATTTACCATGGCTAATTCGAACTCGTTTTTGAGTCCCTACGAAATTCTTCTGATAGCTCAAGAAAACAAATATTTAAGGAAATTTTCTTATTTTATCGTGAAATTGTATGTTGTGTGTGATTCTAATGAGTACACTCAACATACAAACACTGTCTAGGAAATCGAAAAGATTTCCCTAAATTATTGCTATTTGCTTCCTAAACTGGTGCCATGATTAACCCTCAGTGGCTCGAACTACCCATGTCTCAAACGAATTTCCATGGTCCCAAAGATGTTCGAGCCATTGAGGTTCGACTGTATTTGATAGTAAATTCTGTTTAATGAATATTCTGCTTCCAATGCTATTGCTCTCTTTCATAGCCACGCTTTTTCTAGACATTTTGTAAATAATATATTCATTAGCACTTGTAACTTATTTCATGTAAAATATATAACAACTTTTTAGACGTTCAAAGAACCGTTTCAGAAATAAGATAATATCACAGACAAGTTATGATAACAAAGGTTTACTTTTTGATACTTAATTATGAATAGTATTACCAAGTGTGTATACAATACTCGGGGTGTGTGTGTGGGGTGGGGGGTGGGTGGTAAATTCCTATATATGGTATAGTATGGATGTGCGTGCCGAATGACCTCCTTTTTCAGCGTTGCCAAGTATATGACTGGCCCTTTTTTTCAGCAAAAAGTATATGATTGGCCCCATTTTTCTGGATTAGTATATGAAAGGCTCCATTTTTCCGATGTATCCCGGAACATGCACATATTTTTCGTTCAGAGGTTACTTGTCTCTTGCTATTCAATGTGTGTGTTGAGGTTTTACGGCCCAGTCAACCCAATGGGGTCATGTCGAGCGCGGTCAGCTTACCTAACCACACGTTTACTGGGCAGGCTTAGTCCTCTAAGCGGTTAACCAGTATTGTGCACATTCTTTCGCCAGAAACTGACAACTGCCCTTCTTGAATCAGCGGAAGGGAGAGAATGACCATAGAAAATATTTCATGATCAGTCTCCACGAAATGCTATTCAATGAACTGACTGCAATATTTGTCTAACTATCAGCAATAAATGGGTACAAAAAATCAAAGGGCGGTATATGAATGGGTCAACATTTCAGACGATCTAATATACAAATGGGTCCGTTTTTTCAAAGGCCAGGTATATGATTGGCGTAGGTTTCGAAATACTGACTCGAACACACCACAATTATCTCCAATTTACACCTTGTGTATTCAATAAATTTGCTTTACAGACACTGTATTACAGTTTCCCTTTAGAAAAAAAAAAACAAAAAAAAAAAACAACAACAACAACAAAAAACAAAAACAAAAAAAAAACAACAATGTCCAGATGAAGTTACTTACTCCAGATTAATATTAACAGCAACCAGGGACCAGTTGTTCAAAACTAACGTTGTCGTTAGTTAACGATTCGTTAAAATTTACATCGAGTGATACGCAAATATGCTGAAATATTTTGCTGAAAAAATGTGAGTAGCTTTTGCATATATTAACATATATGCCCTGTAAGATTATACCAAAAACTAAACTGCACAAACGAGTAAGACTCTGCATGGTCATGTTTGATAGTTTGTATGATCTTTAATGTTCATCAAATGACATTTTCTTGCAATGCTGACAACTATGGATACAATTACAACCAGTTTTAAGCAGTGGAACAACTATCAAAGTGTCAAATTAAACTAGTGTTTTGTCTGTAGCGAGGGAAAGTGTTGTTGTGGATTTATTTACTGTATTAACTCATTGCATGCTGGGTAATTTTGCATTCTTCTTTTGTCGTCTGTGGATTTTTTTAAAAAATTAACTTTTTCAAAAAACTCTTTCAGGAATATCATCAGATTGTCAAACAGTTTGGATCCAGATCAGGCCCCTGCCTGATCTGGGTCCAAACTGTTTGTAAAGGTTAACAGCAGACTACTAAGTCACCACTAGCGGGGAAAGAGTTAACAATGAAGAACAGCGCACATTCTAAATGCCAAACTGTAATGTTTATGAAATAAACTGTAATGTAATGACAACTACAGAATAAGTTCAACAAGGGTGTAGCCAGAAAAGAATTATATTTACATACATCCAGGAAAATCTAGAAAATCTCCCAAGTATCATTTCCCAAAAGGGATTTCTTTTAACCCTTGTCCTGCTGAATAAATTAAGATGTCACGCCCACTTCCAATTTACAGCCAATCAGATTACTTGATCCAGGTTGTTGATACAAATTCACACACTTAATGGCAAATAGTGCAGATTCAGATCAGTTGGCTGATCTGGATCTACACTGTTTGCACAGGCAGGGTATATACGGGTTCAGCAGGACAAGGGTTAATGTAAAGAGGACAAATCCTTTCCACTTCAAGCAGTCACTATGATTAGGGAGGAGAATACGTTTTAAGTGATTGCAAATAGTTTCCTTACGCACATGCGTAATGTGTGTAATGAGCGCTATGCCTATGTTTAATATAGCTTACAGCTGGCCCTGCGGTTATAAAACCTTCATACTCAAATCAGCTGAGCATGAAATTTGACCTGCTAAAATATCTCGAATTACTAACAATTATCAATTCTTTCTTGCTTACAGCTTAGCATGAACATTTCTCTGCTAACGAATATGAAAATGCCAACTATTGTTGGCATTTTCAAATTCATGAGCAGAGAAAATTTTATGCTAAGCTCAGTTGAGCATGAAAAAAAGTTTTATACCGGGAGTCTCGGTTTTATTGAGACAGTAATGAAGTTTGCAACACTGCTTACGCCCTCTAGCGTATACATAAGCAGAACTCCATTTTCAAACATACCACAATGGGCCCACTGATCCCAAAAGAAATAAAATATAGTCTGTACTGTGGTAATTTACGGAGAGACGTTCTACCGCCGCCACACGGCACTAACACCAGCTGCCGTGTAGTAAAATAAACGTAAAAAAGACTGCCTATAGAAACAAAGAAAACACTGCGGATTAGAAAATGGGAGTCTCAGTTTTATTGAGACGCTTCATAAGCAGTAATGAAGCATGCAACACTGCTTACGCCCATTTTCAAACATACCACAATGGGCCCAATCATTACGAAAACACGCCTATTCAAATATATGGAAAATTTCACCTCCAAAAAAACTGGAAATTTTCAGATAAAAACTCTGAAATTTTTCATATTTCTGCTCAAAACATAGATTGTGGGTACTCGTTAGAACCGCCTCATTGAGGCGGTTCTAACGAGTACCCACAATCTATATTTTATGCAGTAATAAGAAAAATAAAGTATACCCCTTTAAACCCCAGTTTTACTATATAAAAGTGGGGTTTAAGGGGGTCAAAATTATATAGGCTTATTTTCGTGATGAATCTCAAAGGAAATGAAATATAATCTACATTATGGTAATGTACAGGGTAGTTTCAACGCAAACATGAATATAACTTAAATCACAAACATGAAAAAATAATTATCTACTGTGTATGGTTTCAGGGTTAATCTCGAGACGTCTTTGCTCTGGAATACTTGGCAAGCTTTGTACTTCCATGCTCTGCACTGCTGAAAAATAACAAACACTTGTCAAACAATAGCTATTTATATACACAATGGGTTGCATCAGAAATTTATTGTGTCATGTAACTTTTATAGCACAAGTTTAGACATGTCCCGCTCTTTGTTAAGACAATTATTCAAGAACAATAGTATTTATCTTATGTCTTTTTTTTTACAAAAAAAAAACAACAAAAAAACAAAACAAACAATGCTAGAAACAAGAATTGCGATGTCAGAAAACGTACCTTCGGGCATTCGCAAAGTCTAATCAGAATCTTCACTGGGCTCACTTTGGATAGCCAAGGATTTCGAACAACGAAGACTCTGATCAGACTGCGCGGATGCACAGGCTGATCTGAGTCTTTGTTGGATGCACATGACCGAAGGTACGTTCTCTCACGTTAGGCTGATATGCACTCTAAAGAAAATGGATTTTCAAGTGTAAAACTGCCACTTGAGTACTGCGAATCGGTTTAACTCATTAAAATCAGGACGTTATTTCACTACGTTGAAATTACGATGTTATTTGAGGTTTACGCGGGATCAAAAATGGGCCCGGAAGACATGACACAGTGGGCACATGGCATATATACAACGTCGCATTAACGTCATCATGACGTTGCATCGGCGTTAATGAGACATTGCGATGTAGTACAAACGTCATGTGCTCGCTAGGATGTCACTTCGTATTCGTGAAAATTCTGTCAGATGAAATACCGGTGCACTGGTCTTATTCTATGCTTTTCAAGGCCCAACTGCAATTTTCATTCATGCAATCTGACTGACATTTATAAAATAAATAATGCACATGTAGCCTACAGTATTTTAATTTAATAAAATACAGTCGACTCTCGTTATCTCAAAATCGAAGGGACTCTACAAAACACTTCGAGATATCCGTACTTCGAAATATCAGATTTGCGGAACTGAGGAAAATAATTAAGCGAACAACCACCTTTAACAGAATGAATATGTAATTTGACTCCTAAGTTAGAGATATATTGAAAATATTGGGGAAAAGAGGAGAAATTGCCTGTTGGTAGATCTCTGTGTTAAAACAGGGGCCAGATTTTCACTTCGAGATAAGCGGTTTTTCGAGATAAGCGAGGTCGAGATAACGAGAGTCGACTGTAATCTGAAAGACGGGTCCTTCGGAACATAGAACAAACATAAGATGCAAAATAACAGATTCGGTTTTAGGAATTGTTGGGAGTGGGGGTGTTAGCTGGCTGCTTTGCTTTGGTTTCGTTTGTGGCCTGTGTACAGCCTGTCTTAGTTTGTTTGCTCTTCTTATTTCTGCGTTGGTAGGCTATGTTCTGTGAGTGTGCTCCTTCCTGGACACCTTCTAAACTACAGTGAATCCTCGCTACAACGACAGCAATTGTTACCAAAAGCGTGCCATTAAAATGAATTTGCTCTTGTAAAGAATCCTTAATGGACAGAATAATACGTAAAGATGACCATGTTTTATTCTTATTTCCTCCTAGAACATATGTTTTGATATTTGTTGGAATCGCCTCAGTTCTTACAAATATCCAAAACATATGTTGCTTGAAGTTTTAATGCAATTTTGTTAACTGTCACCTCTTGAGCGAAGATTTTGTGACATTCAAATTACAATTATAACGGATTTTGTCGCTGTATCGAGTGTCTCCATAAAGAGGGCTGACTGTATTTTTACATAACAAAGTGCAGTCGACTCTCGTTATCTCGAATTCAAAGGGACTCTCTGAAATACTTCGAGATATCCGTACCTCGATAGATTAGATTTGCAGAATTTAGGAAAAATGAATCGAACAGCCACACTTAACAAATGTATATGTAATTTGACTCCTGGAGTAAGAGATATATTGAAAATATTGTGGGAAAGAGGAGAAATTGCTCATGAGTAGCAATTTCTCCTCTTTTCCACAACATTTTTTTACCTGTTGTTAGATTTCCATGTTTAAGCAGGGACCAGATTATCGTTTCGAGATAAGCGATTATTCGAGATAAGCGAGGTCGAGATAACGAGAGTCAACTGTATGAGTATGAGGAAATGACATAATCACGGACCACAAAGTAAGGAATTAGGATTTATGACATGAAATGACAAAAGACAAAAAACAAAAAAAAACAAAAAAAACAAAAAAAAAAAAAAACATTCTGCGATAAGGATTCCTTAGAAATGCCAAACAGATCATAAACAGAAAGAAAAAATGGTTTGACTAAGTCTATTCAAGAGAACCATCAAAAATATAAGTGAAGATACCCAGGAAATGCCACTCCCACGAAGTACAACCCTTCCAAGAACCAAAAGAAGGAGAGATGAGCACCAAATAATGGCAGAACCAATGCCAAACAAATAAATTCTCTCATGCCCCTCTAGCAACTCTTTAAGCGGAACTCTATTTTCACATATAATGTATGAAACAAGCATTCCCAAAGTATCAACAAACTTTAAATAAAAACAGCACTATATGTAAGTAAAGGTCGACATTTTACGGTATCCACAGAAACGATAACAAACTATTCTGAGATGGAGATACTTTGGAAATGCCGAACAAACCTAGAACCTGTTACTTCAGTTTGAATGAGTCTGTGAATGAAATGTTATTCAAGATGCAATACCCTAAGGAACCCTAGCAGCTTACAGCGAAACTATATTTTCACATATAATGTATGTCCAACAGTCCCAGAATACCAGAAGCTCAAACAGTGTTGCATATGAAGAGACTCAATCAAACCGAGTTTCCGACTTTCGTGATTTTGTGTGTTCTTTGTTTCCAAAGGCAGTCCGTTTTGACTTTTACTTTAAATATTAACATTCTAAGGAAGAACGTGACGACTTTTTACGGACATCCCTATAGCACTTAACGACAGCAACCGTTATCATAAAATATGTCGAAACGGAGAGCCTCTTATGGACATGTTCATATCAAACGCTTTTTGCGGGGAAAATAAGAAATAAATATCACTAGTTTGATATATGGTGAATTCGCATATTCGTCTTCTGTATGTAGAGTAAAAAATGAATGATTCAGAAAATAGGCAGTTTAATGCTTTCTCCAGTCCCTTTAGAACAATAGACTCACTCACAAAACAGAAAACAGCTTAAACTAGACTCGCTTGATTTGGCAAATTAGTTCCCAGTTATCATAAAGGATCAGAAAAAATAAACCAATCAAATTTATCCCGTATTTCCAACACATACAGGTTATTTCTTGAATCACGTGCTTCAAGTAGTATGTGCTTCAGTAAGCATTCTACATAACTATAGCGGGTTGTTGTCGGCCCGTCAGGGTATTGACATGCCGATAACGTCCCGCTATAGATTTATAAAGAATGCTAGCTGGGACCGTGTGCTTCTCGTACATGTCATCCAGAAGTAGTCCCATGGGGAAAATGATGACAATTCTGCAATATTTGATCCATTATATTTATTATTGTATGTCCTTTTATGATAAATTTCAGTCGTCTCGAAACTGAATAAATTTAATATATAAATAAATAGTCAAACAAATCAGAGAAAGCAAACATAAAGAACTTTGTTGAAGTTTTTTGTCGCATCTATTTATTAAAATGTTAAAACAAACACCAGAATAATGAGAGTCGTCATCCTTGTTCAGCTCAATGAGATAAAGCAATCAGAGAAGTGAAACTAACTGCAAAGTTTTACAGTTCGTAGTCTTTCCGTTTGATGTTGAGATCTTGATTTGGATCTGATTGTATTAGTTCCTGAGTTCACATACAGCGATAATCTAGCAATAATCTGGTCCCTGCTTAAACATGGAAATCTAACAACAGGTAACAAAATATTGTGGAAAAGAGAAATGCTAAGGAGCAATTTCTCCTCTTTTCCACAATATTTTCAATATATCTCTAACTTCAGGAGTCAAATTACATATTCATTTGTTAAAAGTGGCTGTTCTATTAATTTTTCTTAAATTCTGCAAATCTGATATATCGAGGTACGGATATCTCGAAGTATTTCAGAGTCCCTTTGAATTCGAGATAACGAGAGTCGACTGTGTTACTTCGTTTAGGGCGGACGCTAAGGAGAATGCTAGGGTGGCCGTAAGTACACGGACGAACGGACGGACGGATGGAAACTTGCACGCCCAAGTCGCCCATGCTAAGGCAGGCGCGATAAAGTGATCCCACCTCTTAATAAAACGTCCCTAATTGATATTTTCAAGATCCGCGAATATGTAATTTGACTCCTAAAGTATTAATATCCTAACCGTTTTCAAATCCACCACTTGTTATTTCCATTTCATCTCTTACATTTCTGATCTCTGTGCTAGAACACTGTATGAGATCGTCTGTATGGATTCTATCTAGATCAGAAGCCAGTCGTCCTGACTCTACAAGAAAATTTTAAGAACCGATACATTTTCAAGGGAGACTACTCAGTCAAAATTGTTTTGCTCCCTTCTGAAAAGGAGTCTGCTCTAAAAGGAAAGAAACCACTCCACGTGGAACCAAATTCTTTTCTAATAGATTAGACCCATTTTCAGAAGGGATTTGACGTATAGTGAAGCTAATAAAGTCACAAAAGCTCTCCTTCTTACAAAATGGCTGAAACTCTTCAAAGTGTATACAGTTCCCTTAAACAAATAAGGATTTACACACTAACTGGAGATCTATTTCCAAACGTTTCGTATACATTTATTTATACAGACTGAATAACTAACTAAAGATTTATCATACAAACTGAAGATCTATTTTCAAACATTTCGTATACATTTATTTATATAGATTGACTAAACCAATAAAGATTTATCACACTAACTGGAGATCTATTTTCAAACATTTTGAATGTATTTATCTATAAAGAATGCTTAAATCAATAAAGATTTATCACACTAACTGGAGATCTATTTTCAAACGTTTCGTATACATTTATTAATACAGATTGACTAAACCAATAAAGATTTATCACACTTACTGAAGATCTATTTTCAAACATATCGCATACATTTATTAATACAGATTGACAAAACCAATAAGGAATTATCACATTAACTGGTGATCTATTTTCAAACATATTGTACACATTTATTAATAATGATTGACTAAACTAATAACAATTTATCACACTATCCGGAGATCTATTTTCAAATATATCTTATATATTTATTTATAAAGACTGACTAAACCAAAGATTTGCAACACTTTCTGGAGATCTATTTTCAATTGTTTTTGTATATATTTATTAATAGAGATTGACTAAACAAATAAAGATTTATCACATTAGCCGGAGATATATTTTCAACTATATCATATATATTTATTTATAGAGAGTGACTAAACAAATAAACATTTATCACACTAACTGGAGATCTATTTTCAAACATTTGTATACATTTATTACCCGGTGATGAGACCAGGCTGATTCCCATCACGAAAACATGCCTATATAATTTTGACCCCCTTAAACCCCACTTTTATATAGTAAAACTGGGGTTTACAGGGGTATACATTTTTTTACTTATTTCTGCTCAAAAAACAGATTGTGGGTATTCGTTAGAACCGCCTCTGCGAGGCGGTTCTAACGAGTACCCACAATCTATGTTTTGAGCAGACATATGAAAAATATTTGAATTTTTTGTCTGAAAATTTTCAATTTTTCGGTGATTAACTTTTCAGTGTATTTGAATAGGTATGTTTTCGTAATGCTGAATAGGACCTTATTTTTAACCAAAATGCGACATAAAAAGTATCTACCTGTGACTTCATCAGCAACAGTACTTGGGACCTGAAATATAATTGAAGTTGCACGAATGAATACATTTGTAGACATTTAATACTTAGCGGTTATCTGTATTCGTCATCAATGCCTAAACGACCGCGCAGCCTCGTAGAGAAAAAAGTACAGCAGAACGTCACTGGCTCAATCATCTTTCGGACTATGGAAATATTATCTAGGTATGGGGCGGTTCGAGCCACTGAGAGTTAATCAGGAGCACAATCGGTATAGTTTAGGGAAGTCTTTGCGATCCTCTATGAAATGATGATATGTTGAGTGTGCTCATTACAGTCGCCTCGGTGAGGGGATTCTAATGAGTTCACACAACATACAAGCTCGTGATAAAATTTCTCCACAACATCGCTAAATATAATTTTTGAGTTGTCGGAAGAATTTCCTAGGGGCTCAGAAACGAGTTCGAATAAGCCAGGGCAAACAAGCCATCGGTGTTCGTGTCTCTGATGTTTTATTGTGCGCGGAGCAAGCAACAGTACAAGGCACTGATGAAGTACAAGATAACAATATCATTACACTCAAGTCTGTAGAAGATGGAACTATTTCACAAATTGCCTAAAATCATTATATTTTACAATGCAATAAGTAAATCTTGGGTTGTTTGCACAAACGCTTAGCATGCTCATTACGAAAACACGCCTATTTAAATATATAGAACATTTCATCTCCAAACACTGAAAATTTTCAGATAAAAAACGCCAATATTTTTCATATTTCTGCTCAAAACTTAGATTGTGGGTACTCGTTAGAACCGCTTTGACGAGGCGGTTCTAACGAGTACCCTCAATCTATGTTTTGAGCAGAAATAAGAAAAATAATGTATACCCCTGTAAACCCCAGTTTTACTATATAAAAGTGGGGTTTAAGGGAGTCAAAATTATATAGGTATGTTTTCGTGATGTAGTTAAAATTTTAACGGACGATATGTTGAAATATGTTTTATTATTCGTAGAACAAACGAAAGGCCGGACTAGCTAGTTCCATTCAGGTAGGCCTCATCAGCAACCCTCATACCTGTATAATAATTACAATTCCCGGAATCGGCACAGGGATCAGGAGGAAGCACTGACACCAGCTATAGTGAAACTTCTAAATAGATTGATCTTTGGTAGCTTTGAGCATACACAGAAATGTTATTTTATGAGGATTTTATTTGCTTAATTACAGTATAAAATGCCAAAACTTTAAAGACACCCTGGAATATGTTCGCAGATTGAGTAATCAAACATATATCTCCCTACTTAAGATACTTTCACAATTTTTTGTATACGGCAAATGTCCTAAAAATTTATTCAATACATTTGTGGCCTAAATTTTGCTTTTAAGCAGTTGTTTCTTAAAAGACAGCGGAACGGCTAACAGTGCAGATCCTGATTAGACTGTTCCTTCAGGACCAGTTTGAACTGGATCTGCACTGTTTGCATTTCACAATTTATAGTATTTGGTAAATGTCAAAATTTTTATTTCCATACATGTTTTGCCTAAATTTTGCTATTAATGCAGTTGTTTCTTGAAAGACAGCGGAACGGCAAACAATGCAGACCCTGATCAGACTCCCCCTTCAGAAGCAGTCTGATCTGGGTCTGCACTGTTTGCATTTCACAATATATAGTATTCGGTAAATGTCATAAAATTTATATTCCATACATTTTTGGCCTGAATTTGCTTTTTATGCAGACTTGGTGGAATGGCAAACAGAGCAGACACTGATCAGACTGCTCCTTCAGGAGCAGTCTGATCTGGTTCTTCACTGTTTGCATAAGACATTTTGTTACAAAATTTGGTGTACAGAGGTTTAGGACACATACCGTTATGATATTCTACTGGTCGTTTGTACAGTCACTGTATATAACTTCATTTGTCATCTCTTAATCGAATGCATGACTGCACTCAAACTGTTTATCATTACCAAACACCACTGAAGTTGATGAATCTAAACAGTTTCTAAAATAACTGATCCTTGAGAGTAATGCAACTGAAAACAGTTGAAGTGTTCAGCTGTCCGGGCCAGACTTGCTTGTTTCGGTCAATTACAATGCGGCTATGTCACGTGTTTTTTGGAAGGGTGCACACCTTACGAACGCTCGATTCAAGAAGGAAATTGACTTTTCTCAGGTCCAAACTTGATCCAGATTGTTGCTACAGATTCACATACTTAATGGCAAACAGTGTAGATCCAGATCAGTTGACTTCTACAGAAGCCAACTGATCTGGATCTACACTGTTGGCAAAGCCAGGGTATATCTGGGGTCTGCAGGACAAGGGTTAAGCTAAATATGGCAAAAAATAACTGATTCACAAGATATTATACTGTTGTTTTATAACCAGCCAATTTTCATTAAACAAAGTGCATCGCATAGGCGAATATAAGCACTTTTCATAGACATACAGTTTATTTATATCCTGCGTGCAGTGTTTGCAAACACTCGAAGCAAATGTAAGTGTGAACACACCTAACATTTCCGTCGCGAAAATTACATTTGCTTCGAATGTTTGCAAATACTGCATGCAGAATATGAATAGGCTCTCTGTTTATGAACAGTGCTCAAATTTAAATATGCGATGTACTTTGTTTTATGAAAATCGCGTGGATATAACCTTAAGAAAGTGCAATTTCCTTACCTTAGATATCCTTATTGAGCGATTTAAATGTTAGAAAAAGTGTGCACCATACAAAAAAAATCTCGTGATATAGCCACCTTGAATTAGGCCTACCAGTGACCCTTATTAAATGTTAATAAGTCCGGAAATGGGCTCAACGATCACAAAGGACCAGAAATATAAACTACACTTTAGTGAAGTACGGTGAGACGTTTTACGGCCGCCAAAACAGATACCTTTGCCAACGGTGCAGATCCAGATGAGATGAGCCATCTCATCAGGAGCTACACTGTTTGCCATTCTGTTAAGGGGTGACTTAATAAACAGTGAAGTACGGTGAGACGTTTTACGGCCGCCACATGGCACTAACACCAACTGTAGTGAAGATAAATTCAGAAACACTCAGAAAATCTTATTATATAGTAGACAACTTCACCCTTCAATCCCTACAGACCAATACAGATACCTTTGCAAACAGTGCAGATCCGAGACGGCTCGTTTCGAGCCGTCTCATCAGGATCTACAGTTTGCGATTCTGTTTTTCAATTTAGACAGACTTTTATGTTCAACAATGGACCTGTCCGAATTCAAATCAGGAACTTAGGAGTGAAAGGATCAGTTGTTGATACATGTAGTTGCATTGCATTTCCAGAGTATTACATACGCCTAGGCCTCTGTTTGGTACAATGGTTGTTTCATAAATACATGGTGGGTCTGTCGCGTCATAAAAACATTGTTGGTTTGTTCTGTCTTGGGGTACATCTGAAAAAGAATAGTAATGCTTTATTAATAAAATATGTCAGACGGCTGTAAATATTTAGGGTAAACAGGGTATCCCAAATTTATGAGTTTTATCCGAACCCCTAGTCCCTCTGAATCCGCCCCTGCATCTTCAAAGCAAGCCGATAATAAAGACGTTCCGCGAGAGTAAATTTTGTAATTCGCTTTGACTGGTTCCCTCAGTCTATAGCTCTATTTATTCATATAGAACACAGGAAACCAGTTAATTATTCGCTCTACCAACAAATGCAAATTGAGCCTACAAGACTGCATGTGCGCCAAACGGGACAGATCAGTCTTTGCTGTCCGCTTGAAGACGCTTTGTATCCATGACTACCCACAGAGTGCCTTGCAAAGCCTCTGATTACACTGCGTGGATGCGCAGGCTGATCTGAGTATTCGCTGGGCGCATATATAATCTGTAGGAAATGCTGGCCCCGGCTCAAATTATCCTATCACCTTACTTTTCATAAAGATTCAAAAATACTTGAGCCAGCACAATAGAAAAGGGTACTTTTCACAACGGCGACCAACAAAGTCTCAGGCGAGCCAGAGCCTTTGCTGGTCGCAGATATGTAGCAGAGACCTAAAGAGGGCTTGCCATAATACAGAGTCAGCTAATACTGCTGTCCTTTTTTTCGTGCCCCGTCTCATTTTTCACGATGTATTATGAAATTTTGTGAAAACTGAACTAACTGTTTCTTTGTAAAAACTGGTACATTCTGTATGGCTCATTTCCGTCTAACTGATTCTGATCTTTAAGTTCTTTTATGTCGGGTAATTTCGTCAGAGCACAGCGAAATCTCGTCTTCCATACAGGGTAGTCAGGGGTGTCCACTCCATCTGTATACCGTCCAGTATGTACAGCCCATTCCTGAAAATAAGACGATATATATATATATTTTTTTTATTTTAGACATATATAGGGGGTGTCAACCTCATCCGTATCCCACGATGTATGTATAGCCCATTCCTTAAAACAACATCACGAAAACATGCCTATAGAATTTTGACCCCCTTCAACCCCACTTTTATATAGTAAACTGGGGTTTACAGGGGTATACATTATTTTTCATATGCTGCTAAAACATAAATTGTGGGTACTCGTTAGAACCGCCTCGCCGAGGCGGTTCTAACGAGTACCCACAATCTATGGTTTGAGCAGAAATATGAAAAATATCAGAATGTTTTATCTGAAAATTTTCATTTTTTGGTGGTGAAATTTTCAGTATATTTGAATAGGCGTGTTTTCGTAATGAAGAGGTATTTGAAAGTTTCATTTTTAACGTCTCTTGGGGTATCGACATAATACACCACGCATGTACAACCAATTCCTGAAAACAAGAATATATTCGAAATTTTCAGTTTTAGACATACATGAAACACTGGCCCCACCCTCGTCTTTTATATAGGGTAGTCAAGATATCGACTCCATCTGTATACCGCACATAGTACATTCCTGAAAATAAGAAGACATTTACAATTTTCATTTTGGACATATATGAAAAATTGGCCCATTCCTTAAAACAAGAAGATACTTTCAATTTTCATTTTAAACATATATGGAAAACTGACACTGCCCGTCGTCTTCCTTATAGGGTAGTCAGGGGTGTCAACTCCATTTGCATATCGCCCCTGTATTTATAGCCAATTTCTGAAAACAAGAAGATATTTCACAGTTCAATTTTAGACATATATGGAAAATGGGCCCCGCCATGCAGGACAGTCTGGGGCATTGACTTCATCTGTATATCGGCCCGTTAGCCCATGACTGAAAAGAAGAAATTTAATCATTTCGTTTTAGACATATATGAAAAATTGGTACGCTCGCTGACGGTAATTTTTAACTTGAACATTTTTACATAGGGTCATCAAAGCAACAGTCTTGTACTCATTTGAAAATCAAGCTGCTGGTAAGTGTGTGTGTGTGTGTGTGTGTGTGTGTGTGTGTGTGTGTGTGTGTGTGTGTGTGTGTGTTTTGCTTTTTTTTTTTTCGTTTCAAAGTTTCTATACAGACATATAACGGAAATTGGCTGGCCTTGCGGTCAAGTTTTTTTAAAGAATCAGCGCGACTTGAACAATTTTATAGAGGATGACCTTAGGAACACGTCTGCCATCATTGCTCAGGCAGGTTTGTCCGAATACTTAACCCTTGTCCTGCTGAATAAATTAAGATGCCACGCCCACTTCTAATTTTCAGCCAATCAGATTACTTGATCCAGATTTTTGCTACAAATTCACATACTTAATGGCCAAGAGTGTAGATCCAGATCAGTTGGCTTTTTTAGAAGCCAACTGATCTGGATCTACACTGTTAGCAAAGCCAAGGTATATCCGGGTTCTGCAGGACAAGGTTTGAAAATTAAGCCTCCAAACTGTTAACCAGTATTGTGCACATTCTTTCGCCAGAAATTGACAACTGCCCTTCTTGAATCAGCGGAAGGGAGAGAATGACTGTAGAAAATATTTCATGATCAATCTCCGCGAAAGAATGTTGCCGACCCGGGACGGCTGATTTGACTGATAAATTATATGTACAAATAACTAAAAAACTAAATCATTAGTTTAGAATTTCCTTACCGTACATAACAGCTTGTTTTACGATTTCAAAAAAAATAAATAAATAAATAAATAAATAAAATAAATATTATTATCATTATCACAACAAAAACAAAAAGTTAATCTGTTTGACCAAGTGGCATGTAAGAAGAGGGCTATGAAGTAAAGTCTTAGATGGTTAGTGATGCCCTGTTCTGATTGGTTAAAATTTTGTCTGCCAGCAAGCAGCACTCTAGTCTTGAATAAACAATTAATGTCATTCTGTTATGCCCATAATTATTGCCAGATGCACAAAGGTGATGCTAGTGAAAAAGTGTTAGTTTGCGTGAAAAGGCACTTTCTGCCATCTATGACCAAACTGTGACGATCAAAAGAACTTTGAATCGTTCAAGGTGTTATTACTGTCTCCAAGCAGAGACATAAAATTGATCAAACTGGATTACATGTATAAATCTGCATAAACAGGCTGATCAGAGCATGACATGTATTGAAAAGGGGAAAAGTTAGCATGTATGCTAACTGACAGGGGCCCAAAATATATAATAGCCATGAATGACAGATTAATGTTTCTTCTGAAAATAAATCATTGCAGATAACTACTTTCACTGCATTTTACTGTTAGTTTCAAAGTCAATGAACAGGCTTCAGAAGATATTCTCACTAACCAGCTGGTCTCTTTGGTTATTGAGAGACTTGGTAGCCCTCTTCTTATATGCCACTTGGTTTGACTGATACGTCATTCAATATTCTGATTTTCTGCTGGTCAAAGTTACCTTGAATATTTGAGAATCATCTTCTTTCCATTCCCTATTTCCAACATGTTTCCATGGTACCTTAAATATTAGTCTGTTCTGGTCAACCCATTCTAGTCCGTGAATCTCTCCGCTGTTAATTCGCGACTCCAGCCACGGGCGCATGCGCTGTCGTGATTGGGATTCCTGATGTGTCATCAGCGATTCGAAAGGGTAACTGTAACACCAAAAGTTGCACTAAATTAACCCATTTATGCTGAATCGACACTTCTACATTAACTTTTTGGACCGCTCTATTTGAAATAGGAGGAATGCCTGGTTAGTTTTTATGACTATCATGTTTTATAGAATTAACAGAGGCGTCTGATCTGTGTCTACATGGTTTGCCAATGTCCATTTATGGGAAGCTAGACATGATGGGTTAAGGAATTTGCAAGCAAATAAGTATTATTTAAAGAAAATGTCATTGAAACATTAAACATTCCACTCTTTCAAAATATTTATGCATATGTGTAGAATATGGTAATGGATGGAACTCCACTTGGTACCTTGCTATAACAATAAAAATAACAAGTTTAAGCTTTTACAAAAAGCTTGGTCTACGCTTCGCACACAATAAATGTTAAAGCTGATTTTAATAGTTTTTGATTCTTTGCATGCAAATCTTGGCTAAATCGGTTAACTTCCAAAATGCTAAGGATGAACTTGAGAGCTCTGAATGATATATCGTCTAAGTGAAAATGAGCCTAGTTTCACAACAAAATGTGAAATCACTGCTAATTTCACACCACTTTTAGGCTTACCTCATCAAAAATTAAATAAGCAGTTGTAGGAATATCAATTTTACCACCAATGCTATAAATTGTGCTTAGCTTCCGTCCAATTGTCAAGATTAATGTATATCCCACAAACTTTGATAAATTGCTGCAATGGCAACATTTTAGAATATCTACATACGTACAGTGTGCCGGGAAAAAAAAGTGCACGCGAATGGAAAGCACCTTGGTGCTCCCAATACTTGAAATATTATTCTATTATATTCAGTGCTATATCTAGATCCAGGTTTTACCTGTAAACAACACGCCTTTGGTCAAGGGTACAGTGAACTAATTATTTTTCCCATAGAGCTCCATAGTAATTCCACCCTTTTTTGTGGTTAAGAGTTCATTTCAGGGTACGGCTGGGCTTCTAAATTCTGTTTCAACTGAAAGACCAGGCTAGGTCAGTAAAATAAATAAGAAAAAACACCACTGTCACCAGCACTTTCTGGGACTTTTTGGAGGCTGAATGTAGCAACTCCTCAATTGGCAGATATCAAAAATTGAACATTTGCAATTTCGCCACTTCCTCTTTGGCTCCAGCAAACACACAGAGAAACATTTATTTCTTTGAAACAATCAGAAAATTACACACAAACGTTTTTTCTTCAGATTAGAATGATGAGTTTTAATTCATCTTTATTATTAACCAATCACAGGCCGCCTTACACAAAATAACTACCCCGGGCTTCCCTAAACTTTTTTGCACCAATCACATTCCTGTCACAACTGGTTCAATGTGCCCTCAATGTGCATTGTCGGTCAACCGTTAAACCACTTCCGTGTCCGAACCAAAACGTACATTGTCTACGCCCAAGAAGAAGAAGAAATGAATGCACTGATGCGCTTTGTTAAACTTTAATATGCTACGTTTTTATAGTAGCAGAAGACCTTTTTTTCTTATGTTTCAAAATAAATTAGACTTCACATTTCATTCAAACAGTCTCCTTCGTGACAATCCAAATGAACTATCAAGCTTCAATTTCTGTGAAAAAAAAAAAAAAAAAAAAAAAAAAAAAAAACTATCATCTGCTGACTGAGCCTATAGAGCGCTAAAGGTTATGGTAAAATTTTGCATTTTTCATAAAAAGGCTGATTACTTTCTACGCAACATATATTAGATAAATAACAAACAAACAATCACCAATAATTATTGCCACGATGTTGATTGCCTCTTTATTTCAAAACTGCTTGTCATTCCAATATGACAGAGGACTTGGCGATAATTCAGGATTTTTTTTTTATTTCTCTATGAAAACATATGTTGTGGGTACTGGCCGAGACGCTTCTAGTGAGTGCCCACAAAAATATGTTAAATGGAAAACTGGAGAAAATTATCCTATTGCTATCATCAGATATTCCTACGTACATCACAAAAAAAAAAACAAAAAAACACGCCTATATAATTTTGACCACCTTAACCCCCACGTTTATATTGTAAAACTGGGGTTTACAGGGGTATACATTATTTTTCTTAGTTTTGCCGAAAACATAAATTGTTGGTACTTATTAGAACCGCCTCGGTGAGGCGGTTCTAACGAGTACCCACAATCTATGTTTTGAGCAGAAATATGAAAAATATCAGTGTTTTTTTTTTCTGAAAATTTTCAGGGTTTTTTTTTTTTTTTTTTTTTTAAGATGAAATTTTCTATATATTTGAATAGGCGTGTTTTCATAATGACAAATCCTCTGATCATTATATAAAACTCGTAATTTTTTCATAAAATGCTGATTACTTTCTACGCAACAGATATTTAATAAAAAAATAAACAATTTACCCATAATTACCCATAATTATTTGCCATGGTGCTGTCCAAAAACTATTCTCATTTCCTACAACTTATGAAATGGAAACATGATCTGCCTACAAATAATTAAATACCCGTTACAAGGTATAATAAGGAACGGGAAGAAAAGATTGTTTCAATATTTTTCTTTAAAATCAAAAAAAAAAAAAAAAAAAAAAACACAACCCAATAAAATCTCTAAAAATGAGTTTTGATGAATTCCTGACTAGATGATATCCATAACAACTAGTGCACTGCATGCGCCACGCAGTCCGATCAGGGTTTTCGTTTTTCACCAGTGGTATCTAAGTTTCCTCAATGCGAAAAGCTAAGAACTTGATCAGCCTGCCAGAATCTAGCTGTTGCTTTTTGCACATGCGTTAACGGCCTTTTTTAAAGACGCGGCACGAATATCTGCCAGGAAGTGTTTCCACGAGGAAGTAGGAGGCCTATAGAACTAAGGAACACCAAGAAAATGCGTGTAATTTGCTTAAAGGCTCCATATTCCTAAAAAATAAACAGTTTTTATCTAAGAATGATTTAATAAATTGATATATAGTGTTAATACGATCATAAAATGTGCATCTGACAGCCTGGAAAATTTCATTTAGACTTCTGTTTTTGAAATGGATCAAAAATGAAATGATTTTTTTAATCCCATCTCTGAATTAATGTTGGCAACATTAATTCAGAGATACAATAAAAATTTCTTCATTTTTGATCCAGTTCAAAAACGCCACATTTTATGATTGTATTAATACCATATATCAATTTATCAAACCTTTCTAGGATAATAGAATGTCTACTTTTGAAGAATATGGAGCCTTTGACGCTTAGCATTCTGGGTATAATTACATCAGACGACATAATGCCAATGAAATATTATTCTTTCTTTTTCCCAGAAAAAAAAAAAAAAAAAAAACAGTTTTGACATTTCATGCAAATATTCTCCAATTTGCATGAAATGTCAAACAGTTTTCTGGAAAAAAAAAAAAAAAAATAGGGAAAATATCTATTTGTTGTCCGCGGAATTAACCCACAGAGTAGAAGGGGTTAAGGGGAATGAATACACTTACAGGGGAGGCAACTGTCAGCATTGTTTTGCCTCGCTTCTGAAAAGGGGTCTAAACAATATAAGCCGAGACACAACACTTCCTACAATGTAGCATGTGCGCCCAGCGAAATAGTGCCATTTAAGGCTAGCCGGTGACATTTAGCTTGAAATATTAAACCTTTTTTTTCTGGTTAAAAAGGAACATACAAACAATATGTCGTTTATTAGATTTTTCCTCACATTGCTCATGGTTAATGGTCATTTTGGACTCAGGTGCACTGACGACATCTGATCTGGATCTACCCAGTTATTTCAGGCCTTGCTGTTCGATTATTAAGGGTAACTACGGTGATTAGAAAAATCTGATTTCCTACTGACATTACAAACTCGGTAATATATATATATATATATATATATATATATATATATATATATATATATATATATATATATATATATATATATATATATATATATATATATATATATATTTTTTTTTTTTTTTTTTTTTTTTTTTTTTTTTTAATATCAGCCGGCTGGGATGTTGCATAATCTTTCAACTGGCTACAAGTGTACAGATATACTATGTGGCGATGAGAACATACTTACGAGTATAATACAAGATTTTCATTCCTTTTAACCCTTGTCATAATGAATAAATTAAGATGCCGTGCCCATGCCAATTTTCAGCCAATCAGATTACTTGATCCAAGTTGTTCATACAAATTCAGATATTTAATGACAAACAGTGCAGATCCAGATCAGTTGGCTTCTTCAGAAGCCAACTAATCTGGATCTACACTGTTTTCAAAGGCAGGGTAGATACGGGTTCAGCTAGACAAGGGTTAAAATCTATTTATCCTCGCTACAGCTGGTGTTAGTGCCGTTTGGCGGCCATAAAACGTCTCCTCGCACGTATATATTTTCTGGTTCTTTGTGATCATTAGGCGAAACTCTAGTCGACTCGATGAACGCGGTTTACAGCAAAACGCTCAGAGTTCTTACTCGAATTACGTCACTTCACGCCGGGTTAATCGAGTGTCAAGATGGCGGCTGGTGGTGGTGAAAAGAACAACAGGTAAGCAAAAGAGCGAGAAAAATAGTTTATTTTAGTTTGCACTTATATATTTGCAGCGCACAAGCAGTAACTACAAATTTTGCAATATGTTTCTGTATGAAATCGCCTTCTTCGTTCAAAAGTTCTGTCAAAGTCACTAACCCAAGCATTTCACTGAAGGCCGCCATGTTGTGGAGTACCGGATTGAAGAGTTCGTCGTTTTGCTGAATCGATGCGTGCGCATCTGTATCAAGTTCTAAAAATAGTTCTAGAGTTTACTCGAGTGTTTCAGATGAACTTGGCCATTGAGTCCGCTCCGGGATCTCTGAAGACTTATATGAGGGTCACTGATGAGGCCTTATCGGCCGAAACTAGCTAGTCTCTGTCCCAGATAACATGAAATGTCAGCTGTTTTCAGTTTTGCGAATGTGTTCATTGCTCACAAGGGTCATTCTTTTTAGACTTTATTTATTGAAGTTTACATTTCATTGTCTTTTATAATGGAAATATAATCATTTAAGGCTTAGCTTGCTGGGTAAAAAATTTAGCAGACTACACTTTGAAATAGCTTTCTAAGTTTCCTAGAAAATAGGCTGGACATTTCATGCTTAGGAGACAATTTGTATGAAATGTCAAAGCCTGTTTTCTAGGAAAAATAAGAAAAAAAAATCAATTTGTCATTTGACAGCCTCATGGAAGATTAGCTATTACATGTACAACGTTGTAACCCTCGATAAATAAAGTCTTTATTTACTTACTTACTTACTTACTTACTTGCTGGTAATTGGTTCAGAAACTGGTAAAGTTAAACAAGAGGACCATAGTGGTCTTTAGTGCTCACCTGTGATGAAAAGTAGGTCAAGGTCACTCAATGTCTATAACACATCACGAAAACATGTCACGAATATACTGAAAATTTTACAACCAAAAAATGAAAATTTTCAGATAAAAAATTCTGATATTTTTTTCATATTTCTGCTCAAAACATAGATTGTGGGTACTCGTTAGAACCGCCTCGCCGAGTCGGTTCTAACGAGTACCCACAATCTATGTTTTAAGCAGAAATAAGAAAAATAACGTATACCCCTGTAAACTCCAGTTTTACTATATACAAATGGGGTTTAAGGGGGGGGGGGGGTCAAAATTATAGGCATGTTTTCGTGATGATTCATTAATGTGGAGGACATAACTTTTAACATATCGATGTCCCTCTCAGCTAAGGAAGATTCAGTAAAAACCGATGGAGCTTTGCACTAAACAAGGTTAAATATAAGCGTCTTTAGCAATCAAAGGACCTTACTCTATGTATCAGATTGTGACGGTTTTCAAACTTTTTCGAAGTCTTTATGTTTGGTGTAGTGTAATCTCAAAAGAATGCACGCCTTGTGGTCTTACTATCCAATAACTTTTAGCTTCACAGATGAAAACTGTAGAAGGAGGTAGCCGCAAATGAAGTTGTGTGTGAACTATCTTTAAAGAGTAATAATTCTCTCAAAATTTGCTGTACTGTAACCTTGAGAAAGTCCGATGAAAACTGTAAGAGGAGTTAGCTGGAATTAAAGTTATATCTGAATAATCCTTAAAGAATAACGACTCTATCAAAATTTGGTGTACTGTAACCTTGAAACACTATGCATTGTACCACCTCATAGTCTAACTGTCCACAAAGTTTCAAACTCATTCGATAAAAACTGTAGAATTTACTGGAAACGAGGTCATGTCTAAAACATCTTTAATCTATCAAAATTTGGTGTACTTTAACCTCAGAACACTATGCGCTGTATCACCACCTCATTGTCTAACTGTCCACCAAAATTTCACCCCGATCTTATATGTAAGATTCAGAAAGATCTGATAAAAACTGAAGGAGTTATGCTGATAACAAGATCGAAAACAGACATTTTAAGGAATCAAAGGGACGTCACTCTAAAATAAAACCGCAAGCCATGCACCATGCCACGCCACAGCGACATATTCCCTATGCACTTCTGTAGGATAAGGGTTGAAAACAATCTAAGTTAAACATGAAGAGAAGCAATAAACAGTTATTTCATAGCTCTTAAAAAAAATAAAATAAAAACAACAACAACAACAAAAAAAAACACACACAAAAAAAAGTCTAAGTTAAAAAAGCAATAAAAAGTGATAAAAAAATAATTTCAAGATTCAGAATTCTAAAAGCGTGTGTAAAGTTTCAAAAGGATCGGCCTGAAAATGTAGGAGGAGTTGCGTATACAAGGTACATACTCCCTATACATTTCTGTAGTATTAGGGCTCGAAAAAAGTCTGTTAAAAATGCAAAAAAAAAAAGTAATAAAAAATAATTTCAGGATTCTGAAAAAACAATATGCATATCTTCAGACCATCCTAAAAGCACCTGTAAGTTTGAAAAGGATTGGCCTAAAACTGTAGGAGGAGTTGCGGGCAGAAGGTACATACTCCCTATACATTTCTGTAGTATTAGGGCTCGAAAAAAGTCTAAGTTAAAAATGCAAAAATTATAGTAAAAATAAATTAAGGATTCTGAAAAAACAATATGCATATCTTCAGACCATCCTAAAAGCGCCTGTAAAGTTTGAAAAGGATTGGCCTAATACTGTAGGAGGAGTTGCGGGCAGAAGGTACATACTCCCTATACATTTCTGTAGTATTAGGGCTCGAAAAAAGTCTAAGTTAAAAATGCAAAAAATGTGATAAAAAATAATTTCAGGATTCTGAAAAAACAATATGCATATCTTCAGACCACCCTAAAAGCGCCTATAAAGTTTGAAAAGGACTGGCCTAAAACTGTAGGAGGAGTTGCGGGCAGAAGGTACATACTCCCTAAACATTTCTGTAGTATTAGGGCCCGAAAAAAGTCTAAGTTAAAAATGCAAAAAATGTGATAAAAAATAATTTCAGGATTCTGAAATATGCATATCCTCAGACCATCCTAAAAGCGCCTGTAAAGTTTGAAATGAATTGGCCTAAAACTGTAGGAGGAGTTGCGGGCAGAATAATGGTGGGGGCACTGACGGACGGACGGACGGACGGACAGACGGACGGGCGGACACTCAAAATTTCAGAGGGTATAACATAATACACGCCACTTTTTTGGTGGCAGGGCATAATAAGTGACCTGATCTGGACAGTTTTCAACTTCGTCAAAGACTTCATCCATATCCATCTTATCAGCAAGTTCCATGATCATCCGATCAAAACTGAACCAGTTATACTTATGATAAAGTCAAATGTAGTTTTTTTTCTAACAATCAAGGAGATGTAACTCTTAAAACAAATGATACAATCTGGTCAGGCTTCAAAATCGTTCGAGATTACATCTCTGTCCACCTTGTCTGCAATTTTCAGGAAGATCTAATCAAAACTGAATGTTATGCTGATGACAGTCAGACAAAGACTTTTTAAGCAATCAAGGGAACATTGCTCTGGCATTAATGGCCTGTTTTGGAATTCATACTAGATTTCATCTACGTCCACCTTCATTATGGAAACACGCCTATTCAAATATATAGAAAATTTCACCTCCAAAAACTGAAAATTTTCAGATAAAAAAACTCTCATATTTTTCATATTTCTGCTCAAAACATAGATTGTGGGTACTCGTTAGAACCGCCTCTGCGAGCGAGGCGGTTCTAACGAGTACCCACAATCTATGTTTTTGAGCAGAAATAAGAAAAATAATGTATACCCCTGTAAACCCCAGTTTTATTATATAAAAGTTGGGTTTAAGGAGGTCAAAATTATATAGGTATGTTTTCGTGATGTATCTGCAAGTTTCAGGATGAGCTGATTAAAACTGAACGAGTTATGCTGATGACAAAGTCAAACATAGAGTTTTTTAGCAATCAAGAGGATGTAATTCTAAGATTAATAATTCGATCTGGTCAGGTTTCAAACCCCATCCGAGATTTCATTCATATTATTCTTATCTGCAAGTTTCAGGAAGATCCAATAAAAACTTAATGAGTTATGCTGAAGATAAAGTCAAACAGAGGGTTTTTCAGCATCAAGGGTGGGGTGGGGTGGGGTGGGGGGGGGGGGGAGGGGTGGGGGGTGGGGGCGTAATTAAGATTAATGATCCGATCTGGCCAGTTTTCAAACTCGTTCGAGATTTCATCTGTGTCCATCTTATCTCCAAGTTTCAAGATGATATGATTAAAACTGAATGAGTTATGCTGGTGACAATGTCAAACAGAGGCTTTTTCAGCAATTGACTCCTCCGTCAGGAGGCTATAACCACGCCCATGCGAAAATCCTTAGACAAACAATATCGTGATACCTGTATTTGTCAATGAAAACTGCATTCATACCTGTATTTATCAATGAAAAAGTACATAGGTAATATTGTTTGTCTAAGCAATAACATTAACCGTTAACTGGTTAGCTAGTTTGGTTGGTCAGATTTTGGTGTCATTTACTGGTCAAGTGATTTCACCGAGGACTCAATTAAGGGTACGTAATTCTAAAATTGACGATTCGATCTGGCCAGTTGCGATCTCATTCAAGATTTTATCAATGTCCACATTACCTGCAAGTTTTAGGAACATCAAATCAAAACCGAAGAAGTTATACGGTGATGACAAACATTTTCCCATTGTAGGTCTATGGGACCTTGTGGTTGCCATAGCAGTCACAGTTTTCATTGTTTTTTCAATAAAAAATGTGTCTTTGATGCCTCACCAGAGGCATTCTATGGATAAGAAATGATTGAATTCAGCCTGCAGACTGGAAATATAACTGGTTAAAGGTGTGGACGGACGACGGACGGACAGACGGACGACAGATGGCCTACCATCCATAAGCTCCCCTGGAGCCTTCGGCCCAAGTGAGCTAAAAAAGAATTATTAGGAGACCATTTGTTAGAAAGATTAAAGCTCATTTTCTCTTTCTCTAGGAAAAATAAGAAAAACATCATCAATTGCTCATCTGCTGAAATTTGCCCTGAGAGTGCATGGTAAAGGTTAAACAAAAAGAAATTATTTCCGCATTTAATAAATTTAATAAATTTCCGTTAGTTCACATGGTAGCATTGGATTTATTTTCCGCTCTAAGTTCAAAAAGTTCAATCACATATTACAAATCTCATCAAAGATATAGATCTATTGTTTAGCGGGTCTCGAGGAAGTTGTTTGAACACGAGGCCGCAGGCAGCGTATTCAAATGCCTTCCGAGGGGCCTGGCAAATGTTAATACAATGAAACAGCATCTGTGATCGTTGTTCTTGCATTAAAGTGAACGAATCGATTTTAAAATCTCATCAAAAAGTCCGAAAATGATTCTTTTTTTTCACTCTATGAATATATTAGGAATATATGTATCATTGTTTTCAATATCTATTTTCATGCATGTACATGTATTTATTTATTTATTTATTGTATGGTAAATTACGTTAGTAGACGACGAGCTTGTTTATGCTTAAGTCTGAATAAATTATGTTCTTTTCTGTTGGAAACATTTCCCGTACGCACACGAGTAATCCGTAATTATAATGTCCTTTTCTTTTTTTAGTTTCGTTTTAACCCATTTACGTCGAGTGGAATCGTCGACCACAACTCTTTGGACCGATCTATTTCCAATAGAAGGGTGGCTGGTTTTTACTATCACTATTTTTATAGAAATTTCTGTATATAATGCAAGCAGTGTAGAACCCGACCAGACGCCGTGTTCTGCGGCGTCTGATCTGGGTCTGCTCTGATTGTAAAGTCCATCTTTTTTAAGTTTCATTTTTAATTATCGTTTACGAAAAATGTTGCTGTATTTGAAAACAGATCAGATCCTGACCTAGACTGGCTCCAGTCTCCAGTGACTAAATATGTTTCTCATAATCCTGTTTGATAATCCACTAAAATAAAACCAAAAAAATTATCATGACTATAAAAGCTGGTCACTAGTGATCAGCCTTTATAGTCATGATATTACTTTGGTTTTATTTTAGTGAATTATTAAACAGATTATACGAAAAAATATTTTGTCACTAGAGACTGGAGCCAGTCTAATCTCAGCGAGGCGCTTCTAATGAGTACCCACAACATATGTTTTCGTGGAGAAATAAGAAAAATATTATGTGGATACCCCCTCTTATCTGTAGCTATGGGTATCCCGAATTCATCAAAGTTCTCGTTTTAATTTCCCATAAAAATGAAATTCTGAGTCAAAGGGGGGTTCGATCGAACCCCATGAACCATCTCTGAATCTACCCCTGAAGACACTAAGACTAATATAAAGGTAAACGTTACCCATAAAGGGGCTCCCTACAGTCAAGATGCCAGAGTATTTTAGAGAGGCAAATATCATTTTTCAGTGTTTTGGAAATACTAAAGGGGTGTCTGGATGGGGGAGGGAGTGTGGAGTGGGGGTCTGGAATGCTCTAATCAGTAAATATTAGCTTTAAAATTCTGGCTTATTCTTCACACCTGGTAATCTCGTAAGGGATAGCCGCTGGGTATGCACTCAAAATCTTTACGCGAACTTCCGGCCATGACTTACGAGACAGCCAAATGTCAACAAATGGGTAAGTTCTCCCGATTTATTGATTTTTAGTAAATTTCATAGACATATTTTGAAAAATCGGACAATGCTATTCCCACCAACTTTCATTTCTGCGCCAAAAAGATAAATGTGGGCTTGAAAAAGCAAGCGGCTAATTTTTGTTTTAATTTCACCCGGAGAAGGGTAGTCCAATATTCCTGTTTTGACTTTTTTTTCCAGTGCAAAATGAAGGTATTTTCAGCTATCTGGACTATGAAATACTCATTTAACATATCAAATAAGGCGTATTGCAACCTACGTCCACGTTGAAATACATAAGATGCTAAATTTCCCAAGCATCTGTTAGTGGGAATGAAATATTTGTGCCGAATAGGACTTACGAGGCAGACTACCCCTTACGGGGACATTAACCCTTACGAGGACAAGAAAGTCGATACATCACAAAGCGATTTTTACGGCAGTATAACGAAACTTTTATATGATTTTGCTCAACCGAGAGCTTCATATATATATGCAAACGTGGCATATCAAAACCCAGTTGACGCATGCTGTCTCATTTGCAAAGCTTTTCATGGTGTTTGATTTGTTTATCATTACGAAAACATGCCTATTCAAATATACTGAAAATTTTTCCACCAAATTTTCAGATAAAAATTCTGATATTTTTAATATTTCTGCTCAAAACATAGATTGTGGGTACTCCTTAGAACCGCCTCGGCGAGGCGGTTCTAACGAGTAACCACAATCTATGTTTTTGAGCAGAAATAAGAAAAATAATGTGTACCCCTGTCAACCCCAGTTTTACTATATAAAAGTGGGGTTTAAGGGGGTCAAAATTATATACGTATGTTCTCGTGATGTATGTAAATGGAATATTTTGAAACTGGTTTGGTCTAAAATCTGCATATTTTTAAATGTGGGACATTCTGATAATGGTAATGTTCCCATAAGGGATAATCAGACCTTGTAATCAGACACCTGATAGTTGGGTTTCCCCGTAAGGGTTAATGCCCCCGTAAGGGGTAGTCGGCCTCGTAAGTCATATTCGACCCAAATATTTTAGTCCCCGGAAGAAATGCTTGGGAAACTTGGCATCTTGTGTATTTCAACGTAGGTTGCAGTGCGTCTTACTTGATATGTTAAATAAGTAGTTCATAGTACAGATAGCTGAAAATACCTTCATTTTGCACTTGAAAAAAATAAGTAAAAACCGGACTACCCATGCTACTTGTTTTTCCAAGCCCACACCTATTTTTTCCGACGTAGAAATAAAAGTTGCTGGGAATATATAGCTTTGTCCGATTTTTCAAAATATGTCTATGAAATTGACGAAAAATTAATAAATCAGGAGAACTTACCCATTTGTTGACATTTGGATGTCTCGTAAGTCTCGGCCGGAAGTTCGCGTAAAGAGTTTGAGAGCATAACCGGCGGCTACCCCTTACGAGATTACCAGGTGTGTTCTTTAAAAAATCAATTATTCTTTAAAATTTCGATGGCTTTAATGACATATGTCTTTCCACTATATTCATGCATCATCAAACTAATGCAGCCTAACAGATAACAATTTGTGCATGTAGTAAAGGTGCTGGAGGAGGGAAGGGGGTGTTTTTTTTTTTAAACTTGAGGGTCCACGGCATGCACAAGCTTGTCAAGGGGCCGCAGGGGTCCTCCCCCGGAATATCTTTGAATATCTAGAATGCCGGAGAAGCCATCTAACAAAATTTACACATTAACTAGACTCTTGAATTACCCAGTTTCTGTATGATTCAAAGGGAAAAAGTCATTAACTTTGTGCATTTAAACATGGGTCTGTACTCAAAACAGAGCTTTTCTGCTTGGCAGATCACAGAGATTGACACTGATTTTCTGTTTTGCATAATCATTACATGGTATTTAAATTTGGCGGTCACAGATGACAGGCCATAGGCTGTCACAGCCCGGCAGGCACATGACGTAAATATAACGTCGCCTCAACGTCGATGCAACGTCATGACGTTGCATCGACGTTGCGGCGACGTTATATTTACGTCATGTACCCGCTGGGAGGTGGCAAGACTTTGCTTCTTGCTTTTGAACAAATTGAAATTAAAACATCCAATTACATACATGTCACAGAAAAAAAGAGATCTTGCCCTTTACACTTCATAATCCTTTTTTTTTTTTTTTTTCAATTTGTCTTTGAAAGAAAGATGAAAATCTTAAAGATTGTTTTAAATGTTGCTGGCAGAAGCGAGTCTGCAGTTACAGCCCACGCCCGCCCAGAAGCAAAATTATGCAATTTTACAGTTCTCTCCAGCTTTCTAAATTTTTGAGCTTTGCCCCTGGCTAGTGGTGGATGGTGTATGTTTTTTGAGCCGAGGATAAAATTCATGTAAACCCTTTTTAAAATTCGTGTGTAGGGAGCGGGATGAGGACTGGTTTCAACTGAGGATTCATGTATGCTCTTGTCAAGCGGGGTCCGGGGTATCTCCCCCGGAAACTGAGAATTTCTAGAATGCAGGAGAAGCCATCCAACACATTTCTTTACATTTTAGGCATATTCTTTATATTCTTATTTCCATTTAATTGTTTTTCTCTATTTCTTTTTTCTGTTAATCTTTAAAATTTTCAGATTATTCTTTTTATTTCAAGCTTCATTTTTCTCTAATCTGTATTTTTTTTTCAATAATTTTTCTCTAATTAGCAGCGAGGCGGTTCTAACGAGTACCCTCAATCTATGTTTTTGAGCAGAAATAAGAAAATTAATGTATACCTCTATAAACCCCATTTTTTTATTATATAAAAGTGTGGTTTAAGGCATCCCCTTTACGTCATGAAAACATACCTATATATAGTATTTTGACCCGTGTCAAACTAATATGTCGTTTGGAAAAATTGACAAAAAAAAAAAAAAAAAAAATGGGTCCGTTTAGTAAAACCATTACACCGAGGTATCCCAGCGGGCACGCAAAGTTGAAACAATGTTGAATTAACGTCATGACGTTGCATCGACGTTCATGCGACATTGCATAAACGCCATGTGCCCACTTGGATGAACTGGACAGTCTATAGGGAACATGGAAAATGCAACATGACGATTTGCCTTGAGGGTCTGTCTGATCAGTTTGTCCCTTTTCGATCAGAGAGAGAGAGATAGACAGGGAGGGGGAGAAGATCCTGTTTATATTTTTACCAAAGCTAGCATCTTACTTAAATTAATCCTGTCGGACCGATAATGGCCGGAACCATTTGAACTACTTTGAAAGAGGAGGCAACCAAGGATCATTCTATGAAGTTTGGTCAAAATCCAATCAGTAGTTTAGGAGGAGATGTCGTTTGAAGACACTGTTTTACAGACGGACGCACGCATGGACGGGCGGACGGACAAAATGTGAAAATGTTCGCTAGGACCCTGGCGAAGTGTCGAATATGCATTTGTATACCCTTGCGGTCACGGACTACCAGCCATGACTACTGCCCTAACCACTTCAAGCTCGATACAGGGCGCAAACTTAACTCTGCAGTCCGTCCCAGCGGGCACATGACGTAAATATAACGTCGCCTCAACGTCGATGCAACGTCATGACGTTGCATCGACGTTGATGCGACGTTGTATTTACGTCATGTGCCTGCCGGGGTTTTACAAATCGTTAGAACACGTCATACGTTGTATAAATATGACTAAAACGAAAGTACAATCTTTTCTATTTACAAAAAAGATAAATTAATGAAATAGATAAAGACGCCACTTACATAAGTACGCCGGGTCTCGTTGCTACTCAAGTTTTACTTAGCTAATATATTCTTGCAATATATAATATGTGCACCATAAAAAATGTCCTGAATTTCGAAAACATATAACCTTTCCGTTCCGAGAACGTGTAGTTCGGGGAATTCCAAATTTAGTTTCACGTTTATTTATAGCAACTGACTGGTTACCGAGCCTTAGTACTATACAGTATAGATGCGTTTGCTTGAGTAAGAAACAAGTCAAATTCTGTGTATACATACGCATCAAAGTACTGAACCCAGAGAAAAAAAAAAAATGACCACTGCACCTAGATTGAGACAGAACAGGGCACTACAAACACCAAATTCACAATGTGATGTTGTCAAGTAGATCTAGGTCTATCCCTTCCCCATCCCACGGAGAATTCCCTTTTGTTTAGACATGACATAACAGATACAACAATTTTATTTAAATTCGAGCATCCGCGCAGTCCGATCAGGACGCATCAAAATTGCCCACAGAGTAAATTAATGTTGAGAACTGAGACAATCTCGATCAAACGGATGGGTCCGACCCGGGCACTCACACGCACACACGCACGCACATACCTTTCTTTCGTGTTGTGGCCTAACATCTGAAATACATGCTAGTGATTACCGTAGTTACCCAACCAGTGGGCACATGACATATTCAACGTCGCAATAACGTCGATGCAACGTCATGCGACGTTTCATGATGTTAATGCGACGTTAATGCGACGTTGCATTGAGGCCATGTATCCGCTGCATGGCAAAGTATTTGGACCGATAGACCAGAGCGATTAGTGACCAGTTAAGACGCCGCAAACCGCGGCCTCTGATCAGATTCTACACTATTTGCCACCTACCTAGCAGTATCGCACATCAACAGGTCTCAGAGCAACAGGCAGTACAGTGAACCCTCGCTCCAACGACAGCATTTGTTTCCCAAAGACGTTGCCATTAAAATGAATTTGCTGATGTACAGAATACTTCATGATCAGATTGATATGTAAAAAAAGGTATTTTGTTCTTATTTCCGCACAGAACATATGTTTTGGATATGTGTTAGAATCGCCTCATTGAGGCGATTCTAACAAATATTCAAAACATATGCTTCTTTAAAGTATTAAGAACAAAATTCTTGCATAATTAGGGACTGTTACCTCTTCAGCGAAGGTTTCGTGACAGTTAACTCATTATAACGAATTTTGTCGTTGTATCCAGTATCGGTATAAATAAGGTTGTCTGTAAAATGTTCAAATGTTAGAAATATGTAAGGAGACTGACGTGCATCAAAGAAAACAAGAAATTCGCCGAATGGCTACGTCACGACTGCTGGTGGTATTAAGAAACGGAGCTAAACGCACAGACTAAACATTATTCAGCCATGCGTGAAAAGTAAGTCAAGGTCAGTAATGGTTGATGGCAGTGGGCAGGGTGCATCAAGGCGGGTGTGTGTATTACGTTAGCCTCTATAGACTGATCCTTATTGCTAAATGCATACACTTAATATTGTTGACGCGGACAACGACGCCAACGCAAACGACGACGCCAGAAAGTAATCCTGTGTCGTTCCTGCTTGCTAAGGCAGTCATGACAAAAACTAAAGGGGCTGTTGCAATATTTTGCTCGTAAAAAAAAAAACAACAAAAAAACAAATAAAAAACAAACAAGCAAAAAAAAAAAAAAAAAAAAAAAAACGATTCCAACAAGGAAGGCAAATACAAATGTAGGGACTTAGGAAAGTCTAACCCTGTTCAGCTTGTAGGATGAAATAAATAAGGGGTATGTTACGAAAACCACCAGGTAGTCAGACTGACCTATTAAAGGTATGTGTTACCATATTTAGTCTAAATTTCGGGAAATAAATGCCTGACCAAACAGTGAAGACACAGATCAGACGCCGCGTAGCGCGGCGTGTGATCAGGGTCTACACTGTTTGCCACTCATCCAGCAGTTTTAGACATATCAACAGGCTGTGAAATGGACTTTTTCGAATTCTGTGATAAATCTGATAGTTAAGATGTCCTATCGTTTAGGTCAAATACGGTAAGTACGCTTGGAGGCGGGGGTACTTGTTGTAACGAACAGCGAAGACCTGATGAGGGTCTTCGCTGGACACTACATTACGAAAACACGCCTATTCAAATACATTGAGAATTTTACCACCATAAAATGAAAACTTTCAGATGAAAAATTCTGGTAGTTTTCATATTTCTGTTCAAAACATAAATTGTGGATCCTTGTAAGAACCGCCTCGGCGAGGCGGCTCTAACCAGTACCCACAATCTATGTTTCTGAGCAGAAATAGGAAAATTAATGCATACCCCTGTAAACCCCAGTTTTACTGTATAAAAGTGGGGTTTAAGGGGGTCAAAACTATATGCTGGTTTTCGTGATAACACGCGCGAGCGCGCGAGGTACATTTTCTACTGTTGCGACTAATCCTCATAACTGCCGAGTGGGTGTACATAAAGACGTGTGGGCGTAGACAGTCTGAAAACCACATAAAATCCTTTAGTTCAATGAAAAAAAAAAAACAAAAAAAACTACAATCAGAAATCAAAATTTGTAAACAAATAAGACAAATGTTAATCTTACCTGTAATCGTTTCCTGATATAACATCATGAGAACCTTTCGTAAATATAGCTTTTCCATCCGAAACTATAAGCCTGTTGCTCATATCCTCAGAGCTCACTAAAGGGGATATTTTTCTATCAGGTCGACCTGTTTTGTCGAGTTTTTCCAAAGTTTTGTAAGTAAAGTCCATTTTATTATTCTTTCATAAACATGCGAAACAACTCTGTTCGGAACGAAATTAAAACTGAAATAAGACTTTTTATTTTTCGAAAATATAAATTTACTTCCGTGCTGTGTCCGCGATGAAAGTATATGTATACGAGCCAATCACAGCAAAACCGACTTTGTCAAGTTCATTTGGCGAAGGCTCGTACCAATCTATAACTTACAGTATGGTCTGCTTAGTCTTCGCTGTCCGCATGAACATTAAACGCATTATGAAAACAAGCCTATTCAAATATACTGAACATTTTACCACCAAAAAATGAGATTTTGTAGATAAAAACTCTTATATTTTTCATATTTCTGCTCAACATAGATTGTGCGAGGCGATTCTAACGAGTACCCACAATCTATATTTTTGAGCAGAAATAAGAAAAAATAATGTATATCCCTATAAACACCAGTTTTACTATTCAAAAGTGGGGTTTAAGGCGGTCAAAATTAGTCAAACTTCAATGGCTCGAACATCTTTGGGACCATTGAAATTTGTTCGAGATATGGGTAGTTCGTGCCACCGAGGGTTAATCATGGCACAAGGCCAGGAAGCAAATAGCGATAATTTAGGGAAATCTTTTCGGTTTTCTACACAAAAATTGTATGTTGTGTGTACCCATTAGAATCGCCTCGATGAGGCGATTCTAATGAGTACACACAACATACAATTTCGTGATAAAATGAGAAAATTTCCCTAAATATTTGTTTTCTTGAGCTGTCTAAAGGATTTCGTAGGGACTCAAAAACGGGTTCGAATTAGTCATGGTAAACGAGCCATCGGTGTTCGAGCTATCGAGGTTTTAAACTGTATATAGGCATGTTATCGTGATGGGACCATGAGCTAGGACGTCACTGACCCTGATGGAATTACACAGATGTGCAGGCTGACACGTGACTTCTCTGTTCGCTCATGACAGAATGTTTATTTTCTGTCATCAGCAGGCTAATATTTATTGATGAACCGCAATATACATTTACCCTCAGTCTAAGCAGGGTTTTCGCTGTCCACCAAAAGAAACCTGGGTCCTTTACTTTTCAAAAAGCGCCAGCGAAGTGTGACTAGACTGTCACACTTATTCCAAGAACGCCTGCGGTATTTGATTAGATTATCTAAAGAGAGGATCATACTTATTCAAAAGCGCTAGCAGATTTTGATCAGACTGCGGATCACAAGCTGATCTGAGTCTTCGCTGGGGGTGGGAAGACACATTTCTAAGTCTTCGCTGGGGTGGGAAGGTACATTTTCTCACAGTGCGATTCAATAGTTCATTCAAATGACAATATAGGCCGCGTCAAGGTAAACCGTATTAAATAGGTCACCCTGCGCACCCAACCTAGAGTAACATGGACAATGAACACCCTGATCAGACTGTGCGGCTGGTCTAGGCCATCGCTGTGCATTGATACATTTTACAGTCTCTAGTAAATCTGTAAACGAACAGCGAAGGCCCTGATCGGACTGCGTGGATGCGCAGTCTAATCAGGGTCTTCGCTGTCCGCATATACGCTCTCGGGCACAATTTTGTTTGACACGAACCATAAATGACATTAAGTCATGTCAAGAGAAAATGTATATTCGAATACGTAAAAAGTGCACATTTTCCTATCCTCATACACAACTGCACAGTCTACTCAGGGCCTCTATTGTTTATCAATATTGATAAACTCCACAATATTCTAAGATTCCGTAAGCGGACACAAAATACCCTGATCAGACAGTGCGAATGCGCTAGCTGAGCTGGTTTTTTTTTTTTTTTTTTTTTTTGCAGTTCGCATATGGCCAAAGACACATTTTTGCTTGACGAAGCCATTTTTTTCTTTCATAATGATACCCGTTTTACGAGAATATGAACCATCGGAATTGTACGGAAAACGAAGGTCTTGTTTAGTCGATATATTATTCGCTGTCAGAATCGTTGTATCCTGCAGTTTGTATTGTATTGGGGAAAAGCGAAGACCATGATCAAACTGAATTAATCAGCTCGTTGATCTAGGTCTTCGCCTTCAAGATATGAGCCAGCGCATGACAAAACCTACAAAATGGCATGTGCGCCCAGCGAAGACTCAGATCAGCCTGGGTATCCGCCCAGTCTGAACATTTTCACTGTCCAGATGAAGAAAGCGTCGGTCCTCAGCTACCCATTGGGTGCACAGCGAAGACTCAGATCAGCCTGGGCATCCGCCCAGTCACTGTCCAAATGAAGAAAGCGTCGGTCCTCAGCTACCCATCGAGTGCATAGCGAAGACTCTGATCAGACTGGGCGGATGCCCAGGCTGATCTGAGTCTTTGCTGGGCGCACATGTCATTTTGTTGGTTTTGTCATGCGCTGGCTCATTTGTTATATGAGTCAATAAACATGTACCACTAACGCAACACTAAGATTCATTCATTGATAAATTTAAACAGGAAGTTGGCACTTAAAACTTTATTCATACTTTTTATTGCTATTTTTAGCCCCGGTGTGGAAGTGGAAGTCAGGTTTGCCATAACTAAATGTATGTCACTAAACGCGTCCGTCCGTCCCTCTGCAAGTGTGCGCGCGATTGCAGCAGAGAGAGAGAGAGAGAGAGAGAGAGAGAGAGAGAGAGATAGAGAGGAGGAAGGGACGGAGGGAGTAGAGACGGAGAGGGAGTGAGTTACAATGACAATGATGTAAAGACATATT
This sequence comes from Anodontia alba, assembly GCA_964016985.1. Lineage (NCBI taxonomy): Eukaryota > Metazoa > Mollusca > Bivalvia > Lucinida > Lucinidae > Anodontia > Anodontia alba. The sequence continues at coordinate 68,534,276 of OZ024827.1, read as the reverse complement.
CTGACTTATTGGTCGAGCAAGTAAAACATACTGGTGTAGGATTTTGTATTTTTTGTAATAGCTGCGTACAAATCCTGATTGTTGGACGAATTTCAGTCCAGAAGGGACCCTCCGGCGTTCGTCGATCCGTCCTTCCATCCTGTCCGTAAACATTTTGTTCGCTGTGATTTGATCGAAACTTGTCAGGAAAATTCATTCTAAGTTCGAGTTATGTCTAAACGAAAATGTTTCCGTCCGTTAATTAACATGACGCGCGCTGACGGCCATCTCTCAGTTTTCTCGTTATCGCTTCTCCGGAACTACAGCAAGAACTTTGTCGACACCTTGCACACGGATTCCTCTCATGCTGGGCTGTCCAAACGAAATTAACCCTTGTCCTGCTGCACCCAGATATACCCTGCCTTTGCAAACAGTGTAGATCCAGATCAGTTGGCTTCTGAAGAAGCCAACTGATCTGTATCTGCACCGTTTGCCATTAAGTATGTGAATTTGTATCAGCAACCTGGATCAAGTAATCTGATTGGCTGAAAATTAGAAGTGGGCGTGGCATCTTAATTTATTCAGCATGCCAAGGGTTAAGTGGAATGGATACATTTTCAGGGGAGACAATTCTAGATCTGACAAAAAACTGTTTGCCTCCCTTCTGAAAAGGGATCTACTCTAATTGGAAAGAATTTGCTCCCCGTGGGAGCAAATTCTTTCCTTTTATAATAGACCCGTTTTTCTTTTCAGAAGGGACTTGGTATGAGGAGCAAACAGAAATTCACAAAAGGAGTCAGTGGTGGAAATCTACGTGTGTCTAGCAGTTCTGCCGCTGACAGATTAAATGCGCTATTCTATTCTAGTTCTAGACTGGCTCCAGTCTCCAGTGACTAAATATTTATCCTTATAATCCTGTTTGAAAATCAACTTAAATAAAACCAAAGTAATAGCATGACTATAAAGTGAAATTAGAATCTTGGAAAGGTGAATAAACAAACACACAAACCGATAATAAAATTTGAGTTTCATTTAATGGTATCACAGTCTTGCTTTAAAAACCTTTCATCAGTCCCACTCTATTTCTACATCTACTTCTTTCTTTCTATCCCCTCCGTATTTACCCTAAATATTCGGACATCTCAACCCCTTACAATATTTGTCCTATAATTCATCAAGTCCGCATTACTTCGGATACCTCCCCGATACCATATTTGTCCTATAATTCCACAAGTCTGTATTATTTCGGACATCTCAACACCTTACCATAGTTGTCCTATAATTCCATAAGTCTGTATTACTTCGGACATCTCAACTTCCATATTTGTCCTATAATTCCACAAGTCCGCATTACTTCGGACACCTCCTTATCATATTTGTCCTAAACAAGACAAGACCATATTACTAGTGGCAAACAGTGCAGACCCTGATCTGTCGCCGCAGGCTGATCTGGGTCCACGCTATTTACTCAGACCTGTCTGTCCGACTACTTAGGGTAAATAAGGAATATGCATGACACACGATATTGCCCAGTATAAATGACAGAATAAACTCTAAGAAAAATCAACAGATAATCATAGGAGATATTAAGCTATAAACTTAAATATATAACGTACAGTAAATAAAATATTAATGACAAGTATTGTAAAATAATGCACTCGATTCAACAGGAAAAAATGATCTTGGAGGGAAAAACAAAATTGGTGAAGAGTGTAATTTAGACACGAGATCTTGACAAACCATGCATTTTGACGCAACTTGATTAAAATCGGATGAAAAATAAGTAAGTTATTAAGATTTGAAGATATCAAAAGCGCTTTTATGGACGCGCCATTTTGAATATTTAATGAGATGTTATGACGTATAAAACGTTCATTAAATAGGCAAAATCTACATAAGTATTATTTGCACCAATATTCAACTTCTATATTAGTGTATATAGCTTCTCCTCTAGGCACTTCTTGATTTTGTTTGAAAACTGTATTTTTTTCTATCAGCATCACGAAAACATGTCTATATAATTCTGACCCCCTGAAACCCCACTTTTATATAGTAAAACTGGGGTTTACAGGGGTATACATTATTTTTCTTATTTCTGCTCAAAAACAGATTGTGGGTACTCGTTAGAACCGCCTCACCGAGGCGGTTCTAACGAGTACCCACAATCTATGTTTTGAGCAGAAATATGAAAAATATCAGAATTTTTATCTGAAAATTTTCATTTTTTGGTCAAATATATTTGAATAGGCGTGTTTTCGTAATGGAGAGAAGAATTTGTTTAATATTTTGAAATGTTTAGTATCATTACATATTCGAAACGGCGGCACCTTCGATAATGGTGTTTAAATCATTAAATGTCTTTAATTTCCTTATTTTTTATCCGATTTCGATCAAAGTTTTATCAAAATGCACAATGTGTTACAGGTAAGATCTTTCACCTCAGTTACATTTTTCATCAACCTTGCGTTTCCTTTTAACAAAATATGGATGAAACATGCTTTGACAAATTGTCTCCCATATAAAAATAGGGTTTCAATTTTATGTAATATTTATGGTGCACCTACACAGTTTTCCCTTGATTTTCCTCAGGGTTTAGGTAGCAAAAACATCTCTGTCCTCGAGAATTGGACAGACCATTGAAAAACAGGGGTGGGATTTTAAATAGCTGAACTGGAAATTTTTCAGAGAAGTAAGTGAAAAAATCTGAAACCCACCACCGGAATTTCGACACAAAAATAAAATTCTGGGGTAAGAAATTAGACATAAATTTTTACCTGATTCCCGGGAGAAATTCCGTAACCCCACCCCCACTGGGGGGAAACACTGATAGGAGCATTTGTACCATTTGTACCATATTTACCAAAATTATCTGGACGGACCCTGAGGTTATAAAACTTTTTTTTCATGCTCAATTTTACTGAGCATGAATTTTTTTCATGCTAATAAATCTCAAATTACTTAAAATTGTAATTTCTCTTGCTAAACATAACTGAGTATGAAAATTCCTTTGCAAATAAATATGAAAATGCCAAATATTGTTTTTCATATCTACTAGCAGAGAAAATTTCATGCTCAGATGAACTGAGCATGAAAAAAGTTTTACAATCTTGGGGCCTAAGCAAACAGTGTAGACCCAAGATCAGACGCCGCAAAATGCAATAGCATGATGTGTGAATACTTTTATTATTTCTACATTTTATAGAAATTCCTGTAGTTAATGCAAACAGTGCAAACCCTGATCGCATTATGCGGCGTCTGATCTGGGTCTACACGGTTTGCTAAGGTCTGTCTGTCCTAATACATAGAGTAACTACGGTAATTTTATCAAATCGAAACCCCTCAGAAATAATCTTAGATCCGCCCCTACCCTTCCGCTCCGTAAGATTGTGTCAGAAAACAGGTTACTCATACATTCATAAAAAATTAGTTAACATTGCCTGGAAATTCTAACAATAGTTGCCTAACATACATAAATTTCACCTCAATACCCGGAAAATATAACTATAAAAATAGACTTTAAGTTGTGTGGGGAATACCCTAAAATTTGAAACATTATTTCTTTTATTTCAAATGACACATAACAAATTTACGAGAGATAACATAACAAGCATGCAGAAATATTTGAACCGCCACTATAGAAAACGTACCTTCCGCCATGTACGTCCAGCGAAGATTCAGATCAGCGACTTTTTCACTTGGCGCATTTTTGGATAGCAAAGGACGCATAGTTTCTTCATGCGGACGATGAAGACTGATCGGATGCCCAGACTGATCTGAGTCATCATTGGGAGCACGTGTGAGAAGGCATGTTTTCTCACGTTGTTGCTCGTTAAAACACCGAGGCACACGAAACACAGGAATAGATGCAACGATAAAATTAAAAAAAAAAAGGCAACAACAACAGAAAAAATATGTTAGTTAATAAAGTCATCATGCTATATAGATCCCAATAGACACACAAAGTTGAAACAACGTCGATTCAACGTTGATTCAATGTCTAGTTAAATCAACGTTGAATCGACGTTGTTTCAACGTTGTGTGCCTGCTGGGATCTGGGATCACTGTTCCACTCATACTGGATAGAGAAAACCAGGGTAGGAGAGGGCATTCGTTATTAAGGGGTAGTTCCAGCAGTTTCCGTTTCACCTTTAAGACCAGGAAGCTTTGAAAATTTTAGCGGATTTGTTTCTTGAGTTCGTCTATTTCGAACAGAAAAACAACAAAAAAACAAACAAACAAAAAAACACAAAAAAAAAAAAAAAAAACACGAGAATTTCACTGTCTGAAATAGTAAAATTGCCATATTTTACTAACAGATTACACGTATATATTATTCATATGTATTTGAGCCGCGACGTGAAAACATGTACCGTCTGACAAGTACGCCTAACGAAGACGCAAATAGGCCTGAGCATCCGCGCAGTCTGATCAGATTGTTCGTTTTCTGCATGAAGAAACTTTGCATCCTTGGCTATCCAAAATGCGCCCAGTGAAGATTCAGATCAGACTGCGCGAATGCGCAGTCTGATCTGAATCTTCGCTGGGTGCACATTTCCGCAGGTATCTTTTCTGATGTTGACGTGGTGCTCGGGGATTCGTGTGTGTGTGTGTGTGTGGGGGGGGGGGGGGGGGGGGGGGGAGGGGGGGGGGAGGGTAACTTCCTATATATGGCATAGTATGGATATGCGTGCCGAACGGCTTCCTTTTTCAGCGATGCCAAGTATATGATTGGCCCCTTTTTTCAGCAAAAAGTATATGATTGGCCCCATTTGTCTGAATTAGTATAGGAAAGGCCCCAGTTTTCTGATGTATCCTGGTACATGCACATATTTTTCATTCAGAGATTTTTCGAGGCTACTTGCTCTCTTGGTATTCATTGAATAGACTTCTATATTTTGTCTATCTACCAGCATTAAATGGGTATAAAAAAATCAAAGGGCAGTGTATGAATGGGTCAACATTCCAGACGATCTAGTATATGAATGGGTCTGTTTTTTCAGAGGCCAGGTATATGATTGGGGTAGGTTTCGAAATACTGGCTTGAACACCCGTACCACAATAACCCTCAAGTTACCCTCCTCCCCACCCATCCCCCCAACCCCACCCCCAGACCTGGCTCATTTATTTATAATAAAAATACCTTTTAAAGATAAAAACAAATGCAAACAAATCCAAAGCAAAACGTAACTTCATACTATTTACCCTAAAAATTTGGGCAAACCGGCCAGAGTAAACAGTGTAGACTCAGATCAAACGTAGACGCCTGATCGGAGTGTACACCTGATCAGAGTGTAGACTGCTTCCTGTTCATTCAGCAGTTTTTAGACATTGGCATTCTTCTTCTTCCCATTTCGTCTATTCCCATTTCGTCTACTGTTTTTATTCCCATTACGTCCACTCCATTTCTGAAGGTTATTCCCATTTCGCCTGCAGTCGAACCGCAATGGCTCGAACATCTTTGGGACCATGGAAATTCGTTCGAGACATGGGTAGTTCGAGACACTGAGGGTAATCATGGCACCAGTTCAGGAAGCAAATAACGATAATTTAGGGAATTCTTTTCGATTTTCTACACAATGATTGTATGTTGAGTGTACTCATTAGAATCGCCTCGATGAGGCGATTCTAATGAGCACACACAACATACAATTCCATGATAAAATAAGAAAAAAATCATTAAATATTTTTCTTGCGCTATTGGAAGAATTTTCTAGGGACTGAAAAAAAGAGTTCGAATTATCCACGGTAAACGAGCCATCCATGTTCGAGCCATTGAGGTTATACTGTACTTTTTTTTATTTTTCTAAATGATGACGAAGATATGGAACAAAAAACTGATCAGATATACTTTATCTGATTCATACTGATACATTCTTAAGTCTGATCTGAGTCTACATTGACTGATTTGCCTGATAGCCATGCTTTCCAAATTATTTTTAAAATTGATGAGGATGGATAATAAGGAAAACAGGCACACCAACAGGGTAGAACCGGACCAACTTCCTTAAGTCTGATCTGGGTCTACATCGGTTGGTTTGCCTGACTGCCATGTTTTCCACACAAAATATGTGATATAGGTTTATACCACCATTGTGATTTTGAGCAGGCTGCCTTGATGTGAAAATATCCCAAATGCCCAGTTGTTCAAAGCTAACGACATCGTTAGTTAACGATTCGTTAAAATTTACATCTAGTGATACGGAAATATGCTGAAATTTTTTGCTGAAAAATGTGAGTAGCTTTTGCAGTCACATTTTTCAGCAAAAAATATCAGAATATTGTGTATTGAATCTGCTAAAACAGTTAACGAAATGACCCTTAACGAGCTCGTTAAGCTAACGACGCTTTGAACAACTGGGCCGAAATGGAAATGTGCGAGTAGACGAAATGGGGAAAAATGTCAATAATAGTAGACAAAACGGGAATAGACGAAATCGGAATAAACCATTGAAATAAACGTATTCAAATTTTAGAAAAAAAAAAAAAAATGTAAGGATTTAAGGGGTCTGAACGAGTAAATTCCACAAGAAAACACTAAAGGCCCGAGACCCAGGCAGCTGACATAGGGTCTTCCCTGTTTCCTCTTCAAATGCAATAAAGCTCAAATACAGTGTGTGGACATTGTGTATTTACATTAAAAATTCGTTCACACTAACTCGTTACCATACTAGTCAAATTTGAACAGTTTGTGTCAGTACTAGCTGGTTGGTGCTTCTAGACTTTGTACATAAATGGCGAAAAGTGTAAACCCTGATCAGTCGCATTCAACACTGTTTGCTTAGGCCTGTCTATCACAATACTTAGGACAAACGCTAAAGTTGGTTCTTATCAGATGGCATTAACATGCACACGCCAATCTCGGCCTTCACCGTTCAGATATTAGCCACCATGAAAAAATATGTCTTAGGGGTATACATGAGAACATTAATTCCTTCCCCGATAGTGGCGACTTTCGTCATCTGCTGATAACCTTTGTAAACAGTTTGGACCCAGGTCAGGCCCGGCATTTTGCCGGGACTGATTTGGATCCAAACTATTTGACACTTAAATGGTATTGCTGAAAGGTTTGTTTTGATAAAAAAAAAGTTAATTAAAAAAATCCGCATGCGACCAAACGCATGCAAAATTACCCAGCATGCAAAGAATTAACAGTCCACATCATTCTGCAAAGGGGTACAGTCCAATCAGAATCTTTGTTGATCACTGATACAGCACAGAAAAGAGAGGGCATCTGCAAAATATCTTTTTTCTTATTTCTCCACAAAAAACATGTTGTTGGAACTCATTAGAAGGGCCTCGTCGAGGCGCTTCTAATAAGTACCCACAACATATTTTGTTTTTTATTTCTGGAGAAGCAAGAAAATCTGAGATAAGAAAATGACAGTCAAAGTGGAAAAAGCGACAAAAATAAATTAAAAAATTATATCCAAATCACATGTACTTCTGCAGACCCTGGAGAAAACATGTGCAAAGTTTCAAAAAGACCGATATAAAATTGTATGAGGAGTTTCAATCACAAGGTACCCACTGTCTATACATCTGAGGTCAGAAAATGACAAAGTATAAAAAATGACAAAAATTAATGCAGGGACTATATCAAAAGCACATGCACGTCTTCAGACTATGGAAATAACATGTGCAAAGTTTCAAAAAAGATTGGTATAAAATTGTATGAGGAGTTGTGCTCACGAGGTACCACTGTCTATAAATTGAGGGTGAAAAATGTCTAAGTTCACAATGTGAAAAGAAAAATGAAAAAAAAATCTAACAATTATATCCAAACCACATGCACATCCTCATACCATGTGGAAAAAGCATGCAAAGTTTCATAACGATCGGTACAAAACTGTAAGAGGAGTTGCACTCACAAGAGGTACCCACTGTCTATATATTGTAGGTGAAAACTGACTAAGTTCTCATTGTGGCAAAAGTGACAAAAAACAATAACCTAACAACTATACCCAAACCACATGCACATCATCAAACCATGAAGAAAACACATGCAAAGTTTCATAACGATCATTACAACACTGTAAGAAGAGTTGCGCTCCCACGACACTCACAGTAAATGTCGACGGATGGACGAACGGACGGAAACTTGCACGCCTGCTAAAGCGGGTGCGACAAATGGCGCTTCATCTGGAGCTAATGATACAGTCTGCTTTGTCCAGTCATTTTGTTTGTGGACAGCAAGGGTCCCGATCAGGCTGCGCAGATACATAGTCTGTTCAGATCCTTCCATGCACTGCAGACACATTTTCGCCTGTTGAAGTCCACACGGTACCATTACAAAAACACGCCTATTCAAATATACTGAAAACTTTACCACCAAAAAATGAAAAAAATTCAGATAAAAATTCTGATATTTTCATATTTTCTGCTCAAAACATAGATTGTGGGTACTCGTTAGAACCGCCTCGACGAGGCGGTTCTAACGAGTACCCACAATCTATGTTTTTGAGCATAAATAAGAAAAAAAATGTATAACCCTGTAAACCCCAGTTTTACTATCCAAAAGTGGGGTTTAAGGGGGTCAAAATTATATAGACATGTTTCCGTGATGGTTCTTATGATATGTCATGTTCGTATACATGTATTTTGCGAAGTTGACAATGAAAAGACCAACGTTCTCGAGTAAATACAAGAAAATACATGAAATTTCCCGTGACCTTTGAACCTATCCTCCCGTTACTGTATATCATGTTATCTGTCACAAACACTTGTTTTTCTCTTCGGCATTACTGATGTACACTTTACAGATCCTTCTTCTCTTTTATGTTCGTAACATATTTTCAGCTATGTGTTTTGATGTGTCCCATCTGCAAAAGACATTCAATAAATAAAACAAAAAACAATTCACAACTTAAAGGCGCCATATTCCTAAAAAAATAAACATTTTTTTTTATCCAAGAAAGGTTTAATAAATTGATATATAGTATTAATTACGATCATAAAATGTGGCATCTGACAGCCTGTAAAATTTCAATTAATCTCTCGATGGTTTTCGAACTTAAGAATGAAACATTGGCAGCATTAATTCAGAGATACAATAAAAAATCATCTCATTTCAAGAACGAAAGACTAAATGAAATTTTACAGACTGTCAAGTGCCACACTTTTTTATTCTATTAATATCATATATCAATTTATTAAAGCTTTCTTGGATTATAAAATGTCTATTTTTTGCGGAATATGGAGCTTTAACCTATATCAACCTTTAATTGCCATTCTATGGGCAATTCAGCAGACAACATATTGATGATACTTTTCTTATTGTTCCCAGAAAACAAAATTTGACATTTCATGCGAATTGTTTCCAAAGGAGACAATTTGCATGAAATGACAAATCCTGTTTTCTAGTAAAAACTAAGAAAAACATTTAAAAATGTCGTCTGCTGAAAATTTTACTCAGAGTGCTAATCGTTAAAGCGCCAAGCGAAATTGAAGCCTGCGGGCAGTTTATTTTTTTAAATAAACTTTCAGAGAAAATAAGGCTGATTAGTTACATAAAATGTCAAAACTTCTTTCCTCAGTAAAGAATGGCAAACAGTGCAGACTCTGATCTGACGCCGCAGAACGTGGCGTCCGATCAGGGTCTACACTGTTTGCATTAAAATTAGGAATTTCTATAAAATACTGATAACAAAAACTAACCAGACACCCTGTGACTGGAAATAGTCCGGTCCAAAGAGTTAAGGTAGAGGAGTCCACTCGGCATAAATGGGTTAAATCAGGTTAGTATGTTATAATGGCTTTATACGGCTTTATGACATATGCGACCGATAAGATCCAGGGCCGGATTTAAGGGGGGGGGGGGGGTGGGGGGTGGGGGGGGGGCGGGGGGGGGGGGGGAAGGGGGCGGGGGGGAGGGGGGTAGTGGGTAGAGGATGGAGGCTCTCAAAATTTCATTTTCAGGGGAAATCTTGGATAATTTGTGTTTGTGTTAAGGTTTTACGGCCCAGTCAACCCAATGGGATCATGTCGAGCACGGTCAGTTTACCTAACCACACGTTTACTGGGCAGGCTTAGTCCTCTAAGCGGTTAACCGGTATTGTGCACATTCTTTCGCCAGAAACTGATAATTGCCCTTCTTGAATCAGCGGAAGGGAGAGAATGACCGTAGAAAATATTTCATGATCAATCTCCACGAAAGAATGTTGCCGACCTCGACGGGGGTTGAACCCGCGACCTCCTGGTCTCCAGTCGGACGGCGCATCCAACTGAGCCACCGAGGCCGGCAAACCTTGGATAAATTTCATAAATTTAGGATATCGTATTTACATTAAATATTCATACCCCTTGCTCTTTACCTTATACTTCTCATTACGAAAACACGCCTATTCAAACATACTGAAAATTTTATCACCAAAAAATGAATATTTTCAGATTAAAAAATTCTGATATTTTTTTTTTTTATATTTCTGCTCAAAACATAGATTCTGGGTACTCGTTAGAGCCGCCTCGCCGAGGCGGTTCTAACGAGTACCCACAATCTATATTTTGAGCAGAAATAAGAAAAATAATGTATACCCCCTGTAAACCCCAGTTTTACTATATAAAAGTGGGGTTTAAGGGGGTCAAAATTATATAGGCGTGTTTTCGTAATGTCTTCAACAGGTCAATTTTACTACATGTGAATGTTTGTAAAATTGGAGGGTGAGTAGCAAACAGTGTAGACCTTGATCAGAAGCCGTGTTCTGCGGCGTCCAATCTAGATCTTCAATGTTTGCTCAGGCCTTTCTTTCCGAATACGTACAAGAGTAAGTGCGGTAACTTCATCAAGAAACCCCTCAGAACTCAGAAATCTTCCTGATTTATCTTTTCCCAGATAACGGAATTTGAAATTTCATGCAATTCTCTCAAATTTCAAAACCTGTTTTCTGAGAAAAATAAGAAAATATTTCAAAATGTCTGCTGATTTTTTTTTACCAAGAGAGCTAAGTGTTAAAGCCAACGGCAGAAAACGACTTTCCTTGACTTTTTGTTTTCACTGGCCAGAAAATGCATCTGGGAAACAAATATCAGTTTTTTAGAACATAAATGTAAATGCATCAAAACAACAAAACAAACGAACAAAAACAAGTATGTAAACCTTGGCACAGCAAATAAATAAATAAATAAATAAATAACAAGGAACTTGACTAGTTGGCACATTTGCACAGTCTGCTAAGTTAAGCCCTTGTGAGCACTGAAAACTGTTCTCATAAGGGCCTGACGCGGATGTACGTGGAGTGATAAAGAAGTTCGCGAACCAATGGCGTATCTCAGAAACGAAAATACACATGGAGTTGCCAAATTTCTTATAATAGGCCTAAAGCTTAATTTACATATTACTTTCAATTGCTGCATAACTGGTGACGTCATTAACATCACGGTACATGACGTCATTGTTTGACATTTAAAGCGAAGACGGCCGCAAGATGGCGGAAGATCTAATAAATGAAGAGAGTACTTATAAAACTCTGTATGTTTACAGCGTGGATTAGTCGCTGGGATAAGTGCATTCGATGCAGTGGAGGTTACTTCGAAAAGGAGGGTTTAATGACCAGGTAAGCTGTTTAGCAGCGTTTGCGATCTTTTTCATCATCACTCGTACAAAAGCACAGATTGTGCTGGGCTGAAACACATCAAAGTGAAGGTGGCAAGAAGAATCAACAACACTGAGAACACGCCTCGACTTGTGAAAAGATGAGTTCGATGTAAGCTTAGATTCACTAAATATTGTAGAATTTATTAGCCGTGCTACGAGGGCGTGTCAATAAATAACCAGCCTGTCCCATTTCCGATGAACCGAGACGGTCACGATTTTCATGCTTTGTTTCAATATATGTTTTATACATGGGTACAAAATTGCACACATATCGAGTCATTCTTTAATAAGATATTGAATGTCAAACATGGCTAGCTTTTCATCTAAAGTTGAGTACCGTGCTGTAATTCGGTACTTGTATTTAAAAGGTAAAACAGGCAAGGAAATACACGGCGAGTCAGCCGATGTTTATGGGTCTTCTGCACCATCTTATGCTCAGGTTAAATTTTGGGTAGGGAAATTCAAACGCGGTAGAACGTCTTTAGAAGATGAAGCCAGGTCTGGACGCCCACTGGATGCCACCGACAAAGAAATGTTTAAGAAAGTTCGGGATCTGGTATACTCTGATAGGCAAATTCAGGTGGTAGCGCAGGCATTAGGCATTTCACATGGTAGCGTTTCAACAATCTTACATGATCGTTTAGGTATACGCAAGCTAACAGCCCGTTGGGTCCCCAAATCCCTTAGCGATGAGCAAATGGCAACCAGAGCATCAGTATGCAGCGCCTTGATGAAGCGTTTTAGGAAAAAAAGATGATTTTCTTTTGTGTCTGGTGACTCTAGATGAGACTTGGGTTCATTATTATGAGCCAGAGATTAAAACTCAGAGTCGTCAGTGGGTAGGGCCTGGGTTCCCGAGGCCAAAAAAGTTCAAGACGCAACCATCTGCTGGCAAGGTGATGGCCACAGTATTTTGGGACGCAAAAGGCGTTATTATGTTGGACTTTTTACCCAAGAGAAGTACAATAACTGGAGTGTACTATGCAAACTTGTTAGACCAGCTGAGAACCGCCTTCCGTGAAAAACGCCGAGGTCAACTCTCTAAAGGTGTTTTGCTGCATTAGGACAACGCGAGAGTCCACACTTGCAAAGTTGCAATGGATGCTGTACAGCGAAACGGGTATGAATTAATACCACTTCCTGTCTATTCACCTGACCTAGCTCCTAGCGACTTCTTCCTATTCCCAAACTTGAAAAAGGATATCCGTGGGCTTCATTTCCGATCTGATGAAGAAGTCGTGACGGCAACTGAGGAGTGGGTCAATGGAAAGGACCCTGACTTTTTCAGTTCTCGGCTGATGGCACTTGAACACCGTTGGTCTAAGTGCATCACACTAGAGGGCAATTACATCGAAAGAAGTGGATCTCAACCGGAAATAAGTTAGGCTGGTTACTTATTGACTCACCCTCATATTAGAAAATGTACCTTCCGACATGTGACTAATATCAGCAAACGTATCCATTAAGTCTGGTCAGAGTTTTCTTGTGCGTATATCTGAAGAGCGCCATGTGAATACTCTGATCATACTGGTACAGTTTTCCTTATGGCTCATCCTGCTGTATAATTAAACCATTTTAAGCTGGAAACTCCCAAAACGGTAATTGGCAAACAGTGGAGATCCCGGTCAGACACCACATTCTGCAGCGTCTGATCAGGGTCTCCACTGTTGGAAAACAGTTTAGCCATTCTTCTCCAGGAATATCTAAATCGCATAGCCAGACATACCTAAAACTGAAATTGAACTCTTCCAATATATCGTGTGGGGGAGTTTATTCAATCTGAAAAGGGTTAACCCAGTAAGCATTCTTTATAAATCTATAGCGGGCCGTTATCGGCCCGTCAGGGTAGCTGACGGGCCGATAACGGTCCGCTATAGATTTATAAAGAATGCTAGCTGGGAAGACCTTGATAAAATGGTCATCTGGATCTTAGCTGTCCGCAAAAGCGCCGAAGACTCCTTTTCACATGACAAAGCTAAAACAAAACGCACCTGAAAATGTCTCACCAAAAGTTGAATGGCCTTATTGCACTTTATTAAAACTCACTAAAAATCACAAACGACAACATCAACCACAGTTGTAATGTGTGTTGCTTTACCATTTGAATCCCTTTCAACCCAAATACTCCATGCCTTAACCCTTAAAGTGCCAGTGATAACAGCACGCGATGACATTCGAAGATATTATTTTTAAACTTTTCTGAGAAAATAACGCTTGGCATTTTATGTAAATCGTCTGCCTAGCAAACGATTTGCATAAAATGTCGTTTCATTTCTCGTTTTATTTTATCCAAAAAAAAAAAAAAAAAAAAAAGGTAAAAAATAAAATAAAAACAAAACAAAAAACAGAATGCCGTCTGCTACAATTCTGAATGGGGCTTTAAGGGTTAACTTCTGCACAGAGTGTATCACAAACAAAGTCATTTCACAATATAAACTAGACATGTGTCCAAAGTAAACAAATGCCCCCGCTCTTTGCTCTTTGCCCATATAACAACAACATCTGGATGCATAAATTTCAACAACTACAGTCGACTCTCGTTATTTCGAATTCCAAGGGACTCTCTTCAATACTTCATATCCGCACTTCGACATATCAGATTTGCAGAACTGGGGAAAAACTAATTCGATTAACCACATTTAACAAATATATGTGTAATTGGACTCTTGAAGTTAGTGTTATATGAAAAAGTGGAAAAGAGGAGAAATTGCTCCTTAGGAGCAATTTCTCCTCTTTTCCACAATATTTTTACATGTTGTTAGATTTTCATGTTTAGGCAGGGACCAGATTTTTACTTCGAGATAAGCGGTTATTCGAGATAAGCGAGGTCGAGATAGCGAGAGTCAACTGTATTTTCAAAATGCTCAATCTGATCTGTTATACATTTTGACAGCTAGCCCCAGGCCAAGGCATGGCATAGGAACAATTCTAGCACAAAACTGAAGGTTTAGGTCTCGGTAAGTAACATACCTAATTTTAAATTCCTAGCGTAAAAGGTACCCAAATTATGACCCCCAAGAGAAACGCGGACGTAAAAGTCAATGTAAATTTAAATGTAAACTTAAACATTTGTTAGAATCTGATTACGAACGTGACATACGCACGTTCACACGTAACATCACGGCGAAACGCTATATGCCCCACTGCTGCCTTCGTCAGACGGGTAAAAAATCTGCCTTACTAATTGTTATTAGGCATACCTTTTGGAAACATGAACTCATTGTAAGACGGAAGATATTTATGGATGAAGAAAGAAACTACAACTAGACCTACGATATATGTACTTGTAATAATGTCTACAATCTACCATTAATGCTATAGTAATCAGTTTAATATAAAAGGAATTCACACATTTTCACGAGAGACAGTTCAGTCTATATTGTTTTGGCCTCCCTTCTGAAAAGAAGTCTACTCTAAAAGGAAAGAATTTGCTCCCCTTGGGAGCAAATTCTTTCCATTTAGAGAAGACTTCTTTTCAGAAGGAGTCTGGTGTGCCGATAAGTGAACAGGAAGTCATAAAAGTTATCCCCCTTGTACAAAATGGTGGAAAATCTACCAAGTGTATCCAGTCTCTTGAACAGGAAGTTTACTCTTCTTTCAACATCTTTTGGAAAGTCGTTTTTTGTCTGGCGCTTTACACAGTAAAGTAAAGTAAATTTGCAAACTTTTAGCATGATTTAATGCAAAAAACATTTGTTGTAACTACATATGCACAAAAAGTGTTACTCTAATTATTGGTTTAAAAAAAATCGAATATTTTCATTTTCCCATAGTAAAAATGGTTGCAAAATATGCAACTTAAAAATCGATAGAATGTGTTGTTTGGATACAGATTTTAAACAAGTTCAAACTTTCTGATATTTTCGCAATATTGTTATGGAACATCATTACTTCAAAATTAGTGAAGAAAAGCAAAAAAAAAAAAAAAAAAAAAAAATAATAATATAAATGTTCCAAAAAACCCAGTTTATTAGTTTACTATAGAAATTGCATAAGTCAGACCCAGTTTTGGCCATAAAATTAATCTTGCAGTAAATATTTGAAAACTAGGCACAGGATCAGAAATGACAAATGGTTTCTGATAAGATACTGTCAATCACAAATCAATTTTTTCATTTAGTTCCGAAAGATGTCGAAAGCACAGTAAAAAAAGTTATCCCCGTTCTACAAAATGGTCGGAAATCTTTCAAAGGTACCCAGTTCCCTTGAGAAAAGCATGTGTATAATTCCCTTCAATCACTTTACAAAAGATACGGGAGACCCAGTGAGAAACGGCAGAGCCAGTAGGAAAAAAGTGAACAGTGAAGCTTCTGATTAACCTTTTAGGGTTTTATGTACAGTCTGGCCAGGAGCTTCGCAATGCAACACCTAAGTCAACAATAGACAAACATAAAGATACTGTACAGGGTATGATCAGACCCACCAAATACGAAAATTGACGTAGACCTTTCTTGTTCGTGTATGGCAAAGATGTTGACTGGTCCGCAATTTAATCAGTGCAACAAAAACAATCGCCCGCCGAACGTAAATACAACAATCAATTCACCAATGCAACCTTTTCCTACTATATTTACCGCAACGTTAGGAAACGTACCTTCGATATGAGCGCCCAGCGAAGACTCAGTTCAGCCTACGCATCCGCACAGTCTGATCAGAATCTTCACTGGGCGTGTTTTGGATAGCCAAGGATGCAAAGTTTCTTCGTGCGAACAATGAAGACTCTGATCAGACTGCGCGGATGCGCAGTCTGATTAGAGTCTTCGTTGAAAGCACATGTCAGAAGGTACGTTTTCTCACGTTTCGGCTCATATAGTGTAGTGCATGCTTTGAAATCAGATATACTAGCTTTGTTGTTTTAATATATACATCTATTCTCTATTCATCCACTTCTTTTAAAGGTTCAGTATCTAACACCATTGACATGAAATAGCTACAAAAATAAACACATATTACATGTACACACAAGTTTCTACTAAAACCAAAACCAATACATCTGCTTACCCCAGTAGAAAAAAACATAATATTACAGATGCATTAACTAAACTTTTCTATTATTATTATTATTATCATTATTATCATTTCAGACTAATTGTACTAATCCCTTCTCTCGGGCACTGTTAAGTGCATAATTGATGCCAACAAATATGAAATTACAACTGAGCACTTTGTCAACCCAGAGAATATAAACTCTAAAATCATTTATGTACGATATTACATGCACAGACACTGAAAATGATGGAGAATTCCAAGTAATCGCCCGCAAAAAAAGTCACAATCTTTCACTTGATAAAAGTAGACTTACAAACAATACTGCTTAAACATTTATTCGGTCATTATAATTTAACCAGTGCAAAGACAAACATCACGAAAACACGCCTATATAATTCTGACCCCCTTTAACCCCACTTTTATATAGTAAAACTGGGGTTTACAGGGGTATACATTATTTTTCTTATTTTGTTGAAAAACATAGATTGTGGGTACTCGTTAGAACCGCCTCGATGAGGCGGTTCTAACGAGTACCCACAATCTATGTTTTGAGCAGGAATATGAAAAATATCAGAATTTTTTATTTGAAAATTTTCCCTTTTTTGGTTGTAAAATTTTCAATATATTAGAATAGGCGTGTTTTCGTAATGGTTGTAATCGATTACAGCTTATGAACAACAATTATGCAAACATCGACAGATAGCTGTACCATATTATTGAACCTGAAATGTATTGTTACTAATGTAATGCATTAAAAACATAATTCTGAATAAAGATATGATCTCATGATTATATGAACCTCGTCGCGAGAAAAAGGCTCTTTGGACTTTCCGTGGAATCAATCTTTCAGTGCGCATGCCCGGTCCTTTAGCCAGACCACAAGTTTAGTTCTTTGGCTGATGTTTTCCTTGGCTTACCGCTTATATGAGCAAAAAGCATAGGGTCTAAAGAGACTGTGCGGATGTGCAGCCTCGCCTGAACCTTTCCTGTTCGCATATGTTATAACGGCTCTTTTCCAATGACCCGGCTTATATGTTATTACCTAACTTACTGAAATATAATTGTAATTAAAATACCATTTAAAAGTTAATTACGACAGCCAATTAAAATACCATGTGCAGTATCCCAAACCTAATATTAAATTCAAAGCTAGCCTAAAACAAGCAACTATATCAACAAACTTCAAAACAGCAACTTAAGCGCGCTAACTTTGCTGCTAGCTTTAAGCAATTAAATCAACCAGATGATTTTTTTTTTTTTTTTTTTTGCAAAACTCCCTCTAAGTACTGTATGCGACAATCGACTGATGACACACATTAAAAAGGTGAATATAGCTGTTCTACAAAAAGTGAATATAACCCTTCTTTCGTAAGACACCCGGTAGAAAGAAAACTAAGGTAGGATTGGTCGACTCGGTGTCGGGTGGTATCACTTGTGGGGATATCATGAACTTTGTATGGGTCGTGTCACTTCACTGACAAAGTACTATTGAAGAACAATGGACTCTGTCACTTCAAAACACTGCCGTAATATTGCTTAAGGTGACGTCAACCTTCCCTGACCCATTCACCCCCATCTCACACAAATAAACACAAAAACTGCCTAACACAAAATACTGGCTTCAACAACGACTTCGTGTGCAGTAGTTTGACACACCATGCACAACAAATTAGAGTAACAATTCTTTGGAATGCTAGGCCGCCCGTACCGAGACTAATTAATACTGGCATTAATAACTTGGACATCGA
Source organism: Anodontia alba (assembly GCA_964016985.1). Lineage (NCBI taxonomy): Eukaryota > Metazoa > Mollusca > Bivalvia > Lucinida > Lucinidae > Anodontia > Anodontia alba. The sequence goes on along the minus strand of OZ024827.1, from coordinate 68,515,970 downwards.
CATTGATCTATGTATTTCGAACGAACAGAAACACGCTGAACAAGCGAAACAACAGCACGGTATGAACAAAATGACAAGAGTCTTCCTTTTTTCCTTTTTTACTTTTATTTACTCTACTGTAGCTGGTGTTGTGCCGTGTTGCGGCCGTAAAAAGTCTCCCCGTACATCATCATAGTGCAGGTTATAATTTATTTCCTATTTTGAAATAGAATACCGCTTAAGCCGGCGCTAGTGGGGGTGGGATGGAGGGGTGGGGGGGGGGGGGGGTGGGGGTGCGTATGCAGCCTCGCAAACTAAAGTGTTGCATATGAAGAGACTCAAACAAACCGAGTCCCCGATTTTCGTGATTTCTGTGTGGTCTCTGTTTCCAAAGGCATTCCTTTTTTACTTTTATTTTACAATAATGAAGGAATCTATCTGATACGTAGGTATATCAAATCTAATGGGAGCGAAACCACGAAGCTGCCAGAGGCTACCGAGAATAATGTTTACAGATGAATACCACAATATGAAGGTAACGAGTAATATATACAAATAAACAGACCAGTATGATCTGAAATAATATACGATGCTTAGTCCGAGTAAGCCTTGTGATTCGTAAAAAAAAAGAACATAAATGATAACGACTGGCTTGAAACTGCTGGAGTCATGAAATAGCTACAAAAATAAAGGTCCGAAAGGATTGCCTTTGGAAACGAAGAACACACAAAATCACGAAAATCGGTGACCCGGTTTGATTGAGTCTCTTCATATGCAACACTGTGGTTTGCGAGGAAAGCATACACCCCTAGAAATTAACCAGGATAGGCTCAATGATCCCAAAGGAAACAAAATATAACCTGCACTATGATGATGTACGGGGAGAGATTTACGGCCGCCACACAGCACAACACCAGCTACAGTAGAGTAAAAGAAACACAGTGTAGGAAAACAATAGCCAATGCCAAATTGCTAGAGCTCCAGGATGGAATTTTGTTTTATTTAGTCATGACAGACTCTACTGTTCTTGACATAAAACAAAATCGACTAAAATTGTTATAATAAACACATCAAAAAACTAGGTCAAAGTTAAAATAGTGATGCAATACTTATTAAATGTATGCTAGGATACATGTATGTCTCAGAATTAATCCATGAGCAATTATTAGTTCCAAATTGCATAGCTAAAATCATAGACATGATGCAAAGGGGTTAAATGTAAGGAAAGGCCTGACAGGCGTGACCTATATAAAACTGAATGAAATAAATAGGCAAATCATATAAAATAACTCCCCGTGTGCAAAGGAAATTATGCAAGAAAAGGATGCAAGTACACATAATGATGTAAATGGGCCTTTCCATTCTCGGGCAGATTCAATCAAACAGCGTCCTCTACTGTCTGCTTTTGTTTTGTTCTGTATTTGATACTGCTTTGCGTTACAGGACTCTAACAGTCAACACAAACCATGAATTCCATCAATACCAAACAACTGAATCCAAATAACCCTTAACTCGTATTGCAAACGCGACAAAAAATAGCGAACTTATAGTGCAATGATAACCAAAAAATGCGATAATGATTAAGGCAAGCAATGACTAATCTGCCCCCAGGTAAATAAGATGTATGTAAGCTATCTACTGTCTAAAAACACAAGGAACATAAGGATTAAGGAATATCCCAGGTCAATTTTTAAACTAATACAAGCAAACATAGCGCATTTATCAGAAAGTCATATAATGACTAATAAAAACTTGCCTGAACTACAGGTATATGAATAATTTCATGCAACTAATTATCTTACCAAAATAGTTTATATTCTATACCAGCGGCGATTTAATTCTGAGGAAAGAGATTGTGATTTGTTAAATAAATATAAACGCGTCTTAATCTATCTGAATACAATGAAGAGCTATATCATCCAGGCAATAATTAGTCAATCTGGTGTCTTCACACTTCTCTAACATAATCTTAGCTACTGCAGAATGCATTTGAAGGTCTCGGATGAAAGTGGTCATCTTCATATAAAGTCATAGTGAACCTAGTTTTAACCCAGAATGTATTTCTGCAGGAAGTTTGTAAAAGTACCAATAGTTAAAGTTGGGGTTTGTGTGTTTAGTATATTTAGTGAATCATGTTTAGCACTGATCACCTTGTTGTGGAAATGAGTCTGAGATCAACACACCAAAATTGTATTTCGGAAAATCATGAAGACGATATACACAAAGGCAAAACTAGTGATGTTCAGACAAACAGACATGGACCCAAAATAAATGGGGTGTAATCAGGCGTCCATGGAAAGTAAGCATTATTTGGTAAGCACGCTTCGCCCACCATCCTATCAGCCTGAAAAGAGATTTAGGAATTAATGTCTGATGTTTAGAAGTTCTGTTTATCGACAGGCTGTAGCATAAACATCAAACATAAGCCTGGAAATAGCAACACTGGGATCTGGCTGCTATGCTTTTCTTTACTTTGTGGCTTGTGTACTGTTTGTCATGGTTTCTTTGCTCTTCCTCTTGGTGTCATTGTTAGGCTATTTTCTGTGATTTGACTATTTCTAAACATCTTCCTTACTATTTTTTATTTTACATAAAATAACCATAGTGTGACCCAGGGCCCAGCTACTCACATTTTTTTAGCAAAAATATTAGCGTAATATGCCATATTCAATGAGCAAAGTTTTAACGATACGTTAATTAAATACAGCGTTAGTTTTGAACGACTGGGCCCAGGTTTGTAGTTATAGAAATATATATTGACATCAAATTTAAATCTGTAGTAAAAGTCCAAACTCCGGTTCTACACTGCGAGTGAAATGAATTCATCAATTCTCTGTGTGTGTGTCGGGGGAGGCGTGGGGGAAGGGGTGGGGGTGGTTAAGTTGGAAGGTAATAAATCTATATATCAAAAACTTTTAACAGCTTTTGTATCATGGCCTCTATTCAACTGATAATACTGTTGACCTTGCATGGCTACGCAGCCTAGGTAGAAGACTATTTATTTAAGCAAAATATTATCCAACAATACTTCGACAACGAGTTTTGAATAAGATTTTAAGACAAACTAAAGCACCTGCAATTTCATTTGGAAATGCTGTTTTCAGACAAGAGGATACAACGTTAAATCAAAATTCAAAAGCAACTCAAATGTCAATCATTAAGATCAATGTTACTGAATGTTGACGTATAAAAACCTACAAAAATGACTTTTCTTAAAGAATTACCTTTTCATGCATTGAAATATTATTTTGCAAGGCTGAATTCAGTAGTTACCATTTCTAGTATGTATGTGTGTATCTAGATTTTTAACGCTACCAGGCAACTGAGTCACATAGAGGCAGCACCAGTAATTTCTAGTAATCTCCAAAACATATACATATATATATACGAAACAAAAGATTTCTGGGATTTAACAATTTAACATTTATATCTCTGAAAAGTCGGCAGCGGTGAAACACAATCCTCCGGGCTGGCACTTATATCCAGGTTTGGAAAGTATCACAATATCAGCAATAAATTACCTTCATTTGAGCCGCGTCAGAAGAAAATGTCTCTTCAAGTATGCACAAAATATGCGGATTCACATTTTTCTGCACGCATCCAGATGCGCAGGTTGATCTGGGTCTTCAGTGTCGCATATACCCGAAGGCACGTTTTCGTTTGGCGCGGCTCATTTGATATTTACTAATAATACCAATCCAAACCAAGTAAACATCTACTACACGGATAAATCAAGTCAGATTCGCCCATTTATAACATTATCAAATGCAATTTTCGGTAAGTATAACTATTGCCGCATTAAAGGGAATAGTCATGTGTTGGAATCTCAGACCAAAGCTAGGACAGACGATGTGGCTGGGTTTAAATTATACTTTCTAAATAAATAAAGGTTCCCAAACTTTCAATCTGGTCAAGAGTAACAGACTTCCATTTACTTTTTCAGCTCTGGCATCTTATTTGAATAAACCGGTTGTGAAAGAATTAATTCCGAGTCAATATTAAAATGATTCAAATAAACATCAGTCAAATGTGTTTACCAGCATAATGGCTTGCGGGACACACAATATTTTCTGTAGCTATATATATATCAAAATAATGTCGAAAATCATTATCCGGTCACGTTATTACGGACCAACTCATCTTAATAACGCTTATCAGGAGCAATGTAATACAGTCGACTCTCGTTATCTCGAATTCCAAGGGACTCACTGTAACACTTCGAGATATCCTTACCTCGACATATCAGAGCTGAGAGAGTGAGGAAAACAATAAACTGAACAACATTTAACAAATCAATATGTAATTTGACTCCTGAAGTTAGAAATATATATATATAATAATGTGGAAAAGAGGAGAAATTGCTCCTTAGGAGCAATTTCTCCTCTTTTCCACATTATTTTGTTACAGGTTGTCATAGTTTCATGTTAAAACAGGGACCAGATTTTCACTTCGAGATAAGCGGTAATTCGAAATAAGCGAGTTCCAGATAACGAGGTTCGACTGTATATATGCAGATGTTATCCGTTGGAGCACTATAAGAAATACAATTCATAGCTCCAGATAAGAGGAATATACAGACTGGTATTATTCTTATTTCTCAATAAAAAAAACTATGCTGTCGGTGTTCATCAGACAAGGAGCTTTTAGTGAGTGCAGACATTTGTTTGTATGGAGAAATAAGAAAAATATCTATACTTTTTGGACGAAAAACGCGCCTTAACAGGAGCTATGTGTCTGCAGATATGTTATCTGTAAGCGCACTATAAGGTTTACATGATTAACAAATGATTTACAAATGCCATTTCAGAGGTCACGTCAAGATACTTCTGAATACAACAATCTCAATGTTACTGCCCGCCAAATGAGGCTTAAGAATTGTATAATCCTCGTTAAATATATGGCGGAATCAAAACTTCTACTTTTACATTAAATGCCAAAGATGACACATCAAGCTTGAACACTGACATATTACATCGCACCACTAATAAAAAGCATTCCCCTAAACCAAAATATACAAAATATACGTACGTCTTTTTTCTAGACAAAATATGAAAAAGTAAAAAGACAGTAGTTTCTCAGTTACGAAGTAAATCATCACTGTATGAATAATAAACAAACAAACAATATGGTTGCGGAATAGAAAGTCAAATTCACAGCAGAAAAATACAGATAAATGCTATTTACACTTGTTTTGATATCGGCAGTCAGTTATGTACGCCGCTTCGCTTCTCAAAAGAGACATTGTTCTCATTAACCCATTGTATGTATTCTGGATACCGTTCAAAGATAATTGGCAAACTGTGCAGACCCAGACCAGACGCCGCTGAACGTGGCGTCTGATCTGGGTCTCCACTGTTTGCAAATAGTTTGGCCTTTTTCTCTAGAAATATATACATTATATAGCCTGACATACCTAAAACTGAAATTGGACTCTTCCAATATATAGTGTGGGATAGTCTGTTCAGAATAAAATGGGTTAAATGTGCTGCGTCATGCAAAAACGCGTCTTCAAGCTATGCGGACAGCGAAGGCCCAAGATCAGCCTGCGCATCCACGCAATCTTATTAGGACCTTATCTGTCCGCAATCAGACATACAAAACCAAATGAAAACAGAAAATAGCTGACACTTTGACTTAGTCTGTTCATGAAAAAAATTTAAAAAATCAAATCTTCCGAACGCCCCTAGCAATGCAAAAAGTGGCACTCTACTCAATACATCATGTACGAGCTCAGTAGTCTCAAAGGATCAGAAAATTTATTGAAGTCAGCACTACATCAAGAACTATATCAAGTACGGGCTGACGTTTAATGGAATCCATACAACAACACGTGCTGACATAATAAATAATCTGAAAGGGAGATCTTTGGAACTATAGAACAAAACAAATTAAAGTAAAAATATAAAACTGCAAAATCATCTCCCTTGTAATTGAAAACTGGTAGCCAATAAAGCCATTTGCCAACCTTAACAGGGGTTTAACTTCATAGTTTTATTCGAGTTGCATTCAGTACGTCTGTTATTGAAAATCATTATTGAATGTTTAAAAATATCCAGCTGCTAAAAATGCCACTGAAATCTCTATGGGAAATGCTGCGGAAAAGGACCTTTAAATTCAAATGGTGCCTGGTACAAGTCATTTACAAATTTGCCATACATTTTCAGTTGCAGTTCTGTTTCTCCCGAAATAATGTTTAAGATCCAAGATTCAAATAAATCAATGCACAGCTAACTGCCTGTGAATTATGTCAACTTTGTTTTATCCCCCTGCTGTATTTGATGCACAACTACAGTTGAACCTCAATAGCTCTAACACCGATGGCTCATTTACTTTGGCTAATTTGAACTCGTGTTTGAGTCCCTACGAAATTCTTCCAATAGCTCATGATTACAAATGTTTAATTAGTTTTTCTTATTTTATCATGAATTTTTTGGCAAGTTGTGTGTACTCAGTAGAATTGCCTCCTCGACACTCAACATACAATTATTGTGTTGAAAATCGGAAGGATTTCCCAAAATTATCGCCTTTTGCTTCATGACCTGATTAATTCTCAGTGACTCAAATTACCCATGTCTCGAACAAATATACATGGTCCCAAAGATATTGGAGTTACTGAGGTTTGACTGTAACTGTTTTAGATGCGCTGCATATCTGGCCAAAACTGAAACTTCAACTTAATAAAAATGGTTCTACATTTGCTGGTCCTTAAAATATTGTCATTACTTCAGTGTTTGCTTTCTGTTTTACTGATCATATTTTGTGAACACTTCAGTGGTGATATTGTATCTCAGATTAACATACATATCTTTCTTAGTCTTTCACTATTTTTTTTAATATTCTCTATCCATCAAGTTTACAAACATAATTCTAAAATCTATTACTTTTGTTTTTAATTTAGTTCTTAGTTCTGAGATAGGACAAAAGCGGCTGAATTACACTATATCAGTCAATTATCAAACTCAGAAATATATGCACGTTGAATTGCGTTTAAAATCAAACAACACAAAATGATAGATCCCATTTCTATGTCTTTCTGAAAACACAAGGGAGTATACACATTCCGTTCGGTATTCTTACAATTTTTAATTTTCAAGCAAAAGATCTTCAGGCCTGCCAACTGTTGCCTGTAACCGGGGAAATAGTATAGGTTAAGACGTGTGAGTCACACAAGAATAAAAGAAACGCTTACTTTGGTTTGATTTCTTTCTGTTTTCTCACTTTCTTTCGCTTCTTCAACTTCAAGAGAATGTAAGCAGGTTCCAGCACTTTACCCATAAATGGCGGAGTTGTTACATCAGTTACCATCAGTACATATTCACCTAAAAGGGTAATATTGTAGAGCATATTAAAGCTGCTTTATCCAAATGCATCAACAAGAGCTCCGCCAAGCGGGGCATTATACGCCCGTGGCAAGTAATAAGATGTAGCACATAAACTGGCTCCTGCATAATTCCGTGCTCCGAATATAAACTGTAAGTGGAATTACAAAAAAAAAAAAAAAAAAAAAATCATTGGGACATATCTCTCCTGATATTTAGTGAACTGTAACCTAAGGGTCCAAGATGGCCCAGAAATTAAGGGAGAAGTGACTTCTCCCTCCTGGGAAAATAGGGAGAAGTGTGTTGCTTCTAGGGAGAAGTGCTTTCTGACAGAGGACACACCATAGAAGCATGGCTATATTATAAGCTCATATGAGCTGATTTGTTTTTCCTATACTTCCATATCGGACCAAACAATAACAAAACAAAAATAAACAACCCCAAAAAAATGCTGCAAGAGATTTTTTTTTGTAAACCTTTAACTTGTTTAATACTGATTTTATTGTTGTTCTTCAAGGGAGCCAAATCAGAAGAGTATTAAAAAAATTCAAAAAGAATTATGTATTTATAAAGATTTAATAATGACAACCTTTTCTTGCAAGTCTAATAGAAGAAGATGTTAAAAAACAAAAACAAAAAAAAAAACAAAAAAAAAAAAAAAAAAACAAATCAGAATCTTGCCCATATGACCAAAACTTTAGTTATTTGCAAAAAATATACCTATTATATAATAAAATTTGCACACTATTACCGCTAAACAATATGCTGCGAAAAGTTTACAAAAACTTTCAAAGTGTCATAAATCTGCAAATATTTTTGGTGCACTGTAACCTTGAAATAATATGTGCTGCTCCACATCATTGTGTAATTATTTATGAAGTTTCAGCTTGATCGGATGTAAACTGTAGGAGGATTTAGCCCAAAACAAAAAAAAATAATAGAAATTTTCAAAGGGGTTTAACTCTGCTAATATTTGGTGGACTGTAACCTTGAAATAATATGCACTGCTCCACATCATGGTCTAACAGCATGTGAAGTTTCAGCTTGATTGGATGTAAACTGTAGGAGGATTTAGCCAGAAACGAAAAACTAATAGAAATTTTCAAAGGGGTATAACTCTGCTAATATTTGGTGGACTGTAACCTCGAAATATGCGCTGCTCCACATCATGGTCTAACTATACATCAAGTTTCAGCTTGATCGGATGTAAACTGAAGGAGGAGTTAGCCGGAAATGAAAAGTCTACTGAAATTTTCAAAGGGGCAGAACTCTGGAAACATTTGGTGGACTGTAACCTCGAAACAATATGCGCTGCTCAACATCATGGTCTAACTATATACCAAGATTCAGCTTGATCAGATGTAAAATGTAGGAGGAGTTAGCCGGAAACGAAAAGTCTACTGAAATTTTCAAAGGGGTGTAACTCTGCTAATATTTGGTGGACTGTAACCTCAAAACAATATGCGCTGCTCCACATCATGGTCTAACTATATATGAAGTTTCAGCTTGATCGGATGTAAAATGTAGGAGGAGTTAACCGGAAATGAAAAGTTTACAGAAATTTTCTAAGGGGAATAACTCTGCAAACATTTGGTGGACTGTAACCTCGAAATAATATGCGCTGCGCCACATCATGGTCTAACTATATACCAAGTTTCAGCTTGATCGGATATAAACTGTAGGAGGAGTTAGCCGGAAACGAAAAAGTTTACGGACGAACGGACGTACGGACGGACGCCATACTCCGTAACATAATACGTCCCGTTTTTCAAACGGCGTATAAAAATAAATACAATTACACATTCTATCTTAAGTTATATTCTTAAATTAAGTCTAATTCTTTAAAGAAAACTGAGTAAAAATTACATGGTTGGCAATAAACCATCACTATTATAAACATTGGATGGCATAGAGTATTACTGGGATTATTAGCTAGCTAACTGTTTTGTAGAATATCATACAGATTAAGGTATCATAAAATGTCTATCTAACAGCAATCCATTGTCAGAAGACTTGCTTATAAGAAGTATGTGATGATTATTCAGGGATAATTTTCTCCAGTTCTCCATAAAAACGTATGTTGTGGGTACATACTAGAAGCATCCGAGCGAGTACCCACAACATATGTTTTTAATGGAGAATAAGAAATCAAATCCCAGGATTGCCACGAATTATTTCTTCGAAGAAGTTTCTGACTATAACAGCCAATATATACATCTTAGCATGACTATGTAATATTTATACTTCAGAACCACTTTTGCGGGAAAAAATAACATAACTACCACTGACCAAGAATGCACCGTCAGGTTTGATAGCCCAAGCAATAAATTACTGTCCGGGCAATAGATAAACTTGCAGTTTTCCGCTCCCAGTTTACAAGGAAGATCAATTCTGTGACTCCCAGTTTACTTTACAGCACACCAAAATATATGTGAAGATACCAAGGAAATGCCACAATCACGAAGAACTGTCTACCCGAGGAACCAAAAGAAGAAGAGATGAGGAAGAAACAATGACAAACAATCGTCACATATGAAAAAAAGGTAAGAGAAAAGTCCAGGGAGTGCCACAATCACAAACCGCAGCTCTTCCAAGACCCCAAAAGGAAGAGGAAACCGACAAATCTAAACAAGTACAAACCGAACAAACGTACGAAAAGCACTAAGATTAGCTCTCTCTTTCCCAAGCGAGGTAATCGCAATACTAAAAGGACTGAAAAACACAAGAACAAAATGACACACGAAAAGACATACAACAAATCTCCTCGTAGAATAAACCACAAAGCAACAAAGAGTAAGACTAACACCGGGACCACAGAACGGTCGGTAGAGCAAACCACCGGGGGGTTTAAAGCACTTTTACAGCTAGCTAACTTCACCCTGGGTCCCGATACTACTCTTAATACAGAAATACATAAAAATTCGGTTCGCATAAAGGCTCCCAACTCAGTCAATGCATCAAAGCGAAAACATAAAAATCAAATTAATCACTATAATAAACAAAGACGAGTACTCATGGCTAATTCTACTGTATGCCAGAGTAAATGAAAACCAATAGTTGAACCTCGGCGGGCCAAGCCAAAGACATATCGTCAAGCCCCAACCCACTGGTTAAAGTTTTACGAAGAGGCCGTCATTGAGTCTGAGGCCCGAACCGCCGTCGTGCAATTAAAGAGTGAAGCATAGCCATCAACAATGATTGGGTTGACAACTAGGCATGCAGTCTGCCGCATAATATCCAGGCTATAGCCAATTCTTTTATAACGGTTAATAAGTTTTCTGAATTGCTCCGAAAAGTTAGATTTACCTACAATTTTTCTAAATCTGTACACTAAGTCACCGTAAAATTCGGGTTCCGATATACCTTGTTGCAGAAGTGTTTTCAGACTGACGCTGTATTTTTCTAACAAGGCACTGTGTCGGCGATAAAATTTCGAAAACGCCTTACGAAGTTTAAAATAACGATAGCCCTGCCTAAGAAGTTTGGCAGTAAGGGCTTGATAACGGTAGTTAAAGTCATTAAGATTTGAAGAAGCTCTGGCGAATCTTATAAGCTGAGATATGTATACCCCATATGAAGTACGCCGGGGGACATCACCATCCAGAAAAGCGAAATTGACTTTATCAAAATCAAATCGTCCCGTTTAACATAAATTTTGGTGAAACCACCGACGTACCAAGGAAGAAGAACACCAGTATAGGAACCGCCTTTAAAAGGTTTACTGTACACAAATCCCTTCTGAAAGTAGTCTACTCTAAAAGAAAAGAATTAGCTACCAAGAACAAATTCTTTCCTTTTAGACCGTGTTTTAGAAGGGAAAAATACTGACAGAGTTACCTACCCTGGAAGTAAATCCATGCCCATTAAGGAATTGACAATTAATCCGTACACTATGTGTGATTTTATAAAAATGGCAGAATTTTCTGCAGTTTGTTCAATTTAAATCTAATTTAGATTATAGGTTCAGCTGTGTTGTTGTTCGGAACATTGTTGAACCACAACATTGCAGACACTTTACCATTATAATTTCGTCTTACTAAACAGGTCAAAACCAAAATTGTATATATTTGCGGTGGAATGCTTACAAGAAGTACACAAATAATTTCTGAGATTTCTTTGAGAGCAAAAAACATACTCAAGAAAACAAGACCACCAGATCCGGTTTTGTTTAGTATGCTCATGAGTAGTGAGTAATGTGCAGCAATGCTTATGCTTCCTAGCACCGGCTTAAGCAATACTCTATTTTCAACTATTCAAAATGTGGTAAATAATCCCCAATGGACCAAACTGCCTATAGACATTGTTTAAAATATTGGTAGTTTTAAGGAAATTTCATGATCTACCTCATCCTTATAACTCTATTGTCATTTCAATATACCTTATATCATATCAGTGCGAATGAAACAGCGTGACTGCCTACCTAGTCTTGCATATTTTTCGTCATGGATCACTCGACCTAATCTCTTCGCCTCTACTGCAAGAAAGAAATTAGACAGGTTAATAAGGTATAACAGACATAGAATGACAAAGTTCAGGTAAACAATATAAGAATTCATCACGAGTGTCCATGCAGGCGAGGGTAATCTTACCCGAGGGGTAAGAATTTCAACCAGGGACGGTGTCACTGCTTCTGATTGAGTCTGCTCTATAGTTACATGCATTGGTTTAGACTCATCTTAGTAGAAGGCATACGTTTATAAACAATTGCCAAACAAGAAACAGTGGTATCAGACAAAAGAATAAAGAATTCTACTAACTTATATATGAACAAAAAATCTAAAACTAACAATGTGATAACTGGGTACACAAAAGGATGTTTCAATACTCGTTTTTGAGCTGCACTTTGTGTTTTATATGTGTCAAATCACTTCAAAGTATAAAACTTTGCAGTAGTCGTTGACTGGACGACTATCATATCCTGACGTATAAAGAATCTAGACAAAAAAAAACTTCTATTTATACTTAACCATATTATTAATGATAAAAATCTACTTAATTCAAAATGATGAAATTATGACCTTTAATCAAGGTTATATGTTTCTCTATTCAGCGTGGTCCTATAATCAGGTTCAAAAGAGCAGACCATACTACCAAGTATCGAAACACTGTTATAAAATTTACATTTATCAGTAGTACTTAAATAAATTAAAGCTGGCTGATCGTTACTTTCATTGGTACACGAATTATGTACCAGAATGTTGTTTGAGTCTATTCATTTGTTGCAGAACATGTTAAATTTATGTAAGAAAGTCTACCATCATCATCTATTTCGGATACAATCGTTCGATGTCTAATTATCATTGTTTCATTATAAAAAAGAACTATAATACAACCACCAAACTGAAGGAAACACATCTATAAACACCATTACAAAAAAAATAAGTCGAATAAAAACAATCACCAATTAATATGTGCTCTTGTGCTCGTTAAAATATGTAACAGAAAGACGATATCTGTCACTTTTCAAGCAAATGACTATGACTGAAAGCACTGTTTTAGTAGGGTACAATGTGTAATGAAGACGAACACTTATTGACTCACCTATTAACATAATCCAGTAGACAACAACATCACAACAAAGTCGTTGCAACGCCATCTCGACGTCATGACATTGCAACGACGTTAAAACTACATTGTTGCGACATTGTGTTTGCTAGGAATTTTAACATACAACAACAAGCCAGTTGTATTTAATGTCATATCGCCCCACATCGGTGTGTCGAATTCTGACCATTTTGCCAATAAGAGAGATTTGCTTCAGAAGAAATAATGCAGTCCTTTATATTAAATAGTATTGCGTATATTGAGCTTCACAAACCTGTAGTATCTGCATAATTTACGTATTATCACGACATTACTGATGTAAAACAAAAAACAACAACAAAAAAAAACAACAAAAAAAAAAAACAACAACTTGATTAAACACTTAGAAACCATTACAGACATGAAGATAAGCATAATGAAAATGTTATGTTGTGGTTATCACTGTAGCAAACGTAGTCAAACATGGAAGGAGGATTCAAAAAGTCATGAAGCTGGCCGAAATGTCTTTAACCTATATACCAAGAAGTCTGTTTAAATGTATGTAAATGAAACTTTACAAATTTTATTAGTGTTCTAAGCAGAATACAAGGACTCACCATCACTCTCGGTTTCAATCACTATTTCTGTGTGATAATAAAATATGGGTACGAATAAACGTTTAGACAAGATAACCATCAATAAATACCTCATCGGGTTTTACCTACACAGTAAAGGAACTTATGAAAGCAATGCAAACCGTTACTCGGCTGCGCAAATTAGCAATCCAGTCAGGATACATTTATTTCCCTAAGATTAGATTTGGATGAAGCCCTGACTGCATGCACTTACAAGACTGTGCAGCTTATATGCTATTCGGGATATATGCACTGTATGTCTCCATGTGAACGGATACAGCTCAAAGTAGATGCGTTAACAAGGAAACTATCTATCTCGCTTTTTTTTCAAAGAAAGATACACTTAAACTAAAGAGTTTACTACCCCTGCCTGAGTTTACTCTTTCCTTAAGACTGTTCTACTTTGGACAAAGATTCATACACCACAAAAGCAATAACAAAAGTTATTCTCTAGGAGTGTTATCTGTTTTAAATGTGGGACAAAAACTTTCAGCTCCCTCTTTGTAGTGCACCATTTCATCTTAATGCCGATTGCTCATTTGCCTCATATATGATCATCAGGGTTTTCTTAGTGGGCAACAGTGGCAACTTTGTACCTGCTGTTGGAAGGAAATTTGTCCCCACTGCACACTTGTGACAACTGTCCCCAAAGCTGACAAGGGAAGGTCAATGTATATACTTCATGACATAAACGTACTTATAATTTTGCAATTAATACACCCACACACAATATAGTAAGATTAAAACGGGATAGTTAAGAGTGGGATAGGCTCTAGGGTTTACACAAAATATGTCAACGAAGGTGCATAAATTATTTTTAAAATAACAAGAAACAATTCACTTCCTGGTATTTCGGTCAAAGTGAGAAATCCAACTTTAGTAATTTTGCTACACAATTCACAAAACGTGCTAGTGTTATGACTAATACTGTGATTACTGTCACAAAACCTTTTTCTGTGAAATGACATCGATACTGTTGCAACTATTAGTTTGTGAAGATGCTCAAATTGTCGCAAACTTCAACATGAAACTGGTGCAAAACCTACTTATGCCTGCTATTGAGTATTTGGATCTTCTCAAAGAATCTGAAGAAACATTGTACAAACCAATACTAAATACATAAATGTTATTACGAAAACAACGGGCAAAGGTATGCATGCATATAGTGAAAGCCACAAATAATAATCTGTCTACTGACTTAAATTGGTATGAATTATGAATTTTATCCAAGACAGTAGTTTCGAACTTTCATGCTTAGATACTGTCTGAATAATTTCCAAAGCGTTATGACTTTGTTTGAATAATTTCACAAGCATTATCACTATCAAAATGTACAGTACACTGCTCGAAAAATTATTTCATATAAAATGTACATGTTTTGTTCCATCTAAAATATGCTCCATATTTTGTTGTGTAGTATAACTCATGTTACGTTTTTTAAAATCAAGGCAAGATAGGTTTTATTTAAGGTTCAGACAATGGTAAGTCAGCATACATAGTGTTCTTAATTGTGGCTCCCACCATGTCCCTATGATTTATTTGTTAGTAATTAAAACGCAAACAGTTGTCAGACGCAAACATGTACTTGTCGGGTGCCGCATATAACAAGAGAAATCCCCAGTTTTTCTTTTGTATTATTTTCTTTTGATTGATAGTGTTGGGGTTTAACGACACGTCCGAACCCTTGTGGGTCATTTTGTGTCGTCTCCCAGAGAAAGGGAGAAGAGATAGGAGAGGTAGTAGAGGAGATAAAGGAGAGGGACAGGGAAGAAAGACGCACAGGAATGAAAGGGAAGAAACAGAAGAAATAAAAACATTCCCTTCTATCCTTACCAGCTACAAGGATAGCAAGCATTGCCCATAAGCCAATATCAGTTGTGGACACCCTGGTGACGTAAGATCGTGTGTTGTTTTTTCTTATTTATTTATATAAAATATGGTATCGATAACTGTCTTATTCACTGTCTTCTTTGTTCCTTATAAAACCCATACACCCCTGCCCACTGACATTTTCTAATGTTTGATAGTATGTATATACAATGTTAATCAATATTCTTATTAATAGCCAGTAGTTCTCACTGAAATGGGCAGTATATAAAAGAGAGAACCTATGAATTACATTTCGAAATAGTCCTATCGCAATAGTCCATTTGTAAGTAAATATTCTGTAGCAGTAATCATTGAGTTAACTAGACAGTACATGTACCCTGAAAGTAACGAACTCTGATATTGTTTATGTTGCCAACTAAACCAGTAAACTAACACCCAATATGGAGGCGCGGCCTTAAAGATAAAATACAACAAACAGACTGAAGCACAGTTTTCAAACAGTCTGATGTACATTTTTAAGTGAAACTACAAAACTTTCACCTTTCATGTGTAGTTGGATTACTAGTAACCCGAATCCGTTTCTAATCATTTATTATTCATATACCATGGGGTTAATGTATTAGACAGGGGGTAGGAAGCAAAGTATCAACATAACAAAATAACTCTATGTTGTGTCTTTCGGGATGCATGCAACCTACTCATGCCTACAACAGAATAACCAGAGATCCTTTGGGCATCTGAAATGTTGATTAAATATATAAGTATTGAGTCGAAACAAGTGGAATATAATTTCTCTTTCTCCAACAAAGGACAACAACATTTAATAAGAGAAATATAGCCACATATACAGTTCTATTCAGTTTTATTTTCTTTTTTGATTTTAATTTACAAAAACGGGTAAGAGAAAAGTCCTAGGAGTGCCACAAGATAAATTGCCCTGACAACTGATCACATCTTTGTATTTTTGTATTTAGAAACTAATGCCACTCAGCTTTAAAAAAAAACAACTGAGTAATTATCAGGAATCCAGAAATAAAAAAAAAACACTGAATAGTTCTTTGTATCAATATATGTAACTGAGAAAGCAATATTTAAACCAATGCGTCATAATTAACAAATCATCTGCTTGTTTCTGACCCTTCACTCAAGATATCAAAGCCATTCCATGATGTTAGAATAAGCTTTGTATTATTGCTAAACTCACGACAAAACTATAGTTATAAACTTTAGCTACTAAAGAAGGACTACTTCAAGTTAAGAAAAGACTTGTAAATTGTCAGTGAATCCTCCAACGATTTTTAGTGTTGTTTAGGTAAAGCACCTTATCATATCCCCGCTCAAGAACCTCACTGTACAACGCTGTTTTTGAACAATCAACGAAATCTGAAAAAAAGCCTCCTCCCACATTCAGAAAAAGTTCTCCGAAACCTTATTTAGATATGTATGATCTAGACCAGTCTGTGCATCGGCTGATAGAGCCATTGGCTACTGCAGCATATATCAAAGAGAAAGACAGAATCTGACATGAGGTGCAACTATGCAAGATGATCTGAATCTGCTCTTTTTGTACACTAGAAGACAGGTTAGATTAAAGGGAACTTTATGTAGACTGTTGGCCATTTTTTCATGAGAGTAAACTTTGTGGCTTTCAGTTTGCTTTCCTGCACCTCAAATCCCTTCTGAAAAGAGATTTAGTCTTAACGGGACAAATTTGCTCCGCAACAAATTCTTTCCTTTTAAAGTAGACCCCTTTCAGAAGGGAGCAAAACAATTTTGACTAAGCTGTCTCCCTTTCAAGTGCATCGATTCCCCTCAACATGGATTATAAAGACTGACAGCAAAACAAGAGACCTGAATTAGGCTGATCATGGTATGTTACATTGTGCTACGGTGGTCATCTTGGCTATCAGATCAGATTCCCTTTAGCAATTCAGAATCTGATGTTGTTTGAAGAGTTTCAAGATTGCCACCATGTATGCCATCTTGGATATTGGAACTGAACGATTTAGCAATTCTGAATCTCCATGTCACCCCGATGCCTCCCATCAATTTTAGGCTCAATCTGACTTACTGTTTGGGAGGAGATGTGGTTTGAAGAATTTCAAGATGGCAACCATCTTGGACAATGGAACAGAACCATTTTAGCAATTCTGAATTTCCATAACACCCCAATGATTCCCATCATGTTTAAGCTCAATCAGACTTGCCGTTCGGTAGCAGATGTGATTTGAAGATTTCAAGATGGCTGTTATGGTAGCCATCCCATCTTGGATATCAGAATGGAACCATTTTAGCAATTCTAAATCTCCATGCTGTCCCGATGTCTTCCACCAAGTTTCCACTCCATCCGACTTACGGTTCGGAAGCAGATTACAAATTGAAGACTTTCAAGATGGCCAGCATGGATCTGATTCTGATGGAGATGTCGAAAATGTGAAAAGTTACTGACGGGCATACGGAAGAGGGACGGACCATGGTCAACAGACCATGGCAGAAACTGACATGGAGTAAAACTCCAGGTGAGCTAACATAATAAGATCTTCAAGATAGCTGCTGTGGCGGCCATCATTGATATAGTAACAGAATGTTTTTAGCAATTCTGAATCTCCATGTCACCCCAATGCTTCCCACCAAGTTTTAGCTCAATCTAAATTACCATTCGAGAGCAGATGAGGTTTGAAGATATTCAAGATGGCCACCTTGGGGGCCATCTCAGATATCGGACCAGAACTATTTTAGTAATTCTGAATTTCTATGTCACTCCGATGCCTCCCATCAAGTTTGAGCTCAATCCGTATTACGGTTTGGGAGGAGATGTAGTTTGAAGAATTTCAAAATGACCCCCATGGCGGCCATCTTGGACGTCGGAATGGAATGAATTTAGCAGTTCTGAATCTCCATGTCTCCCCAATGCCTCCCACCAAGTTTGAAGTTACTCCGACTTACCGTTCCAAAGCATATGTCGTTTCAAGACTTTTAAGCTGGACAACATGGTGGCCATCTTGGCTATTGGAACGGAACCAATTTAGCTGTTCTAAATTTCCATGTCACCCCAATGTCTCCGACCAAGTTTGGGCTTAATCCAACTTACTGTTCTGGCGCAGACATGGTTTGAAGATTTTCAAGATGGCCACCGTGGGGGTCCTCTTGGATATCGGAATTTAGCAATTCTGAATTTCTATGTTGCTCTAAGTTTCACCCTTGTTTACTCAATCCGTATTACGGTTTGGGAGGAGATGTCGTTTGAAGATTCAAGATGGCCCCCATGGCGGCCATCTTGGATGTCGGAATGAAATGATTTTAGCTGTTCTGAATCTCCATGTCTCCGCAATGCCTCCCGCCAAGTTTCAGCTTAACTTACCGTTCCAAAGCAGATGTCGTTACAAGATTTTCAAGCTGGCCACTATGGCGGACATCTAGGATATTGGAACACAACCAATTTAGCAATTCTAAATCTCCATGTCACCCCAATGCCTCAGACCCAGTTTGGGCTCAATCCGACTTACCTTTCCGGAGCAGATATGGTTTGAAGATTTTCGAGATGGCTCAATCCAACTTACTGTTTGGGAGGCGATGTCGTTTGAAGAATTTCAAGATGGCCGCCATGGCAGCCATCTTAAATATCGGAATGGAACAATTTCAGCAATTCTAAATCTCTATGTCACCCCGATGCCTCCCATCAAGTTTTGGCTCAATCAGACAAGGTTTTGGAGGAGATGTCATTTGAAGAATTTGAAGAATTTCCAGACAGCCGCCATGGATACTGAAACGGACCGATTTTAGCAATTCTGAATCTCTCTAACACCCCAATTCCTCCCATTCAGTTTCGGCTCAATTTGACTTATGGTTTGGGAGGCAATGTCGTTTGAAGAATTTCAAGATGGTCCCCATAGTGGCCATTTTGGATATCGGAACGGAACGATTGTAGTAATTATGAATCTCTGTGTCACTGTGATGCTTCCCATCTACTTTTGGCTAAATCCAACTTACGGTTTTGGAGATGTCCTTTGAAGAATTTCAAAATTTCATCTTGGATACCGGAACAGAACGATTTTAGCAACTCTGAATCTCCATGTTGCCACAATGCCTCCCACTAAGTTTCACCTCAATCCAACTGACCTGGAGCTAAGCTCCAGGTGAGCTAATAATAAAGTGAAACAAGAGTCCCTATTTTGTAGAATCTGAATACCATGTTAAGTTTTGGCAAAATCTTTGGGAAAGTAAAATTATATCTGCATCAAAAGGCAGAAGGCTGTGACACAATGGCAAAAAAAATGACCATCAGAATTTTGCATTTGGCTTTTCTGTAAGTTTTGATCAGCATCAGTAATATTGGCCCCCATGACTAGTGCGATAACTCAGGCCTAATGTTTTTTAAAGATAGATATCCCAGGTAATTATATCAATGTGGTTTTACAAGCCTGCTATAAAAATGGTGACTTCCGATGTGCATACCTCTCCAGAGGAAACATTAATTTTGTTTTTCAAAGACCTTTTGCGACTCACATCTCAAGGACCAAATACCTAAAACTGGTGGTGGAGGTTTCTACCAGTCATTAAACTGTCAAAGCTGGCTAACTGGGAATGATTAAATGTGAACACATAATTAACAGTATTTTGTTCAGAAATACAAACGAAAGGTGCCTCTAACACTTTAAATACACTTGTTTACTTCCAAAGTTTTCCTAGAATGTAGTCCTTCTTTAGTTTAGGTTTTATTTATAGCATGGGAGACTAATGAAAAAATAAATATTAAGAGTTTACTATTATGTCATAGCAAACACTGAGTTATTTTTTTTAAATACTTACTGTTGAATTTGAAAATGCTTACTGAACTTTATTAATCAGCTATCAGAATCATCTAACCAGGAGCCAAAATTATAGACTGATTAAACGTACACAGAATTCTACAACTTTACAACAGTCACGTTGTGAGGCTAAACCCAACAAAAGTCTCAGTGTTTGCTATACATTTATAAAAACATGAACATTTTTTGACCACATACAATAACCAGCAACACTAATCTTCTTCTCACTGACCCCGTCTGAAACATCATAAAAATGAAAATGGAATTTCCCATGAAATGTGATGAGCACAAGGAATCATGGAATCATGACTCATACAAGACAAAAGAAAGTTGAAATGAAGAATGTGAGACACATAAAAACAAAACCGAAACGAACATATGTGAGGAACGGCAACATTACAACCACACAGGAATGGTCAGAAAAGCAATGTTTCTGCGCAATTGAAAGCGATTTTACCTAGCTATCGCCTGACCATCAGCTCGAGAACTCAACATAATACGAAACAACATGATCACACAAATGTCATAAAAACAGAAAACAAAAAGAAAACAAAAATTTAACATGATGACCAGAAATACTTATACTAAAACAACATGGTAAAAGAACACAAAAGTGAAAGTGGGATTCCTACAGAGGGCATTACTAAGCTTTGATAATAATAAGATCCACCAAATTTCTGCCATGGAACGGACAGTTATGTAAGTAAAGTCATGAAAATTACAGTTTTATTGACGAACTGACATATTCTACAAGTATTTTAATGATCTAGATAATTTATCTACAACTATTTAATTGGCATATACTATGTATCTAAAACAATTCATATTCATTCACAAGATTAGACTATTTAATAAAGCTTCATTTTATCTTTCTTGACGTGAGTTCTACAGTTCGACAGTTACTGCCTCTATATTAGCTTTACCAATATTGTAAATGTGTTTGTAAAGTGTCTGACATAATGATAAAATGATACAAATATATTCAGTTACTGTTGGTCTATGCAGCTAACACGTTACAATCTTGCAATAAGAAACTGCATAGTCGTGTTTAAAATTCTGATTTCAACAAGAAATGGCAACTAGCAACATTTACAAAATACATCTATAAACATCCCGGTTATTTGACTCGAACAAAAGCAACTCGAGCTAGCTCACAGAAACCAATTTTTAACCTCTATGTTAACTATGCCAAAATCAACAAGTAAATGTTGTTTTACAAATAAAACTGTTTAGAACCTATAAAATAACACTGGGTTATAGTTCCTGGAGCAGTTTTATTCATCTGCATTGTTAAATATATTCTGTGAAAATTGATCTTTTTAAAGGTAACGTTAAGTGACCATATTATAAATGGTACATATATGTTTACCAGAAGTTTCTAATGGCTCACATCTGTGTCAGCAGTTTTAAGTAATTCACATTTGGGTTATGATAAGGACCATCACCCATGTTCAAGCGGAAAATTAAGTTTTTTGGTGGCTAACAATGCATAGTTAAACAGACACCATCCTGATATGAAAGAAAGACCACCGAAAACGAAGTTTAACCATACCATTTATAACCTAACTGAAAATGTGTTCCCAAAAAAAGTTATCAGTTAAGAATTCACACTGACATTTATGACATGCCATGTGAAAATGTATGATACATACACAACAAAAGCTCTCATTAGCCTATACATCTGCTTGCATAGGCTGACGAGCCTTTGTTATAAATTAACATAGCTGATCATACCCAACATATCTGAATAGAGCCAGTGATTCTGTAAGATGACAGTGGAAGTACTGCTGAACATGCTGATCTGGTGCTTTGTTGTCCTATGCCAGGAAGACATGATTTCACAATGCACAGCTAATTTAATTTAAATTGTATGCACATCTCAAAGAAAGAGGCATTTTGTGCTGAAATTATTTGCCTCCACTCTAGAAATGAAGTGACTTCCCCTAATGTCGAATCTTTGTTCAAAAGGGGCAACGCTTAAAGGACAAAAAAAAAAAAAAAAAAAAAAAAAAGAAAAAAAAAGACAAACAAAAAAAAAACAACAAAAAAAAACCCACTCCTCCCATGGGAGCAAATTTGTTCTTTTCAAAGTAACTCCTTTAAAGAATGAAGGCAAATACTATTGGGCCATAGAGATCTTCCTTGGAGATGCATCCATTTGTGTTAAGGGGACTGAATACACTTTGCAAAGTTCTGCAGTTTATAAGAAGTAAGACATTTTTATGACTTCCTGTTTGCTTTCCAGCACCAAGCCTTATGAAAATGAGTCTATTCTTAAATTTTTATAGACGCCCTTCAGAAGAGAGCTAAGAATAATTTGGACAAGGGTTGTCTCCCCTGGAAGTGTATCCCTCTCCTTCAATGCTATTCAATTTGTGCCAAAGAAGAATTATAAAGTGAAAGCAGCTAAACTAATATGAAAAGTAATATTCCCAATATCAGAATGCTTACATAAAAGGAATGTAAAATAGAAATGGCACGAGAGAAACCGTACGTGACTAAGAAATATTAAAACAGGCCCGTTTGTAGCTGGTCTGCCAAACCTTGGCTAAATTGTCCACTATAGACATTCATGCAGCTGTAAGAGCTGGTTGGTGAAGAGAAAAGAAACAAAATGGCTGCATTGGGTGTTAAATGTTTCTATCTCCTACATTATACAGGCAAAAAGCCACTTCTTCCATAATTCTTACATGTGGATCTACATTACGAAAACACGCCTATTCAAATATATTGAAAATTTCACCACCAAAAACTGAAAGTTTTCAGATAAATATTCTGATATTTTTCATACTTCTGCTCAAAACATAGACTGTTGGTACTTGTAAGAACCACATCGCCGAGGCGGTTCTAACGAGCACCCACAATCTATGTTTTCAAGCAGAAATAAGGAAAATAATGTATACTCCTGCAGACCCCAGTTTTACTGTATAAAAGTGGGGTTTAAGGGGGGTCAAAACTATATAGGCGTATTTTAGTGATGACGTCTACTATCACTACTGAAAATTAAGCAATTTAAGCAATTTTGTTTTTATTTTCAGTATGCCTTTCTAATCTTCTTATAAGGATATCACGGCATCATACCTTGTCTCTGTTGTCTTGCTCGTGTTTTTCTCTCTTCTTCATCCAAGGCAACAAAAGGTGGGAACCTGGGTGGGGCCTGACCCAACTGTATGTTACTCCACTCACACTCCCCCTTATTAGACCTCTTATTAAGTACAGGAGGCAGAAAAGGTGCTGCATCAAGGGGTGTCTCAAGGGCCCCTGGTGTCACTGTAAGAATAATAATACCATCCAAGTTAAAGTAGAACACTCGGTGGGGAAAAAAACAAACCAATCAAATCCCAGGCTACTGGTACAGACAGAGGCAAGGCCATTGTAGAGTCTGTACAAGGTACCTGTTTATACATGCACATTCATAAAACAAAATCATCAAAATTTGGTGTATGTCTGTTGAAGAAATGTTTTCTATTATTACAATATATCCGTAGCTATAGCCTTAATGATAATTGTGATGCTTGTCCGTCTCTTTCCATTATTCCAACAGTACATCCAAACAGCATGGCAAACGCCCATTTTCATTGCAACACACTGACATTTTATATCCATTTCTTTCTATTACAAGAACATGAATGGAGTTACCCGGGAAAGGCTACAAACACGAAGTAAGTCTTCCTGAGGCACCAAAAGCAGAGGATATCAGTGACAAAAAATGAAAAGTCGCAACGGCACAGAAGCAATGACGGACATACAAATGATGAGAACTGTTGCAGAGAAACCGCCTGTGAATTACCTTGAGAACTACTGGGAGCTTAAACACGTTTTTGCGCAAGTAAATAGAAAGGTAGGCAATGATCAGAAACCGATGCAATTACCATACACCTTCCGTCAAAAACACCAATGGGAAAGAAAGATGCACTAAAGCAACGGTACCACAATCGAAACACTACAAACAGACAGCCAAAAGGACAGTTTCTTTCCCAAACATTGGCCAAACCGCTATCCAAAATAAACATTTCACCAGGACATACAATGACAGAAATAGTAAACCACAGCAGAGGCACAGCCTTGGAATGGTCAGTAAAACATTACTCGGGGGCTTAAATCTATTTTACGTGGCCACAACCCTCGCCCTTAGTTCTGCTGTGGTATACACAAGACATTTGTTCAGTCCGCGTGAAGGGTTCCTAACTCATCAGTGCAACATCTCTAAGAATATAAAGATCAAACGAGAGATGAAACAACGATGCGGACTCGACAGCAAGAAATAACTGAAATGGTGAGCAAAAGCAAACCAACAGTTGGACCGATGGGCCCGACCAGAACATCTCTAAGAATATAAAGATCAAACGAGAGATGAAACAACGATGCGGACTCGACAGCAAGAAATAACTGAAATGGTGAGCAAAAGCAAACCAAAAGTTAGACCGATGGGCCCGACCAGAACCTGAGCATCAAGCACCAATTGACTTACTTAAAAGTATTTAGGCGTAGCCGTCATAGAGTCTGAGGCCCGACCCGCCGGTACGCAACCTAAGAGGGAAGCAAAGTTATAAACCGTCATTAGGTTCACTACCATGCATGCAGTCTGTCGTATTACATTTATGTTGTACCAAATCTTTATATATAAAAGACTGATTTTATGAAATTGAGTGTTAAAATCATTGCAAGCATATATTTTTCTGAATTTATTTTCTAAGTCATCATAGAATTCAGATTCTGATAGGCCTTGTTGCAGAAGAGAATGAAGTCCAACACTGAATTTTGAAACTAAACCGAAATGACTTCTGCAAAATTTAGAGAAAGACTAGCGGAGTTTATGGTACTGATAACCCTGATTTAGACGTTTAGCAGTTAGTAATTTATTTCGAGTGTTGAAATCAGTAATATGACTAGACACTTTGGCGAACAGAAGTAGTTGCGAGATATAAAAACCACAGAATGCTCGACGAGGAACATCCCCATCCAAGTAAGGAAAATTTAATCTCAAAATCAAAATCATCGCGTTTATCATAAATCTTGCATGTACAAAAACCCATTTAAAATAGACAAATGCAAATCCAAAAGCGGGGCTTCAGTTTCAGAAGAATTTGCTTTATTTAATTGATCCTCTGAAGGATAAATCTGACTAATCAAACCATCGAAGTACTTATTGTCAATATTTAATAAATCATCCCAATATCTAGATGTCAATATGGAAGTTTCAATAACTTTAGATTGCTTTTCTTCAGAAAGAGACATCATGAAATCTCTTTCATAACAGAAAAAGAACAAATCAGCCACAAGCGGATAACAATTCGTACTCATCTGAATACCAACAATGTGTCTAAATAGCTTAGTACCAAATTTTATATATTTACTGTCAAGTAGAAAAGTGTGAGCTTCACACACTTTCTGACATGACCATAAGATATAATTTCTATGCTTTTCGGGGATAAAAAAAAAGCATTTCTTCCGTTACATGCAAAATAGAGGGAACCTTCCCTATGAAATGTCCACTCAATTAAATCATAAAGTTTTTCTTTTATAAGATTATGAAGTAGTGTAGTGTAAAGGATGGAAAAATCATACGTAGTCAGACTTGACGCACAAAAACTTCTGGATTTTATTGTATTCAAAACTTGTTTTGAATTTTTAATGGCCCAGAACAGATTCTTACCTGATCTTTCATAGACCTTGTCGTAATAGTAAATCCATGCTTTCTGATGGCAATAAGACAAGAAGTCCGCAATTTAGCAAGTTCAGTAATGGTACAAGAGCTTGAATTTGCAAAAAGCAGTGCTTTGTAAGGTCTTTTGTGAAGTTTAGGCAACCAATAATATGTAGGAAGCCTATCTTGGCCTTCTTTCAGCAGCTCGGTGGCTGAATGATAGGTATGATCATTAACCACATATCTCTCTTCAATCAAGTGTTGTAGTTCATAGGCCTTTGTATCACCAAGTCCTTGCTTAAGAATATTAACATAATGAAGCCGTCAAACAACGACGACATTATTTGCTGCCTTGTCTGCCGGAGCCAAAACATACTTCCTATGAAATTCTTGAATACCTAGGTGACGTAAAAACGTCTTTGGTTTGGGAGGTAATGAATTAGTATTTTGACAATAGAAGGAAATGCGTTTATTAACTATTCTCAAAATGCTCAGTTTCCATTCTTTAAAAGCTGCATGTTTAACATACTCTCGCTTACAACATCGATTATCAAATTCATTCAGTGCAGCAGCAATTTATTCCCTAAATTTATTGAAATCAATATTAGAAGGAGATTGGTATTTTGGTCCTTTAAAAATTATGTTTCGGATTCTAGAATCAGGAATTATTTTAAATTCCCAGTGATTATATGACCTGCTGCTGGATAGCAATACACTGACTCTTTACAATCTCAGTTACTGGTTTAATCCCCCATTTATTACTTATATTTACAACAAAAATCTTTGCACGAAACATATGTATCTACTTAATGGTCTACTGTTACATTTCATCTTTAAGGAAAATTTAGTCTATTTCTGGAACACGAATTTTCGCTAAGATATAAACTTATAATCAGGTTCATGGTTATTGTATGAACAGATGCATTAAACCTGATTAGTTTACAGAGGTGAGGTGAGGTAAGGCATGCATTATGGAACATTTTCATTAATGCATACACTTAGATAGAGTAGATAACAAGAAAGGACCAACGTGGGAAGAACTATACTACAGATCTGAAATGATGAGCAGCTTCTGTGCTTCATTTACTCTGGCACACAGTAGAATTGCCATGAGTACTCATCCTAGTTTATCATAGTGATTAATTTGAATTTTATGGGTTCGCTTTGATGTACTGACTGAGTTGGGAGCCTTTATGCAAATCGATTTTTTATGTATTTCTGTATTAAGAGTAGCATTGGGACCCAGGGTGTAGTTGGCTGGCCGTAAAAGTGCTTTAAACCCTCCGGTGGCTGTGGTCCCGGTGTTAGTCTTACTCTTTGTTGCTTTGTGGTTTATTCTACGAGGCGATTTGTATTAAGTCTTACCTTGTGTTATTTTGTTCTTGTATTTTTCAGTCCTTTTAGCATTGTGATTACCTCGCTTGGGGAAGAGAGAGCTAATCTTGGTGCTTTTCGTGTATTTGTTCGATTTGCGCTTGTTTGGTTTTGTCTGTTTCCTCTTCCTCTTCGTGTCTAGGATGGGCTGCGGCTTGTGATTGTGGCACTGCCTGGTCTTTTCTCTTACTTTTTTTGGTAAAATGCATCAACGGAAACCAAACAGAAAATAAATAAAAGCATTGGTAGTAAGAGCACTGGAAATGCGCGCTGACCTGGGACTTTGCTTTTGCTTTTCATATATAAACGAGTCGTTCATAAGAAAACCAGAAGACACGCATACGCCAGTGACTATCTACATACGCTCTCTAGTCAAGGCATTCTTCGACCTTTTATAATTTTATATAGTTCGGAGACTTTCACAGAGCTATTCATATATCCACATCACAAATCGCATAAACGCTGTCTAGTTCATGCATGCACTGTTTGCATTTTTCGACACGTGCCCCTTGTTCTTCCGTCTTATGAATTATCTCTTGCCTAAATGTGAAACCTAGCATGGACATGTCATTTTTAGGCATTGCGAGACATACGTTTGACGATGTACTAGAGCATACATGCTGTTTGACTGGAACAAAATATAGCTTTAATGTCATAAGCAACTAAAGAATACGTCAATTGATTGGGCAATTTTCCATTTGAGATTTCCTAAATAACAATAAAATATGGTTATGTCATGCAGGAAATCTGTTCATGTGCATTGTGAATCACAAAAGATTACTGCTATCGATTCTATTAGCTAGGCAACAGCATGTCCTACCACATGTCCCCTAAGCAATGACAGATCAGCCTGTGCGAATCATTGCTTTGCACACTTTGGGTAGCCAAACATCTAAGCTTTCTTTAAATGAACGACAGAGGTTCTGCTTAGAATATGTGGATGCACAGGGTGATCAGAGTCTTCGCTGGGTTAAATGCAATGTTGTAAGAAATGCTGTGCCCCGACTCATATATTAAATTACCAAGGGAAACCAGCCAGAAGATGGAGAGTTTGACCTGAGTTCAACTAAAGAAAATATGGGAATGCCATAGACAAATATCAGCATATGAATTTAAAGTAAATATGTGAACTCAGGAACTGATACAATCAGATCCACCTCAAACCCCCAACACCAAAGGGAGAGACAGACAAAGACAATTACGCAGCCACAAAATGAACAGATGGCAAACATACTTGGCAACTCTTTCCCAAAAAGGTGGCAACTTTGTTAGATAAACTTAAATGATTATATCTTAAACCTGCATAATTGTTCAAAGAAAAACATTAGAAAGTGAAACACTACATAAAACTTGACAAAAAATACTACAATAAAAGCACCACCTTGGAACGGTCAGTAATGACTTAGGGGCTTTACCGGATCCCAACCCTTGTCCTCAGCTTCAATAGCGGTAAAAACATATATTTGTTTGGTCTGTGTGGAGGTCTTCTAACTCGTCCATGAATCATTACGGGCAAGAAATGAATCACAGATAAAGCCTATAATGAAGCAAAGATGATGACTCAACAGAAACAACTTGTTGAGACATTTGAAGATCCCTTGGTTGTCAAGCAACACCACTGGAATACTGGAGCAAATGAAAACTAGAA
Organism: Anodontia alba; assembly: GCA_964016985.1. NCBI lineage: Eukaryota > Metazoa > Mollusca > Bivalvia > Lucinida > Lucinidae > Anodontia > Anodontia alba. The sequence goes on along the minus strand of OZ024827.1, from coordinate 68,487,207 downwards.
GTTGAACCTTGTTGAGCTGAGAAACAGACATAAAAAGTTCCGGCCCTGAGTTTGATATCCTATGCTCACCAAATACCATCTACTCCACGCTTAAATTCTGTAAAGTAAATAGGTGAACAGGAACTGATGCAGACAAAAAACGCCATGATCCGGAAGCGTGGCTCTGTCAAGTGAAATACAGTTCTTTACTGTTTAATAAAATACCTCCTTATGATGCAGGTCATTTATAGCTATCCTGTACAACTACATCACAACCATGAGTTTTGCATTATCCTGAACTTTGTTCAAATGTCTGATCATATTAGACAGGATGCTCGCCTGAACTCGCTCTTGTCAATCAAATAGAAAAAAAAAGAGTATAACTATGACCTTAAAATCCATATAATTGTGTGTATGTGTATTTGTGGAGGGGGGGGGGGGGGGATAGAGGGGTGAGGGGGAATGGAGGGAGGAAGAACATCTTCCACAGCTGCTATCTGTATACCAGATATAAATAGTATGATTGAAAAGTAGTTGAGTGACTACAACATCTTAAGAACTTTGAAGTAAAACTTTTACATAAAATTTCAAAGTCCATGACCTTGACACCTAGGTCATTGGGCGGGGATAGTGCTGAATAAAATTTTGGACCCGTATCTATAATCATGCCAAATATAAAGTAAATCCATGCAAGGATTGAGAAATTAAGAGAGCTTAAAATCTTTGATGCAAAACTTTAACATAAAATTTCTAAGTCCGTGACCTTGACCTAAAGGTCATCAGCAGGGGTGTGGATAGGGCTCAATAAAATTTTGGACCAACATCTCGTATAATTATACCAAATATAAACTAAATAAAAAAAACAAAACTTTGACGCAAACTTTAACATAAAACTTGTAAGTCCGTGACCTTAACCTATATGTCATAAGCAGGGGTGGAGACAGTGTTGAATAAAATTTTAGACCAACATCTATAATCATGCCAAATATAAAGTAAACCCATAGAAGGATTTAGAAATTTTTAGATCTTAAAACCTTTAACGAAAAAATTTAACATAAATGTCTAAGTCCGTGACCTTGACCTTTAGGTCATAAGCATGTGCGGGGGTAGTGCCAAATAAAGTTTTGGACCAATATCTGTTATCATACCAAATACAAAGTAAGTCCATGCAAGGGCTTAATAAAGAGATCTTAAAAAACTTTGACGCAAAACTGTAACATAAATTTTCTAAGTCCGTGACCTTGACCTATATGTCCTAAGCATGGGTGACCAATAAAAGTTTGTACCAATATCTATTATCATGCCAAATATAAAGGAAAATCCATGTAAGGATTTAGAAATAAAGTGGTCTTAAAAACTTTGACGCAAAACTTTAACATAAAATTTCTAAGTCCGTGACCTTGACCTACAGGTCATGAGCAGGAATGTGGATAGGGCTCAATAAAATTTTGGACCAACATCTATAATTATACCAAATATAAACTAAATCCATCTGAGGGTTTAGAAAATATAAGGCCTTAAAAACTTGGACTTAAAACTTTGACATTTTTGTTAACGCAGCCGCCGCAGCCAACGCCGATGCCGTTGGGGGGGGGGGGGGGGATGCAATCGCTGTACCTGTACTTTTGCAAGACAGGATTCCAGACACAGAAGTCCTGAAAAGGGCAGGGATGCAGAGTGTACATACTCTTCTGAAAGTGGCACAGTCAAGATGGACAGGCAATGTTACCAGAATGCCTGATGAAGAATTGCCAAAGAAAATCCTCTATGGAGAACTTCAAGTAGGAAAACGCTCCCATGGTGGTCAGAAGAAGCGATACAAGGACACCCTCAAAGCCTCCCTTAAAGACTTCAACATACTAACAAAGTCATAGGAACAGATTGCACAGGATCGTACAAAGTGGAGAGGTCTCATAAAAAGGGGAGCTGGTGAATACGAAGCAAAAAGAATCAGCGAAGCCGAGCAGAAACATGCACAGCGGAAAGCCAGAGATAAGGCATCACCAACAGAGCTTTCTTCCTCAGACCACTCTTGTTCTATCTGCAACAGGCAGTTTAGAGCTAAGATTGGTCTCATCAGTCATCTTTGAACACACAAATAATAATACATCACACAGATGATTAGCATTGGTCATTGTTAGTAATGAAAGACGAACAAGAGACAGGCGAGTTAAAAAATCGAAAATCATATTCAATAAAAAGAAATGTGGTATGCTTCAATATTTACTTGTGCTTGCCATGGACATAGGTGTTTCAGTAGTATCTGAACTCTGTGTCATTTGTCTTTGAAGCTGTCCTTCATGACTTGCTACTTCTGACGTTCCTGTTGCTTCGCCCTTAGAATCAGAATTAGACTCATCTTCCTTTTTACTGCTTTCAAATACTTCTTCTTTCAGATCCTCTTTTGTTTCTTCATTCTTAATGTCATCTGGTATATTCTTTCGTTCTTCAGTTCCATCTTTAAAAAGAAAAACATACAATTCAAAATTATTTTACAAATATATTCGAACAACTTCTGATGACCAAAATCCCAAATTAGTTTTAACATTATTCCCCTTTGAAATTCACAGTTTATGGCATTACCATTCAGTTTAAGCCAAAATAATGGTCATGATGACTGCAATAAATTAATATTAGACAAGATGTTATTTACTTATGCAACTATTTATACATTTCAACCGTTTATATTCAACATCATGGGTTTTTAGTACCAATGACAAAGTTAACTGAGAAATGTGCACATCTGGCATACTAAATTTTGTATGGTTACTTTTATTTTGCAAGAGTCAATCTATATGACAACGAAAGGCATCAGGGATATAAGCTTGCACAAACATCTTGATACTGATTCTAACACAGCAATTCACCTGAAAAGTCTGAAATAACTGATTGTTTTCGTATTGAAAATCTTCGAGATGTGCCTTCACTTTCTCCATCTTTACCCTCCATTTCAGTCACATCATCTCTTGCCTCCTCCTCTTCATCATCGTTCTGTGTCTCATCTTCTTCTATTACAAAGTCTGTTAGTGGGTATTGCAGTACCTCATAACTGAAGACAAATACCGTAAATATTCTAAGAATTCGAATAGAAAAAAACAACAAACAAACAAAACAGAAAATGTGTTTGTAAAATAATATGCCCAAAACTATATATTTGTCAAAGAGATGATAGAAAAATCTTGGTTTTAGATCAACTGCTAGGTGCAAAGTGGAAAAAGGGGTGTAACTCCATTACATATTTATCTATTTGCCCAAAATTAATCTGTCTATCTACATTTAACCATAAACAGTATGTTCCAAAAATAAAGCCATCGGTCAAGTACAGTTTCCAAAATTATGGTTACAAGACTGCGGTTTAATGTTCAAAAAAGATGGTATTTCTGTGTGTACAAAAATAGCCCGTAATGAGAAGGTAGCCAACTTTTTGTACACGAGTCATTTCCCTAGAGTGTACCAATTTCTCTTAAAGGCATATTCAAGATCAAGAGCTACTTACTATGGTGTTTCAATAGGTTTTTCTTCATACTCTTCAATGAGGTCAAATAAGGCTGTGCCTTTCTTTGCCTTTACATGTTTAAAACCTGCTGTGATCTTTAATTCTCGCCCACTATCGACTGGAAAATATACAATCAACATATATATTGGTAAAACTCTCAGGAAACATGTCATTGCTTTTAATTCTATCTCTGTCAGGTTTGTTTCTTATATATGGTTACCGCCTAAATATAGATTATTGTTCCGGAGTTTCTAATGTTATTTAGTCAAATTCTATGTATTGAAACTTTTTTCTAAAATAAGTGTCTGATTTTTTGTTGTAGATCATTCTAGTGTTGGAATACACTCTTCTGTTTCAAAACTTTGGGTTTCAGTTATTGTTTACTACTGTCAAAATAAACATGTATAAAGATCCGCACTTGGTAAATATCTCTTGAAAAGTATTACCGTATTAATTTTAAGTATTCTGTAAGACAGACACGAGCTAAAAGAGTTGACCCAGATAAGATACTGCATTTTCTGTTTGCCACTCATCCAAGAATTAAGTTTTATTTACAGGCTTGTTAAATTGACTTATTGAATCGTTTAACAAACAAAGTAAGGCTACAAGGGGTTTGTATACTTAGGGCAAATATGGTACTGTTTTTAACTGTTAACATATGCGATATATGTAATGCTGTTTGGATATCCAGTCCCACAGTTTGATTATAACATCATAAGGGTTTCGTCATGTAAACCATAGGCAAAAATGTACAAATTCCAATCTTCATGCACATCAGCACAGTCTTATGTGAGCAAACAGCAAAGATCTAGATCAGACTGCATAGATGTGCAGGTTGATCTGGCACGTTGCCTTGAGACACATTTTAAGTTGGCAGAGTGCACTAAATGGTTAATTTTCATATAAGCATATGCATGAGACATCAAAGTTTCATGTATCCAAGTTAAAAAAATGGCATTTAGTAGTTATCACTGTGTCTTTCCCTAGCATGTTTTAGGCATAGTAACTCAGCATAAGTCGACACTGAAATATTTCACGATCACATTTGACTTAACTAGCATGTAAAAACGTTGAAGGGCAATTCATTCAGAATCAAATCATCTTCACCACAGCTGGTATTAGTGCCGTGTGGAGGCCGTAAAACGTCTCCCAGTACTTACTTTAAGAATGATGCTGACGAATTTAGTGCACACGATTTATACCTTACATCTGAAATATGATCTGAAGGACAATCTTTCCTAAAATTACCAAGCAATTTCGTCCAATCTATCAAAACTATCACTATCATAATAATATCAGATTCCATCTCATTATAATATTTATATTTTGCCATTAAAACCACCATTTATTACCTTCTATAATTTCTCCCTGTTCATTAACACATTGCACTTTGATACTGAAAGGTTCTCCCTGAATTATTTCCATAGGCTCTTTGCCAGTAGGATTTAATATGACTAGTTTTGTTGGTTGTGAGACGGGACCTCCATTCTTCCACTGGCCATTGTATACTACACCCGAGCAGTGGCGCATAACTCCAACACCATTGAAACAGTCTTCCTCAAACTGGCCCTGAAATATTTTTTATGAAGTACTGTTTGTCATGTTTTTTTTTTTTTATCATTTCGGTACAAATAATAAAAACTCTATGAAAATAATCAATGCAAATAATCAGCTTGACTAAAATTTGACTAAAATGTTTATCATTCAAAACAACCCATCAGCACACCTCTAGATATTTTCTTAAACAGCAGACTCGGACCCCAAAAAATGAAATTATCCCAAAAACTTAACTGTGAAAAAACAACTTTGAAAAACAGAATACGACAGAAACGTTACTAAAGTAGCCATCTCCCCAACTCTAGATGCAAATATGTAACAAGTTTTGTTTGCTTTTTTATTAAGAAATGACCTAAACCTAAAGATAAACAAATCGCTCACCTGGAATAGGCTGATCGTGATATGCAAGATTGTGCCATGATGGCCATCTTGGTTATCAGATCAGATTGCTCTTAGCAATTCAGAATCTGATGTTGTCTGAAGAGGTTCAAGACTGCCACCATGGCCGTCATCTTGGATATTGGAACTGAATGATTCAACAATTCTAAATCTCCATTTCACCCTGATGCCTCCTGTCAAGTTTTCGGCTCAACCTGACGTTTGAAGAATTTCAAGATGGCTGCCGTGGCGGCCATCTTGGATATCGGAAGAACGATTTTAGCAATTTTGAATTTCTGTGTCACTGTGATGCCTCCAATTAAGTTACAGCTCAGTCGAACTTAGGGTTTAGGAGTAGATGTCGTTTGAAGAATTTCAAGAAGGCAGCCCTGGCGGCCATCTTGGATGTCGGAACGGAACAATTTTAGCAATTTTGAATCTCAGTGTCACTGTGATGCCTCCGATCAAATTTCAGCTCATCGGACTTAGGGTTTGGGAGGAGATGCCGTTTGAATAATTCCAAGATGGCCGCCGTGGCAGCCATCTTGGACATCGGAATGGAACGATTTTAGCAATTTTGAATCTCTGTGTCACTGTGATGCCTCCCATCAAGTTTCAGCTCAATCGGACTTAGGGTTTAAGATGAGAAGGCGTTTGAAGCATGGCGGCCATCTTGGATATTGGAATGGAACGATTTTAGCAATATTGAATCTCTGTGTCACTGTGATATCTCCCATCAAGTTTCAGCTCAATCGGACAGGGTTTGGGAGGAGATGTCGTTTGAAGAATTTCAAGGTGGCCGCCGTGGCGGCCATTTTGGATATCGATATGGAACGATTTTAGCAATTTTGAATCTCTGGGTCACTGTGATGCCTCCCATCAAGTTTCAGCTCAATCGGACTTAGGATTTAGCAGGAGATGTCGTTTGAAGAAATTAAAGATGGCCGCCGTGCGGCCATCTTGGATATCGGAACGGAACGATTTTAGCAATTTTGAATCTCTGTGTCACTGTGATACCTCCCATCAAGTTTCAGCTCAATCGGACAGGGTTTAAGAGGAGATGTCGTTTGAAGAAATTCAAGCCATCTTGGATATTGGAACGGAACGATTTTAGCAATTTTGAATCTCTGTGTCATTGTGATGCCTCCCATCGTTTCAGCTCAATCGGATTTAGGGTTCAGAAGGAGATGTCGTTTGAAGAATTTCAGGATGGCCGCCATGGCGGCCATCTTGGATATCGGAACGGAACGATTTTAGCAATTTTGAATCTCTGTATCACTGTCATGTCTCCCATCAAGTTTCAGCTCAATCGAACATAGGGTTTGGGAGGAGATGACGTTGAAGAATTTCAAGATACGGCCATCTTGGATATCGGAACGGAACGATTTTAGCAATTCTGAATCTCCAGGTTGCCACAATGCCTCCTACTAAGTTTCTGCTCAATCCAACTTATGGTTCTGGAGGAGATGTCGAAAATGTGAAAAGCTAACGAAGGACTAATAGCTAATCACTATGATAAACAAAGACGAGTACTCATGGCTAATTCTACTGTTTGCCAGAATAAATGAAATTCAATAGCTGAACCACGGCGGGCCAAGCCAAAGACATATCATCAAGCCTCAACCCACTGGTTAAAGTTTTACGAAGAGGACGTCATTGAGTCTGAGGTCCGAACCGCCGTCGTGCAACTAAAGAGTGAAGCATAGCCATCAACAATGATTGGGTTGACGCTTTGATGCATTGACTGAGTTGGGAGCCTTTATGCGAACCGAAGTTTTATGTATTTCTGTATTAAGAGTAGCATCGGGACCCAGGGTGGTTAGCTAGCTGTAAAAGTGCTTTAAACCCACCCCCCCACCCCCCTCCCCACCCCGGTTGTTTGCTCTACTGACCGTTCTAAGGCGGTGGTCCCGGTGTTAGTCTTACTTTGTTGCTTTGTGGTTTATTCTACGAGGCGATTTGTTGTATGTCTTTCCATGTGTGTCATTTTGTTCTTGTGTTTTTCAGTCCTTTTAGTATTGCGATTACCTCGCTTGGGGAAGAGAGAGCTAATCTTAGTGCTTTTCTTACGTTTGTTCGGTTTGTGCTTGTTTAGATTTGTCGGTTTCCTCTTCCTCTTGGGGTCTGGGAAGGGCTTCAGTTTGTGACTGTGGCACTCCCTGGACTTTTCTCTTACTATTTTGATAACTAGGCATGCAGTCTGCCGCATATTATCCAGGCTATAGCCAATTCTTTTATAAGTAGTTGCGGTCATGGTACCAAAGCCGTAATCCAAAATCATAAATCCATAAACGAATGACGAATCAGAATGTTCAGACCAACAGACATGGACCCCAGAACAAAGGGTGTAATCAGGCATCCGCGGATAGTAAGCATTACATGGTAAGCAAGCTTCGCCCACCATGCCCATGGGCCTGAACGAAGGAAATATCGGTAGAAGCGTATGTCCGGGATTTGGGAAGTCTACTTATGGCGCGTCACTGGCAAAAACATCAGAAACAATTCTGGAAACTGCCACATTGTAGGGATTGACTAGATCATGATGTCTCCCATAGAACTTCTTAAGTGTTGCTACCAGTTTGGTTTTTTGATACCCCTGGCTCAACAACTTTTGAGTGAGCACTTTCCCACGCTCCATGAAGTCCTGATAATTTGAACAAGTTCTGGCATAACGGATTAACTGTGAAACGTAAACGCCGTATGCTGGTGCAGAAGGGATATTACTGCTCAGGAAAGGAAAGTTAACGATGGGAAAATTGAAGTCATCCCGTTTGTCGTAAAGCCTAGTAGTAAGCTTTCCATTGTCGATGTAGAGATAACAATCCAAGTATGAGGAGGAGGCTGAAGTCGCCGTTGTTTCCTTTATTTCAAGTTCACGTGGGTAGATGAATTCTAAATACTCTGCAAATTTTGTGTTTTTCAGAGACGGTTAATAACGGTTATAACGGTTAATAAGTTTTCTGAATTGCTCCGAACAAACCTCGTATATAGTTCCATCCATGTATTTCATGTCCCCATCGCCGTGTCTCTTGTCCATATGCCAATCGCCATCATACCGATCTCCCTTTCTGTAGTAAAATTAATGAAATGTAGTAGTACATCATAAAAAATACCATTACTACATAGCCTATTTTTATTTAGCCTATACATGTGTGTATTCTGATGTTTAAATAGCTTTAAATCTTAAAATGTAATGTATTCAGCGAACAAATGGATTTAAAGAGAAAAGACGCAATCCCGCAATAATTCAAGGATGCAACGATCATCCACCTATTCAAACGGAAAGGGAATCTTCAAGTCTGTGACAATCATCTGGGCATCGCTTCCTTGGGAAGATCTTTGCAAGAGTCCTACTGAACCGATTAAATGAACACCTTGAGCAGTCAGGATTTCTACCAGAAGGCCAATGAGGATTCAGGAAGGACAGAAGAACAATTGACATGGCTTTCACAGCAAGATAGTGTCAAGAGAAATGCCAGGAACAAAATGTGGACCTCTACATGTCGACCTTGCCAAAGCACAGTCAGTCGTGAAGGACTTTTTGAAATTTATGGCAAAGTTTGGCTGTCCTGCCAAATTCATAGCAATAATGCGGCAGTCCCGTGATGATATGCTTTCAAGGGTCCAAAATTATGACGAGTTTTCTGATCCTTTCCCTATGACAAATAGAGTTAAGCAAGGCTGTGTTATAGCTTCAACACTGTTTAGCATGGTGTTTTCTGCCATGCTCACAGATGCTTTCCAGGATAGTGACAATGGGACACTTATTAGGTATTGCTTTGATGGGAAGCTTTTCAACCTAAGATGGTTGCTAGCTAAATCCAAGACAGAGGTGCTAGACAGAGGTGCTAGATGAGTTCCTCTTTGCTGATGACATGGCTAAGGGTGCTCCAACAGAAAAGATGCAAAAAGGAGTAGATCAAATCTGATTCATGTGACAGCTATGATCTCACAAACAGCATAAAAAAGACTGAGGAGGTATATCACCAGCACCTGGAAAGCCTTACAAGAAGCCTACCATCACAGTGAAAGGTCAACGAATGCAAAGGGTAGACAAGTTCACCTACCTTGGAAGCATACTGGCTAAAGTTGTGCACATTGATGATGAAGTCAACGCTAGGATTGCCAAAGCTAGTGCAGCATGTGGCCAACTTCGTGGAAGTATTTGGAATCGATGAGGAATCGGACTTGACACAAAGCTGAACGTGTACAGATCTGTGGTGCTGCCAACACTATTATACGCATGTGAAACTTGGACAGTTTAGTAACCGCATGCAAAAAAAAAAAAAAAAAAAAAAAAAAACTGAACCACTTCCATACAAGCTGTCTTAGACAACTTCTAAAGATAAAAAAAAGTAAAAGAAAAGTTCAGGGAGTGTCATAATCACAACCGCAACCCTTCCCAGACACCAAGAGGAAGAGGAAACAGACAAACCAAACAAGCGCAAATCGAACAAACATACGAAAAGCTCTAAGAAGCTTCCCCAAGTGAGGTAATCGCAATGCTAAAAGGATTGTAAAACACAAGAACAAAATAATACTTGTAAGACATAAAACAAACCGCTTCGTAGAATAAACCACAAAGCAACAAAGAGTAAGACTAACATCGGGATAACCGACTTAGAATGGTCAGAAGAGTAAACCACCAGGGAGTTAAAGCATTTTTACAGCTAGCCAACATCTCCATGCTACTCTTAATACAGAAATACATAAAAATTGGTTCGCATACAGGCTCCCAACTCAGTCAATGCATCAAAGCCAAAACGTAAAAATCAAATTACTCACTATAATAAACAAAGACGAGTACTCATGGCAATTCTACTGTATGCCAGAGTAAATGAAAACCAATAGTTGAACCACAGCAGGACAAGCCAAAGACATATTGTCAAGCCCAACCCACTGGTTAAAGTTTTACGAAGAGGCCATCATTGAGTCTGAGGCCCGAACCGCCGTCGTGCAATTAAAGAGCGAAGCAAAGCCATCACAATGATTGGGTTGACAACTAGGCATGCAGTCTGCCGCATATAATATCCAGGCTATAGCCAATTGTTTTATAACGGTTAATTAGTTTTCTGACTTGCTCCGAAAAGTTAGATTTTCCTTCAAGTCGCAAGACAGGATTACTGGCCCAGAAGTCCTGAAAAGGACGGGAAGGCAGAATGTATATACTCTTCTGAAGTTGGCACAGTTAAGATGGACAGCCTCTATGGAGGACTACTAGTTGGAAAATGTTCCCATTGTGTTCAGAAGAAGCGATCCAAGGACACACTCAAAGCCTCCCTATAAGACTTCAACATACCAACACAGTCTTGGCCACACAAGAAAGGGTGCTGGTGAGTACGAAGCAAAAAGAACCAGAGAAGCCAAGCAGAAACGTGCTCAGCGGAAAGCCAGAGCTAAGGCATCACCAACAGAGCTTTCTTCCTCAGACGTCTCTTGTTCTATCTGCAACAGGCAGTTTAGAACACACAAACAACAACACTTCACGCACTTAATTAGGATTGGTCACTGTCAGTAATGACAGACGAACGTATGACACAGGATTTAACCCTAGTCCTGCTGAACCCGGATATGTCCTGCCTTAGCAAACAGTGTAGATCCAGATCAGTTCACTTCTTCAGAAGCCAACTGATCCGGATCTGCATTGTTTGCCATTAAGTATGAGACTTTATATCAACAAAGTATGAGACTTTATATCAACAGTCTGGATCAAGTAATCTGATTAGCTGAAAATTAGAAATGGGTGTGGCATCTTAATTTATTCAGCAGGACAAGGGTTAATCGGCAGACTATGTTTTGTTTTGTCATTATATGTTGCTCATATCTCCATCTTTAGGTACCTCAGGAAGACTGTGCATCATGATTGTGAATTTCCCGGGTATCCACTTATATTTGTGAGCGTTGCTATTTCCGGCATCTTCACAGGATTATCTCTAAAGTTAGGAGTAAACAAACTTCGGCCAAAATCTCTGCCTTTCATGGTGAGTAAATGTACACACGAGTATAAATTTACTTGAAATAAAATGGCATTCTGTTAATGTAAAAAAACTCAGCCACCAACAAAATCCGATGGCATCAATCCTAGTGACAGTAATAACATATATATATATATGAGTCGCAACGTAGGCAAACGTACCTTCTGACATGTGCACCCAATGAAGATTCAAATCAGCCTGTGCTTCTGCGCAGTCTAACCAAACGTCCTCATTCTTCGCACGAAGAAACTTTACCTTCTACGGCCAGTGAAGATTTTGATCAGATCGTGCGAATTTTCTGGCTGATCAGAATCTTAGTTGCGCCCACATGTCCAAAGGTAAGTTGTCTGATATTACGGCTCATATTTTTCTGGTCGGTTTATCAGTGTATAATCTGTTATGTGCAATCATCGTTTCTAATATTAGTGGCAGTCTATCATCATTTTTAAGCAGAAACAGTGTTAATAAAAAAGACAGGGCAAAGAAACGGGCAAATATAGAATTTCATTATATTTAGATGTAGTTGCGGTCATGGTACCAAAGCCGTAATTCAAAATCATAAATCCATATTTTTTACTGGGTCACAAAGTATGGATGTGAAGTCCCATGAATCTAGATCCACAATATATTATTGCCTGCATCTGATGCTACAAATAAAGGGAACCTAACATACTACATACTTTTGCTTCCAGTTTTTACAACAGTTATGACTTCCTGTTTGCTTTCCTGTATACCAACCCCTTCTGAAAAAGGTTTTTCTCTAAAATAAAAGAACTTACTCCCAAGCTAAAGAAGTTTACCAACTCTGAAGTTTACATCCTAAATAACTGCAGAGAAAATGTAATGCAATTTTTATACAGGCAACTATGCAGACACATTCTAAAAGAAATGACCTATTGATCTTCTCTACATTTGATATTAGTGCCGCATGGCGGCCGTAAAACGCCTCTCTGTACTTCACTTTAATGTATCTTATATTTGCTGCTCCTCTGTGATGTCCGGGTCTCTTCCGGGATTTTAGAATGTTTATGAGTGTCACTAACGAAGTCTAATTTGCAGTAACCAGCTACTCTGTCCCAGATATTTTGACACTTTTGATTTTGTGTATGGATTCATTTCTCCCAAGAATCATTCCTTTTAGAATCTATCTACTCATCAGTGAAACTCACATAAATTTTAAAAAATCCCAGAATAGACCCAATAATCGCAAAAAAAACCCATAAAATATAAACTGTACTACAGTGAGCTACATGGAGACGTTTTACAGCCGCCACACGGCACTACCACCAGCTGTCCTGAAGATAAATTGATTATAAAAGGACCCTTGAGAGCAATGGACACACCCCCAAAACTTAAAACAACAAGTGTAATGTTTTCTAGGCAAGGCCAACTATAGTAAAACTTCAAGGACTCGAACACCATTTACCATGAGTGATACGAACTCGTTTTTGAGTCCCTAGGAATGCTTCTGATAGCTCAAGAAATGTTTCTTCACCATAAAATTGTATGTTGTGTGTATTCATTTGAATTGCCTAATCGATGCGATTCTAATGAACACACTCAACGCACCATTGTTTTATAGAAGATTGAAAAAAAAACATCCCTGAATTGTATCCATTTGCCTTCTGACCTGGCGCTCTGACTAACCCTTAGTGGCTCGAACTACCCATGTCTGGAATAAATTCCATGGGGCCAAAGATGTTTGAGTCATTGAAGTCTGACTGTAGTTAGAATCAAAGAAACTAGCTTTTAGAGGATCTGAAAGCAGCCACTACACTGATTCTGAATCACAGCATCACGGACAGGGAACTCCTATATTTCCCAAACACACCTAATCTAATTTGCAATGTATTAAAGTGGATGCTACGGAAATAAACAGAACCGAAGATCCTGCAAAATGCTCGGTATAAAATTTTAAGAAAAGTTATCTCATATTAAAAAGCCAAAAGAAAGAGGAAACACTTGTAGAATTAATAGAGAAAACTTTTAATTGTTTCCTGCACTAAATTGTGTGATAATGCTGATTAAAGGAAAACACTCACAAACTGGATAATCTGTTTAAAGTTAAAGACCTACAGTAGCTGAGAAATTGATGCAAATTTTATCAAAATCGGTTGAAAATTAAGAAAGGTATGGGCATATGAGGATTTCAAACAAGGCTGTCATGGGCGCCGCCATTGTTGTGAGTTTGTGACGCCATTTGCTCCTAATTAGATATGCATAAACTGAATAACTCATATATGCAAAGACATCAAATGCTATCTTTCTGCATATGTCTTCTTTGGTATAACAGCAATTTTTTCCCCTAAAATTGCACTGTTTTCTGTCTAACAGAAAGTTTTATTGTCATTTCAGAAATTTTCAGTCCCTCATTAAATGTTCAAACTGGCGGCGCCAATGTTGATAATTAAAAAAGCTAAAAACTCTAATAACTATCATTTCTTCATGGATTTTGATAAAACTTGCACCAAAATTTTCAGTTTGTAAATATCTTGAACATCAGGCATACTTTATTTTTTGCGAGTGTTTTCCTTTAATGCTTACTTCATATTGTTTACTTCCATCTGTTTCAGGTCGGACCAACCACCATATGACTGGTTGCAGCTGGAATACTCGATTGGATGGGGGCATGGGAGGAGGCAGAGGTTGAACAGATCATTTATTTATTTTTTTATTTATCTATTTATTTACTCATTTTTGAACATACTTAAAATGAAATGAAATGTTGTAATTTTTCTGCCATGTTGGTTGTAATATAATCTGTTTCTATGGGAAGGGCTGTAACTAATGTTGGAAGAATTTGTAGCCCAATCCCATTGTTTGTATTGTTATTTGTACAAAAGGCAATAAAATATGTTTATACTAGTAAAATTGTGTGATATTCCACTTGCATACAAACTGTACAACTGGGTGGTTTCTGAGGAATATTTGACAAAACGATTGAGAGCTTCGTGGTAAAATTAAGAAAATACATAGAGATAAAAGACGAGAATGAAATAAATTTTATACCACAATATCGGAGATCATAATTAGTAAAATCAGAAACTTCGACAGCGCTACTGAAATAATTATGAGAAATTTATGACTTCTTACATTCCAATTTACAAGAACACTGAATATCAAGCCATATTAGATGGATTAAACAAGAGGCCCATGGGCCACGATTCGCTCACCTGAGTAAAACAGCCATTGCATATCTGCAGATACTATGCAACATTCTTCCATTATTGGCACAACAACTCGGACAGAAATTTGACCATGCCGTAAAATGGGCAACTGTCATCCTATAACCATCATATGAACAAATTTGGTAGACCTTGCATCCCGGATGCAATATACCAAGAATGCTATCTTGGTTCTGAAGTAGAAGATTTTAAAGTATTTTACTATATATGGGCATGGTGGCAATCTTGTTCAATAGTTCAGAACCATTTGAACAAATTGACAAAACTCCATTAGACTTCTCAGAAGGCACCATGTGAAATCTAGTAAAAATTGGCCAGGCGATTTCAGAGAAGACATTTAAAGCTTACGCAATATAGCCAAGGAGCAAGGGCAGATAACCCAAGGGAATAAAATTTTCTGTGACTAAAAAGCGTTACTATTTAATCATACATTGTAAGCTTCAGCCATTAATCCTTAATACATTTTGAAAAAGTGACTTTTCAACATCTTGTATGGGGAGGCAAATTTGACCTTGCCGTAAAAACGTCCGAGGTCATCCTAGGATCATCATCTGAACAAATGTGGTAGACCTTGAGTCCCCGATGATATATACCAGGATTCAGCCTCAATGTTTTGTTTGTGTGTGTGTATGCGTTTCTTTTTTTTTTGTTTTTGTGTTTTTTTTTTGTTCTGAAGAAGAAGATTTTAAATATCATTTATCCATATATGGTTATAGCAGCTATCTTGTTCAGTAGTGTCGAAATATTTGAATATTTGAACTAATTGCCACTATCCTGTCAACAGAAGGCCCATGTGAAATCTGGTCTAAATTTGGTCCAGCGGTTTCAGAGAAGAAGACGTTTACATATTGCACGATTTTTACAAGTATATAGTCCAGGGGCAAAGGCAAATAACTCCTAGGGGATAAAATTTTGATTGTAACCAAAATATTTTATTACTTTAATCAAACACTTTTAACGTCAGCCATTAGTCTTTAATACATTTTGAGAAAACGATTTATTAACATTTTTTCTTAGACGCAAATTTGACCTTGCCGTAGAAAGGTCAAAAGTTATCATAGGATCATCATTTGAACAAATTTGATAAGACTTGAATCCCCGAAGTTGACGTCGAGGGTTGGGATCCCGTAAACCTAACTTAAGCCCTCCAGTAATAATTATTGACCGTTCGAAGTCGGTACTTTCATTATGATACTTTTTGTTAATTTAATGTAGTGTTTCACCTTCTAATGTTTTTTTTTTTCTTTTAAAGGGGAATGCAATATAAGTTTTATCTTGAGTAAAGTGCTTAACAAGCCATTTATTTTAATGCAAGAGTTTTTAAAATCGGCCTAGAAATAAGGAAGTTACGGTGGTTTGAATATATTTAAAATGGCTGTCATGGATGCCGCCATATTGTAGGATTTGTGACGTCACACAACCCAAATTAAATATGGAAACCAAATTATAAAAGGTTTTTGAGAAAAATTTTGCTGCAGATTTTTTTTATAATCTTTTAATTCTAGTGACAAGCAATCCAAATTTATGGGAATAACTACCTTTCTAAAACAAATTTTATTTTTTTATGAAGCCTCATTAAATATTCAAAATGGCGGCGCCCATTCCACCAATGTTAAAATATTCAATTGTCCATAACTTACTTAATTTTCCACCGATTTTGTTCAAATTTGTGTCAAAATCCATTGTTTGTAAAGTTCTTTACTTAAAAGCACAATACCTATTAAGGTTGCATTCCCCTTGAATAATTATGCAGTTTCAGATATATTCAGTTAAGCTTGTGTAACAGAGGTGTGACCTTTTTAGGAAAAATATGCCAACTCTGCTTGCCAGCTGTTCATTTTGTGGCTGCTTAATTGTATTTATCTGTCTTTCCCTTTGCTGTTTGGGGCTTGATGTGCATCTGACTGTATCAGTTCCTGAGTTCACTTATTTACTTTATATACCAAGATTTAGTCTCAAAGCGTTCTTGGTTCTTGCGAAGAAGATTTTTAAGTGCTTTTTACCATATATGGGTATGGCGGCCATCTTGTTCAATGGTGCAAAATTATTAAAACAAACTGACAATATCCCGTCGACAAAAGGCCCCATGTGATATTTGGTGAAAATTGGTCAAGCGGTTTCAGAGAAGAAGACATTTAAAGATTATGTGATTGTATACATGTATATAGCCCAGAGGCAAGAGCAGATATACCCGGGAACAAAATTTTGATTGCAACAAAATGGGTTTGCTAATTTGGTCATACATTGTAAGTTTCAACCATTAGTCTTTGATACTTTACCATATATGGGCATAGTGGTCATCTTACTTAACGGACCGTGACCATACGTCTTGCCATATGTACATATTTTCAACCGACTTCCTTCGACAGATGACTCCACATTTAAGTCTGAAGACAACTGGCTCAGAGGTTTCAGAGGAGAAGTCGTTCAAAGGTGTGGATGGACGGACGGACAAACAACAGACGGACGGGCAACGGACGGGGTGATCATAATAGCTCATCCTGAACCTTTGGCTCAGGTGAGCCAAAAGGCAAGGACAGTGCTTCCATGCTTAATAAACTGGAAAACATAAATGTAACATGAACTAAACTTATCAAGTTCTCATGCCTTGGGTGCTGCATAGTAATGTTCTAAAATTGTTGGAAAGGATGCAGAGATTAACAGAATGAAAACACAGACTCTCCCTCCACACTGCATTTATGTGGACACAAGAACAATAAAAATTGCAAACAAGAGTCTGAGGTCAACATATCTAAAGCTTATTTCGGAAAAACATAAAGTCGATATATACAACGGCAAAATTAGGAATGTTCAGAATACAGACATGGTATTATAAACTCTGTATATGTTCCTGTTTAAATTAGATACGTGCATTGAAAAAACAGAAAACAGTGCACTCTCCCTCACACTACATTTATGTGGATTTAATAACTAAATAGCTAGAATGGCATTATAAACTTTTGTATATGTGTCAGTTTAAATACTTACAATGAAATACTATCTTTAAATCACGCTTTGCCTACTGTCCAACAGATGGCTCCAGATATAGACCGTCCGTATCCGGAGACTCTTATGCTCCTGATACGGATCTGTCCCCAGAGACACTTCTAGGCTATAACGGCTCTTTCTCCATACAAGGCTCGTATGTTGTGGGTACTGATTAGAAGGGTCTTACCAAGGTGATTCAAATGATTACTCACAACATGTTTTCCGGGATGCTTCTAATCAGTACCCACAACATAACTTTCGAGGAGACATACAGAAAAATATCGTGCTTTTCATTGAAAGAGGGGCCTTATCTGTCCTTAGTTGGATCAACTAACCCACCAGATGGTCAAAGGGGGACAAAATCTGCTAAATCCGATTTACATTTCAGATGATGATGATGATGATTATTATTCAGGTTTAACGACGCATCAACCCTTGGGGATAAATGCAAAATTTAAATGTATGTAGGCTGGGTTTACAAACCATAACTTGACAGAACAGATCACAGGGTCTCACAAAATGGTGCAAATAGTTCTTATTTCGTTCTCGCGGTCATATTATTTAGCTGATAGAATCATTTTTGTCTACAAAGGCTGTGCAAATCCAAAGGCTGACCTGTTCAGTCTAGGCTAGTCACATGTCATAAGTCATTTTCCAACTTCAGGGGGCCAATTACTAGGCATTTTATGACTATGGCGGTTTTACGGCCCAGTTAACCCCAGGGTGGACAACGTACGTCACAGTCACGTGATTTTTATTATAAGGGACACAGACTTTCGAGAAGAAATCCCCTCGCTTCAGGTAAAAATATTACCTTGTGTGCCGCAAATACATTACAGAGCTACAACCGGTAAAAGGCAGTTACCACGCATTGGTTTCTAGTTTTATTTGCATGTTTCGTCTTTTCATGAACTTCAGCCGTTTACCAGATTATTCAAGAAAACCATGGTTTTTGTAGTGATAGGGAACACATTCCCTTTGATCAGCGAGCCTAAAAATGACAAAACTGATCAAAAGAGGATTCCCAGGCAGTGGAAATGGTCTGATTTCACACCTCAGAGACAACCAGGCCTGCGTTATTCACGACGTTTCATGGCAATGCTTTTTACGGCGCTAATGAACATCGCCACGTGTTTGGATAAGGGACACACAAGATTATTTAAGCGGATCACGTCTGAATTTCAATCAAAATCATGTGGCTGTGACGTTCGTTGTCCACCCTGCAACGTACGTCACAGTCGCGTGATTTCTACGATAAGGGACACCGACTTTCGAGAGGAAGTAAGAACAAGTGTCACTCTTAACGTTTTACTTATGTTAAATAAACATTCTTTGAAGTTTTAGATGGATCGTGTCCTGTGCAGTTTGCGGTGCCACTTTCAAGAACAGAAGCTCACTGCGCCAGCATGAATTGCGGCACACAAAGGAGTCACCTTATGCTTGCTGTGATATTTTTTTTAATTAAAAGGGAACATACAATCGATGCCACCGATCGATTAATTAAAAGGGAACATACAATCGAAGCATGGACAGGTGTGTCCCCACACCTGTGAAACATGTGGCAAAGGGGTTTGCCCTTGCAACGGACCTGTAAAGACACAAGGTCAGGGAAGATCTTAGGTCATGGTTCTGGGTTCTCGGGTTATTCACTATTCTACCCATTCACGGCAAAAGCTATCTAACAAACTTCCTACCCGTGACGGATAAAAATCAAATACCAAGTGTTGCACATTGTTTGGCATAGCACTCAACAAATGACGTCGATCACAACGAGGACCGGCCTTGGTAGCGCAGTAGGTAAGAGTGTCCGCTCCGGGGATCGGGAGGTTGTAGGTTCGGTTCTGTGCTGCGACATACCAGTCGTAAAAAGTGGTACTAGCTACTCCTCGCTTGGCGCGGTTTTAAGGGGTAGAGCTAGAACTGGTCGACACGGTGTCAGTATAACGTGACTGGGTGGAGTATCATGACAAGTGTCTCGAGCATGATACTTTGGTAAGGCAGTATGACAAAAGTGAGCAAGGTGCTCCCTGTCACATCCAGACACCGTCGCGATATAACTGAAAGATTGCTGAAAGCAAACTTTAACCCAACACACACACACACACACGCACACACGCACACACACACACAACGAGGATTTTAGAAAACCAGTAAGTACTAGGTTGATTTTACCCTGGTAAACATGAAATGCTATAGGGTTCAAACATGGTTTTCTATGCATAAAATCTGCCAGGTCCTGAGGAAGGTTTTGAAAGTCAAGACTGCAGTCCGAAGTTTTTAACTATTCCGAAGGACCTTGCAAATAGTAATGCATTGAAAGACCATGTTTGATGGCTATTAGTGCATAACTGATGTGACATCCTAAAACCTCGGAAAAGGAGTAAAATCATCGATAAATCGATCTCATCTTCAGCTGTGCAGTTGAATATCTACCTCATTTATCAGTAGTAGCAGACAAATTTTGTTACGTGTTGCTTATCGGCCAATAACTGAGCAAGCATTTCTATCATGACCTTGAATTTACCAAAGTCGTCAATATTTACGCAAGTAGATTATCAAACTATAAGGAATGCTATGTTTGGTATCACTCGGCGGAACCAAAAACGTGATCCCAAGGGCGGATTTTTCTTTCCATACCTCATACACATTTAAGTTTCTGACATTCTTGCATTTTGTTTTGATGCGAAGCATATTTGTACCTTCTATTTCACTGTACCCTCATGCCTGATATATTGCGTCCGTGTTTTGTTTTCCATATTGATATATTGTGTTCTTTCTTTGTTGTAGTAAACGGATTATGCTCTTCCACTTAGTTACTGTTAGGATCTTGACGCCAAAGTCACGTTAACGTTATAGTGTTTTCCTGATGTCTTAACGTTCTAACATATTTTGAATGATGTTGCTATT
The DNA here is from genome assembly GCA_964016985.1 of Anodontia alba. Classification (NCBI taxonomy): domain Eukaryota; kingdom Metazoa; phylum Mollusca; class Bivalvia; order Lucinida; family Lucinidae; genus Anodontia; species Anodontia alba. Next base: position 68,466,742 of record OZ024827.1, on the reverse strand, counting down.
GTATTCCAACGTCTTGAGCAATACAATTCATAGAGAGAAGACGTACCTTTTCTTGTGTTCAATTCCTTTCTAAGATATTAAGTGCCGTGACCAAAAGGATGTGTTCTAAGTTGAAAGCAGTAAGAAAAGGATACAGAGGAGCAGCTTCAAAGCTTATTAAGAAATTCGAGGATGTGAAAAGTGATTAAACAACGCCCGGGGTGAACTTTTAAACATCGATAGTGCCCTACAGAAAAAGCTGGAAGTGATCACGGAGCTGAATGACAAGATTCTTTCAGCACTGGAAGAAGAGGAGAGGGAAGTGGAAATTCCTGAATCAAATGAGTCCATTTTTAACTTAGAGTTAAATATTCAACAAGTTAAAAGACTTATTCAAACTAGAACTCGTTTAAATGTGCATGCTAAAAGTTTTCCTTCAGGCCAGGACCCCGCAGCTTCCAACAGTATTAGTACGAACGCCCAGTTGTTCAGTCCGCAGCCACCGTTAGTCAGAAGTCTGGTCAACAGTGAAAATGAGTCGCAAGAACATGCACAAGAGAGCATTCGCACTATGCCGCACACGTCTGTTTCAGTGTCGAGTTCCATATATCACAGATTACCTAAGCTAGAACTTCCGGTCTTTGAGGGCGATGTACTAGAATGGCAGTTGTTTTGGGACTCGTACGAATCAGCTGTCCATACAAATCAATCCCTCAGTGATGTCCAGAGATACACCTACCTCAAATCCTCATTGAACTATGAAGCCCTTCAAACAGTGTCTGGGTTTGCAATTACAAACATAAATTATGGTAAAGCAGTTGCCTTGTTGCACGAGCGGTTCGGACAAAAGCACAGGATTGTACAGACTTACATGCACTGCAAGCTTTGTTAGATCTTCCAGCGCCTATGAATACCATTTCCAGCCTACGGACTTTCTACGGCTAGAGGTTTTGAATCACTTGATCAGATGGAAAGCTCATACGGTGCATTGTTTGTTCCTTTGATTTTGACGAAGTAGTAAGGAAGAACATTGCCAGAGAGCTCGGGTCATCAAACTGGTCTTTGTCTGATCTGTGAAAATGCCTACGCAAAGAATTGAATGTTATGAAAGCCGGCAACTCGATCATCAACAATGCAGAAAATTTACCGACAACAGCGACTTTCTTTACCAATACCAAGCCACAGAATTAGCCAGCATACCATAAATCCAAACCGCCGTCGAAGTCGCAGTTGCAACCCAATGGAAACGACACACTTCCTTCAAAGGGAGTTTGCGCCTTTTCTAAAGGACTGCACAGTAGTGTAGACTAAGCTGATAATCGAACAAGCCCACGTTACACATCTGCACTCCGGGTTAAAAAGTACAGTCACATTCTTACGGCAAAAATTTTGGATTCCCAACATACGACAACGGGTCAGATCCGCCATTCTCACATGCACCATTTGTTTGTTTGTTTGATTTGGGCTTAACGTCGCTTTCAGCAATCTTTCAGTCATATCGCGACGGTGTCTGGTTGTGACAGGGAGCCCAATGCTCACTTTTAGAGTGCTGTCTCACTGAAATATCATGCCCCAGACACTTTGACATGATATTCCACCCAGTCACATTATACTGACACTGAGCTGACCAGTTCCGATTGCTAGCTCTACTTTCTTAATGCTGAGCGCCAAGCGAAAGAGCAGCTAGTACCATTTTTAAAGTCTTTGGTATGACCCGGCCGGGGATCGAACCCGCAACCTCCCGGTCACAAAGCGGACGCTCTACCACTGAGCCACTGTGCCGGTCGTCATGCACCACTAGACGTAAGGTGTCTGGACAACCATACCGTGCACTGGGTCCGCCGCCATTACCAAAGGACAGACTTCGAAAATCACCGCCATTCACCGTCACGGGCGTAGACTTCATAGGAGCATTATACATTAAAGGCCAGGACAGAAACCAGGAAAAGATTTATATCTGCCTTTTCACATATGCAAATACGAGGGCAGTTCATCTAGAAGTGGTATCAAACCTTACAGAAGAGGCATTTCATTTGGCGTTTCGACGGTTTGCATCAAGAATGTCCACGCCGAAGGTTATGATTTCCAAAAATGCCCTGACCTATGTAGCCTCTGCAAGAACAATCGAGAGACTCACCAAACGAGAGATTAGCTACCCATAGAACCACCTGGAAATTCATACCACAACGGGTACCTTGGTACGGCGGCTGGTGGGAGAGGTTGATTGGACTGACTACAAACTGTTTGAGAAAGCTTCTTGGGAAAGCGTTTGTCAGCCTTGCGGGACTACAGACTATTGTAACCGAGGTAGAGTGCATCCTGAACGACCGATCACTGACCTACGTATCATCTGATCCAGCTGATGAAGAGCCGCTCAGCCCATCACATCTACTTTATGGATGGATAATTACGTCATTAAACTACCCGGATGAGTGTCCCGAGGAAGCCGAGACGTGTGTTACACGTGACACGCTCAGAAGACGTTCACAGCGTGTACAGCAGATCACCCAACACTTCTGGACCACATGGAGGAACGAGTATCTAACCTCACTCAGGGAGTTTCGTCGCTACAAACGGAAGGACGGACACAACGTTTAAGTCGGAGACGTTGTGCTCGTTCACAAGGATTCGTCGAGGAACACGTGGCCTTGGGTGTCGTTGACGAACTCTTACCTGGTGATGAAGGAGCAGTGAGAGCAACCCGGGTTCGAACAAAGGGAGGAATCACTATCCGGCCTATCACGAAGCTGTTCCCCATGGAGATAAACTGTGGAGATGAACTCTAATGAACTGTGATTCTGGAAAGGCTCAAGTCAATAAATGAATCACACATAATTTTCATGATTTTCTCTAATCAGTTTTAAATCAATTTAAAGTGATTACATTTTGAAGTTTAGCATAGCTTTCCAATTTGTTTGTGTTGAGGTTTTACGGCCCAGTCAACCCAGTGGGGTCATGTCGAGCGCGGTCAGTTTACCTAACCACACGTTTACTAGGCCGGCTTAGTCCTCTATGCGGTTAACCAGTATTGTGCACATTCTTTCGCCAGAAACTGACAACTGCCCTTCTTGTATCAGCGGAAGGGAGAGAATGACTGTAGAAAATATTTCATGATCAATCTCCACGAAAGAATGTTGTGTTGCCGACCTCGGCGGGGGTTGAACCCGCGTCTTGGCGCCAAAGTCACGTTAACGTTAAAGTGTTTTCCTGACGTCTTAACGTTCTAACATGTTTTGAATGACGTTGCTATTGTGTTCCAACGTCTTGAGCAATACAATTCAGAGACAGAAGACTTACCTTTTCTTGTGTTCAATTCCTTTCTAAGATAGTTACTCTGGCGACAAATTTTACGCGTCATTCACTTCTGATGTATTTTGAATGTGGGAATTAAATATAAGATATGAATTCGAGGACTATAATCTTTCTTTTATTTTGTACTGTAACGTCAAATGCATAAATCAGAGAACTACTGCAAAGTCGCGGTAATGATATTTTGTTTTAATACCAAACTTGGACAAACTGTTAGCATATGCATTGTCTCTATCGGTGTTCCGTTGGTCCGACAGAGTCAAGTATTGAGTTTCTCTGCGTCGAATCATTTAGACGGTTAAAACTTGGTTTATAGTGCTTATGGATGATGTTAATAGATGAAATATGAATGACAGCGTTATTAAATGAAAGACACGTAAATTAATTCCGGTGCCACGAGATGAATTATGACTGCATTTTCAACGATGCCACGAATTTATGTAACATTCGACTATTAGAGAATTGACAAACATTTCAAAGTGTCATTTCTGTGTGAGGCGCTATGTGCGCACAGCTATATAGCTCCAGTTTATAAGCCATTGTCTTTGTTAACAGGTGTAATCATAATATAAATTTCCCACTGAAGGAAACGTATTTTTTATATAATCGACAGCATATCTGCATACATTTTCTGTTAGTTGGTCGATAGGGCTTTAGACGTACCAAGTACCAAACGGAAACAGGACGGCTATTCCTTCAATCGGTTCGCTAGCCGAACTATCCACACTACCGATCTGCTTAAATAATACTGTGCGTCCCTTATCCAAACACAAGGCGACGTGTCCCTTATGAAATTTTCTCTCATTGTTCATTAGCGCGGTAAAAAGCACTCATATGAAACGTCGTGAATAACGCAGGCCTGGTTGTCTCTGAGGCGTGAAATCAGACCAATTCCACTGTTTGTGAAAGCCTCTTTTGATCAGTTTTGTCATTTTTAGACTCGCTCATGAACGGGAATGTGTCCAATATCATTACAAAAACCAAAGTTTTCTTGAATAATCTGGTAAACGGCTAAGTTCATGAAAAGACGAAACATGCAAATAAAACTAGAAACTAATGCGTGGTAACTGCCTTTTACCGTTTTTAGCTCTGTAATGTATGTGCGGCACACGAGGTAATATTCTTACCTGATGCGAGGGGATTTCTTCTCGAAAGTCTGTGTCCCTTATCATAAAAATCACGTGACTGTGACGTACGTTGTCCACCCTGCAACCCTAAAGGGCCATGTCGAGCCGGTCAGTTTACCAAAACACACTTTTCCTGGGCAGGCTTAGTTCTCTAAGCGATTAACCAGTATTTGTGCAAATTCTTTCACCAGAAACTGACAACTGTCCTTCTTGAATCAGCAGAAGGTAGAATGGACGTAGAAAATATTTCATGATCAATCTCTACAAAAGAATGATGCCAGACCTGGCGGGAATCAAACCCACGACCTCCTGATCACGAGTAGGACGCGCATAAGCCACCGAGGCCGGCTACTAGGAATTTAAATGTATAGTTCACTACAAAAACTACTCTCTCTCTCTCTCTCCACCCCCCTCCCGTCCCCCTCCCACCCCTAGCCATGATAATCAAAACCTTCAAAGTTTGGATATATAATATCTAGTCATTTTGATTTTAAAGTGCACAGAGGTGACCTTTAAATATAATAACTCAGTGTCATAAGAACAACAAGAGGGAATGGAGGATCATGAAAACATTTTTGAAATGAAGTTCGTCTATAGTAGCAATGGAAACATCGACCACGATTTGTCTGTTTTTTTTTTTTTTGTTTTTTTTTTTTGTTTTTTTTGTTTTTTTTTTGGACTGTTCAAAATCGATTTGCTATTAAATTTACAAGAAATATTCAAATTTGTCTGCATTTTCCACGTTTGTTTAAAAAGTTTTTTCACACCCTTATTATTTAGATTTAAACACAGCTTTTACGTCAATAAACGAGGACTGTCTTAAAATGTTGTAGACAATCCCACTTTCTTTGGAACCCGGCATCAGTTTTTAATAAAATTTGCACGTTTTCTCCATTTGTGCATTTACCTGCATAGAATAAAAAGTCAATATCGCAAATGGCACATTTTATGACGTTTTTTTTTTTTTTTGTTTTTTGTTTTTTTTTTTGTTTTGTTTTTTTTACATTAAAGAGGTAACTAACCCGGCTCACACCAAATTATGACTGCTACAACATCAACATTACATATCTTGAATTCCGAACATGGTTGTAATTGCGCGAAATCTTGTGACTTGTACTGACGTCATTAAATTTTCCGTCATCACATAAACGGGCGTTTACGTAGCGTTGCTTTGAAAAATTCTATAGGATCAAACGTATAGCAGTGCTTGTTTGAATATGCCCAGAACGGCGATGTCAAAGGAAATGGTGCCGCAGCTGAACGTGATTGAATACTGTACAAGTTTGAAGTTATAATCTTTTTCATATAAATTGCTATAGGTATACAAGAAAATGAAAAATATAACCAGGCTCCTGTGGAATACTTTGTACAATTAGATGACTCCTACGCAAACTCTACGCAAACTGCATGCTACAGAAAAAAACAAAAAAAAACAAAAACAAATATGTTTCAAGATCTCTTGTATTTAAATGGCACCAGAGGTTTCTTTACAGATGGACAGAGGAGCAGCGCATCACATAAACGGACATTTACGTAGCGTTGCTTTGACAAATTCTATAGGATCAAACGCTGAGCGGTGCTTGTTTGAATATGCCAAAAATGCCGATGTCAAAGGAAATGGTTCCGCAGCCGAACGTGATTGAATACTGTACAGGAGTATGAAGTTATAATCTTATTCATATTAATTGCTATATGTATACAAGAAAAAGAAAAATATTACTTCAGGCTCCTGTGGAATACTTTGTACAATTGGATGACTCTACGCAAACTGCAGGCTACAGAAAAAACAAAAAAAACAAAACAAATCTGTTTCAAGATCTCTTGTATTTTAAATGGCACAAGAGGTTTCTTTACAGATGGACAGAGGAGCTGCGGGGAAACGCCGGAAGACCAAATAAAATGGACGATCGACTGACACAAACATTGCGGGAGGCCATTAATGAAGATCGGTGACTGACAATCCGGGAAATTGCAATGATAAATGGGTGCAGCAAATCATCTACCATCGTATTTTACATGAAAACTTAAACATGTCCAGAGTTTGTGCTAGATGGGTTCCGCGTTTGCTGAGTGGTGAAAAAAAGGAAACGCGCGTTCGACTATTAACCTAATTCCTTTGACGGTATGTGGTTGATCAGAACTTTTTAGCATAATTATGACACTCGGCGAAACATGACTCCACCATTATGATCCTGACGATAAAAGACATCCATGTGTGGAAAATTGCTTACTCAACGCCGCCAAAAAAAGCAAGTGAGGAAATCCATGGAAAAACACATGTTAATAGTGTTTAGCGAGGCAAGAGGTACTTCTCTGCCATGCGTTCCTCTAGGCCAGACAGTAAACTCCGCGTACTACTCTAAGGTAGTCCTAATGTTCTGTACCGCGTGATGATTACGTTAAAATAATAATGATAAAAATATCAATAATAATTACAAAAATAATAATAATGATAAACTCAGTCAAAATCACAATCATAATCATGTTACATTCAAATGTAAGATTTTTTTTTTATTAAAAACCCGTTTCTTAAATTCATGTGTTTCAGGTAATCAGGCGTGACCTGATTCATACAACAAGTAAGAAGCGACCGGGGTTAACTGACAATATAGAGAACATTATATTTGACCAAGACAACGCACCATTCAACAGATCTCAGCAGACACTGCTAGAACTAGATGTGTTAGGTTTTTAGAGACCCCCACACGCGCTCTACAGCAAGATTTAGCACTTTTAGACTTTGCCTTGTTCCCTTATTTGAAGTCGCAATTACGGGGTACATATATTCAGAAACTTCAACAAACTCTGTGAGTGTTGAGCAGTTTGAAAAGCATTTGGTTTGAAGCCGTGTACGATAAAAGTGTTGCTCGTCACAAAAAATGCATCGAGCACCACAAAGTGTATTTTGAGAAAGAATAAATTTTAAGCTATAGGGACGTCAAGACGTTGGTATGCGCCGGGTATGTATGGGTAGCTTATTTTAAATCACATAAACTGAGCAATTCTTAAGGTAGTTTGTTTATATTTCACACAGACACGCATAATAATATATCTACAGAATTTCAGAACTGTTTGAATTCATCGTGTTAAAACTCATCGAGTTATAGTCTTTGTCTATGCTATTTTAGGACAGCCCTCGTATGTGTACATCTCAAAGAGAGAGCAATCTAAGCTGAAAATTGTTGCCTTCCGTTTTAAAGAGACCAATCATGCAATAAATCATGCGATTTGTTTCCTTCGCATATGAATTACGTCTGAAAGAAGCTGCTCTCAAAATGAAAGAATTAGCTCCGGGTAGAGGATGTGGAGCTCATTCCTTCTTTTAACTGTAACCCCCTTTCAGAACGGAAGGGGTTATTTAGGTAAATACATTAAGGCCAGAGTGGATTTTTTGGGTAGTGTATGCATTTACATAGCTACAGACATCAGGAGGAAACTGATAAATATTTGTTCTTAGTTCTATATAAAATAGTGTGGGTACTCATAGGAGGAGCCTCGACAAGGCACTATTAACGTATTTTCGTGAACAAATACGAAAAATACCTAGAATTTTGGTTGAAAAAAAATCACCTTCTCTGGAGCTCTACATTCTCTTAAAACTGGCAAGTGTAGTTTGCTATTTTTTTTCTCAAATATGACTTAATGAACTAATTCAGGACTTTAAGAACGAAAACATACGTAAGATAATATAAGTTTTGCAACTGAATTAAATCTTAAGAAAAAGCTATTTGAACTGGAGTACAACATTTCCAACAAGAGTGCCTAGGCGCCTAGCGAAGACTCAGATCAGCGTGCAGGCTGAAGATCAGTCTTCATTGTCCGCCTAAAAATATTTTGTATCCTTGGCTATCCAGAGAGTGACATACGAATACTAATCAGACTGTGTATAGGTGGAGGCTGATCTGAGCCTTGGATAGGTGCATACGCAATCTGGTAGGAAATGCTATGACCCTGTTCATTTTTTTCATCTATCTACTGGCATCTAACTGAAATGTGAAAATAGTACAAACGTTAGACAGAATGAATATCCATTCCATGCGAGCACATACTACAAATAACAAACACAGTTGGAATATACATGCAACAGTGCTATAGAAATCCATACAAACGTAAAGATCAATGGTCTGATATAGTTGCAATACATGTATTATGATAAATTTTCTAAAAATTACAATTTCAAAAAAGGAAAGAAAGGTTTTCTTTGAGGGAACTATCTAGTTTTGCCCAGTGACAATTTAATTGAACTGTCTCACCTCCCTTTGCAAACTGGTTAGTATCATTTGTTTCACTGGCAAGTGGAGAGATACAGAATGTAAACCTTATCATTTATGTTTGAAGAAAGACAAAGATTAAAGATTCAGTGTACAGTTGAACTTTAATGGCTCTAGCGTCTATGGGGCCATGGAAATTTGTTCTAGACACGGGTAGTTCGTGCAACTGAGTGTTAGTCTTAACGCCAGGTCAGGAAGCAAATGGGAATTATTCAGGGATGTTTTTTTCGATCTTCTATAAAATGATCGATAAGGCGACTCTAATGAGCGCACATAACATACATTTTCATGATAAAATAAGAACCCTGAAATATCCCTTAATATTTGTTTTCTTGAGCTATCGGAAAAATTTCCTAGAGGCTCAAAATTGAGTTCGAAACAGCCATGGTAAATGAGCCATCGGTGTTGTCTAGTCATAGAAGTTTTATTGTAATACATCAAGGCCCATTGTTCAAAGCGTCTTCAGCTTAACGAGCTCGTTAGACTAGTGGTCAAAATGTTAACTGCTCTAGTAAGTACAGTTTCTAATTCACAATTATTTTTGCTGAAAAAATGTGAGTAGCTTTCGCAACGATATCTAGCATCGTTATCAGGGGTGGGTGGAATCACATCAGAAAATGTGCTGCAGCAGCTCTGGAATATTTTGAAAAGCTAAGAACTGCGTAGCAACTGAACTTACCATGAACCGTCATCGATAAGTGTGACGTCGTTCGCAGATGTCAAAAATATTAGACTAAAAGTGCCCTGTTGTGGGTTTAATGGGTCGGAAGCCAGCCATGGAAACTTAGTCAGAAAAGTTTAAATTTGTTGAAATTTATATAAGATAATTCATATGATGTTGTTGTTATATGTGATATAACCTTTGTGATTTAAAGGAACTTACTGACTGTACCTCGTATATGCACATTTGCTTTACTCTGTGACTCATATCTCAAGGTCAGTGAGGGGTGAAACTTATAACGTATAAAACTTTGGTCCTGTATGTAATATCAATAGAAATAGGCATTCAGAAGAAAAAGGTATTTAGAAAACATTAAATGAATGGTTTAAAATTGCGTTGCTGGTGCAGACATGGGCCCTAACACCAGGTACTTAGTAAAAGTCTGCATTTATGGATAAATCATTGTCTGAAATGCTTGTTTGCTATCATAGTAATGCCACCAGACACTAGTGTCACTGAAAGATAAGAAAGGTTTTTTTATGTTTTACAGTATGATGCTTGAAAGTGTTAATTATAGCCTGAAATGCAAGCTCTATTTGGGAAAAATATCACTCTTTTGTGTTATATAAAATGTTATATGGAGGGAAGGTACTTTTTCAAGTTTTACAGTATGATGCTGGGAAATATCAAATATGACGTAACATGCGAGATCTTTTTGGGAAAAATTATCAATCTCTTGTTTTATAGGTAAAGTGTATATTTCTGCTGAATCACTATTCATTATTTTTCAGTAGTAAGAATGGCCAATTAATAAAATTAAAAAGTATGTTCTTTACTAATACATGTTTGGATAAGCTATACCAAGACCCAATGATCAAGCCATGCAAGATAAAAATCTAACACATGCATGAAAAATAGCAAATATTCTAATCTACCAAGTAAGCGTGCAGTAATAAGTTGGGAGCTGTATAGGATAAGAGCATGCATTGAGACAAAAGATGAAAGCATACTAAACTACCAGTAAAGTGCTAGATAATATACCTCTGCATTGGTTTCAAGCAGCTTAGTCTAAAATGAAGATTAATATGCAAATACATATAGTCTAATTGTAATTTTAACCCTTAAAGCACCAATCACAACTGATTTGTTTTTTTAAAGACTTGTCATTTCATGTAAATTATCCGGTTGGCATTTCACATGAAATGCCACAACTTATTTTCTCTGAAAGCATAGAATGTCATCTGTTACAAATTTTGCCTGTTGCTTTAAAGGTTAAGGATGTATGACACTGACAGCTAACTTCTACTGGTGCTAAATAATTCATTAGTTTTACTTTATTGCTTGTTGTTTCAAGCTTATAAACCAGTAAATTACCTTGCAATGGCAGTTTACTTTAATAACTCTAGATTGCAGATTCCCTACGTGTAACTACATGTAAAACTTTTGACATATATCTTGCAAGCAGGTTTATTCACATATTATGTGACATAGCTCCAGTAAGGCTAGGATCCAGATATTTTTTATCCTTATTTCTCCACAAAATGCATAGTGCAGGTACTCATTTGAAGCTTCTAATGAGTACCCACGCCATATTAAAATAATAATACTTTCTGGCTTTTAAGATATGGCACATATCTGGAGCTATCCTGTGAAAATTCTATTGTAATATTATCAACAAAAAGTGTTTGTTGAAATGTTTGGTTATTATGTGACATTAAGCCCATTAAAAACAACTCATCCTAAAGTGTTGCCCTATACAGACATTACAGTAACTTCTCCATTTAAAACTTATCCCTTGTTTCAGACAGATACTATTGTAACCCAATAGTGAGTATTTAAGATATGAATTTTTAATAACTAATAACTAAATAAAATTCATATATTCCAAATGATTATTTAAAATATGAACTTTAATTAGTCATTAATTATTAACAACTGAAATGCATATCTTAAATAATAATTTACAACTTATTTCCAATACTTTATGCAATAAAACCCCAGAAATGCATAAAAAGCATTCTATCAAATACTACTGTAACCCAAGAGTGATTATCTAAGATATGAGGTTTTAATAATAACTAATTAAAATTCATATCTTAAATAATCATTTAGGTTACACATGTGTAACCCAAATGATTATTTAAGGCATGAATTTTAATTAGTTATTAATTATTAAAAACTGAAATGCATATCTTAAATGAAAATTTGGTTTACACTATTTTAATGTGGAAGATGGTCATTATGGTCAGAACTACAAACCTGTTTCTAATATTAGGAATCTGAATTGACTTTGGTCCCATCTGGATGATTTATGCACAAACATACACTCAAAGTCTTTGAGTAGACATTTATAAATGACACAAGAGGTGTTTACATGATTCCTTAAGAGAGCATCACAATCCCTATGACAGTGAACTTCTTGGAAAGATGCTGCCTGATTGTGAAGCTAACAGAAATATTATTTATGAAGGTTTTCACACCATAAAGCTTGACATTTGTCACAAAAAGTCCATTCTACAATTGGTTTACCATATTTACTCTAAATATTAGGACATCTTCTCCTTACCATATTGGTCCTAAAATTTGAACGTCCATTTGTTAGTCCATACTTAGGTTAATTATGGTATGTAATTTGCACCTGTAGGTAGTTTAACCCATTTACATCGAGTGAATGTGGCATCTAATCAGGGTCTGCTTGCATTAATTACAGAAATTTGTATTAAACATATAGTAATAATAAAAACGAACCAGACATCCTGCTATTTGAAATAGACTGATCCAAAGAGGTGTGATAGAAGAGTTCACTCGATGTAAATGACTTAAATTCTAAGACTGACATCTTTCTACAGCCTATTATATTACAAAACTATAATGTAACACTAAACTGACAATAACTAGATACTAAACTGACAGTAAATTAACACTAACATATGATGCACAATATGGGATATGGTCTCTTATATCATATCAGCAAATGTCCAGATCAGCATGCACATCTGTGCACTCTGATCTGAGCATTCTCTTATTGTTGACACATACTACAGTATCCATTGATTCCGTAAGATGGCAACAAAGGCCCTGATCAGCCTGTGCAAATGCACAGCCTGATGAGGGCCTGTGTTGTCTTCAAATTGCTTGAAGGCCCTTTTCATGCATTGCACATCTTAAGACAGTTTGGCACTGTATATTTTCTTCACTATATCACATGACTGCCTGTCATAGTAATTATGTGCCATGAGTGGCTTATTAAAAAGGAAGAGTTCAACTTGTTCTCTTTCAACTTCAATTACCTGATTAAAAATAAAATTAGGCTGAAGTAGTTATTTCTGGGTTATGTTCAGTGATACATTTGTCCTAAATAACCACAACAAATTGCAAGATGATACACTGCAGCGCCGTTATAACGCGGTCGTCGGGAGCCAGGAACACTGACCGCGTTATACGTGGTCCGCGTTATACGTGGTCCGCGTTATACGTGGCCCGCGTAATACGGAACATGACAACCACACCCACTTGCACCACTGCAGTTTCCCTTCAGTTATTATGGGATATTACACATTGCATGTATGTTATATTGTATGTTCCTTTTTTATTTATTTATTTTTTATTTATTTATTTTTTTTTTTTTTTTATTGTTGAAACTTTGTGCATGTACCTTGCCTGATTTCCGTTTTATTCTTTTAATCCAGTAAATAATAAATTTTTTAAGCTTAAATTGTTTTGTTTTCTTTTATGATCATTCAAGGGAACTAACTGCAACAGTCTTGCATTATGAATAACTGTGTAATAAACAACCTGTCTTTTACCGGAAATTGCCTTGAGCATGTGCACAGTTGATCTGCTTGTCAAAAAATTAACCTTTGTTGCTCCCTGGAAAAATTCAGCAGATGACAAATTGATGATATTTTTCTTTTTCTTTCTTTCTTTTTTTTCCCATACAACAACGTTTGTCATGCAAATTTTCTCAAGTTTGAATGCAGTGTCAAAATCTTGCAGCCTGAGGATATAAGAAAAAAATATTTCAGAAGGTGGTCTGCTAATTATATGCACACAGCATGCTAAGGGTTTAGCAACAGGTGCAGAAAAAATCAATACCAACTGTTGCGTCAGATGTTTAGTAACATGATAAAAGGGACAGGCTTACCTGCTTGGTCAGTTTTTATTGCTGCTGTTGATTTCTTTCACAATAAAAAAATCTAATCTCAGATATTTTTTTTTTTATAAAGAGCACTGACCAGTCTTAGTTTCATGTTTGTCCAGAAAGTACATCTCGTTTCCCAGCAGTCTATTTCCGTTAACCTAGGGTAGCAGTACTTTTTAACTAAAAAAAAGACACCTTATCTGGAGCTTTAAGCTATCTCAGTGTATTCACACTTGACCCGTTTCTTTGATCTATTTGGACATGCCGACTGTCATAGCTCCAGATAAGAGGGTCTATCCACAGCTCCAGACTAGAGGGGTCTCCACATATTAAATTTCTTATTTCTCCACGTAAACGTAGGTTGTGGATACTCATTGGAAGCGCCTCGCTGAGGCCCTTCCAGAGAGTACCCAAAACCTACAATTTCATGGAGAAATAAGGAAAAATAACAGTCTTCTTTAATTAAAAAAAGAAAAAAAAGACACATAATCTGGAGCTATGGACTGTGGCAGTGCATTCACACGTCACACAAACGGATTAATTATCAGACTACTATTACTGCAAAGAGGACAATGAAGTGTTGATTTCTGACTGTGTTAGGATAATTATGTAATTAATTTGTGTTGTGTAAGTTACTCTTATTATTTCTTTTATTTCACTTATAATACATGAAAATTATCGTTGAGGGCTGTGCCAATTACCGTAGTATGGCTTTTAAATGGTGCGCGGACGTGATCTGAAATAGCCTAAAGACAAAAACTGATGGAAAGTTTGGTAAAAAAGAATGAGTAAATCAGCGAGTATATGGTCACGGCTGGCGATTTTTAGACTGCCGCGTTCCGCGGAAAAAGGGCAACACTTTCAAACTGGTGGGAAAAAAAAACGGGAGCCAAGGCCCAGCCGCGTTATAACGGTTTCCGCGTTATAAGCGATCGCGTTATAACGGCGCTGCAGTGTAATTAATTAAATATGTAAAGAATTTCTGACAAGAAGGCCAAGATTGCCCTCTATCGCTCATCTGTGTACTAGACAAGTGACCCCTGGGTGGGGCTATTTTTGACCCCAGGGCTTTAATATGAACAAGTCAACTTGAGACTTCCAACAAAGTTTTGAGTCCACTGCCCTTTTGGTTCAGGAGAAGAGATTCAAAACAGACTTTTTAATATTGCAACCATGGCAGCCATCTTGGATTTTCAATCAGAACTTCTTTAGCTAATTTTGATCTACAAGCCACCCCGATATTTCACTGATATTTCCTGTCAAGTTTCAAGGTGACTGCCCTTCCATTTAGGAGAAGTATTTCAAAATAGATTATCAAGATGGTGGCCATGGTGGCCATCTTGGATTTCCAATCTGAACAACTAATTTTAGCTACTTTTGATCTACAATTTGTCCTGATACTTCCTACAAAGTTTCAAGAAGATTGGCCATCCAGTTCAGAAGAAGAACTGCAAAACAGATTTTCAAGACGACAGCCATGGTGGCCATCTTGGATATCCGATCCAAAACATTTTAGCTATTTTTGATCTACAAGTCGCCCCAATACTTCCTACAAAGTTTCGAGTCAGTTGGCCTTAAGGTTCAAGCAAAGAAACACAAGAGAGATTATAAAGATGGTGGCCATGGTGGCCATCTTGGATTTGCAATCAGAACAATTTTATCTATCAAGATGGTGGCCATAGTGGCCATCTTGGATTTGCAATCAGAACAATTTTACCTATTTTTTTATCTACAAGTTGCCTTGACACTTCCTACCAATTTGGAGTCAACTGGCCTTTTGGTTCAAGAGAAGAAATGCAAAACAGATTTTCAAGATAATGGCCATGGCAGCCATCTGGGATTTCAATCCGAACGATTTTATCTATTTTTTTTAACTACAAGTTGCCCAGATACATCCTACCAATTTCAGCTCAATTGGCCTTTCGGTTAAGAAGCAAAGAGCAAATACACTTTGAAGATGGTGTAAATGGGCAGCCATCTTTGATTTCTGATCAGAAAGATTTTAGCCATTTTTGATCTACAAGTTACCCCTTTACTTCCTACCAAATTTCGAGCCAATCAGCCTTTCAGTTCAAGGCAGAACAGCAAAATAATTTTTCAAGATAGCGGCATGGTGGCGATCTTGGTTTTTTATCAGAATGATTTTATCCTTCCTACTACTCAAATTTTGAGTCACTTTGGCCATTCAGTTCAGGAGAAGAAGCACAAAATAGATTATCAAGATGGCCATCATGGTTGCCTTCTTGGATTCCCTATCTGAATGATTTTAGCTGTTTTTAATCTACAAGTTGTTTATTATACTTCCTATCAAGTTTCAAGTGAACTGGCCTTTCAGTTCAGGAGAAGAAGAGCAAAACAAAGTTTCAAGATGGCAGTCATGGCGACCATCTTGGATTTTCTATCAGAAAGGTTTTAGCTATTTTTTTTTTTTATCTACAAGCTGGCCTAAAAGTTCCTACCAAATTTCAATCAATTGGCCTTTTGGTTCAGTAGAAGAAGCACAAAATAAAATTTCAAGATGGTGGATATGGTGGCCATTTTGGATTTTTGATTAGAATAAATTTAGCTATTTTTAATCTACAAGTTGCCCCAATACTTCCGACCAAGTTTCCTGTCAAATTGGCTGTTTATTCAGCCCAAAATAGCTAGACTTTCAAGCTGGTGGCCATCTTTGTGTTTTGGTTGTAGTAATTTTAGCTATTTTTGATCTACATGTTGCCCACATACTTTCTACTAAGTTTCAAGTCAACTGGCCTTTTGGTTCAGGATAAGAAGCAAAAAATGGATTTTTTAAGAAGGCGGCCATCTTGGATTTCCGATCCTAAGAAGTTTAGCTATCTTTTATCTACAAGTTGCCCCAATACTTCCTACCAACTTTTGAGTCAATTGGCCTTTTGGCTCAGGGGAAGTGCAAAATAGATTTTCAAGATCAGAATGATTTTAGCCTTTTTTGATATACAAGTCACCCAATGCTTCCTCCTGTATCTGGAATCAACTGGCCAAGGTTTGTAGGAGGAGTAGGCTTTTAAAGCAAATTGTTGACAATGCATCATGCATTGTCAACAATTTGCTTTAAAAGCCTACAAGATAGAGGATGGACATCGACTGATCACAATAGTTCACCTTGGGTACTTCAGGCCCAGATGTGCTAATAAAGGGAACTTTTTGTGTCTATTTCTCAGCTCATCAGGGTTCAGTTGGCTGTTTTCTTTTGTTCCAGTATTCAAGTGTTGTTGTTTGACACCCAGGGATCTCCAAATGTCTCAACACATATTGCTTCTGTTGAGTCCTCATCTTTGCTTCATTATAGGCTTTATCTGTGATTTATTTGTTGCCTGTAATGATTCTGGATGTGTTAGAAGACCTCAATGCCGACCAAACAAATACCGTATTCGACCTAATTACCGTACTGTGTGCTTAGGTTTTTCAAAATTACTGGGAACACTCAGATGTGATAAAATATGTACCTATACCTATTACAGATACACTATAAAAAGATCAGAAAAGGCCTTATTTGATGATGATTATGTGATTTTTTTCCTGATTTTCTTTATAAAGGCATATGTTGTGGGTACTCATTTGAATTGCACCGACAAGATGTTATAAAAAAGTAAATAAAAAGTACACTGGCTGTAATCTGAAGACTACGGAAATTCATGAGTGTGCGCTTATAGGGATATGTGCGGTAATTAGATCACATACGGTATATGTTTTTTACCACTATGGAAGCTGAGGGTGAGGATAAATTGGGATCCTGTAAAGCTAGTTTAAGCCCCACAGTAATTTATTACTGACCATTCCAAGGTGATACTTTCAGGTACTTTGAAGTACTTTTTGTAAAATGTTCTGTGGTGTTTCATTTACAAATGTTATTTTTTTTCTTTTAACAATTATGTAAGTTAAAGATATATTCAGTCATGTAAAAGAGTTGCCATCTTTTTGGGAAAGGGTTGGCAACTCTGCTTGCCATCTGTTCCTTTTCTGGCTGTTTAATTATATTTGTCTGTCTTCCCCATTAATGCTGAGAACTAAATGTGGATCTGATAGTACAAGGGTCCTGCAAAAAGTTTTGTCACTGGGTTCGAATTACTTCAGTGCTAAGTTTTATCAAACATACTTTTATTACAAACCTTTAAAGTATTCCCCCTTTACTGAAACACATTTTTGTAACCTTTTTACCCAGTCGCAAAAAGCAGAGAAATAGTCTTCTTTTGGTATCCGTTGGAGACACTGATAAATAGCGCTGCCAAGAGAACTTCTAGACATATACTTATTTCCAGAGAGCATTTTCTTAAGCCTTGGAAATAAAAAGAAGTCACAGGGACTCAGGTCAGGTGAATAAGGTGGATGGTTTAAAACTTTCACCTTTTCAGAAGCCAAAAATGACTTAAAAACCTCACTCTTATGAGAGGAGGCGTTGTCATGTAAAAGGTGGACTGACCATCCTTTGCTTGGTCATTTCTTATTGTAAAACTCTTTCACTTTCTTCAGTACAGAATTCTTGTAGAATCGGCCAGTGACTGTATGACCAGATGGACATTTAGGTACTTGAACAATTGGCCCACTTGAATTAAAGACAATTGCGTACAACATCTTTTTCGAACTTATGGTTCTCTTGGCAATACATGGGTGTTTTTTATCTTTTCGCTTCCATTGCTTATTATCAGCCCTTCTTTGTGGCTCAAACATGTGCACACAGGTTTCATCACCTGTTAGCAAGTTAGAAATAACCCGACTATTACAGCCTTTGTATGTTTTCAAAAGTTCCTGGGAACATTTAAGGCGTTGTGTCTTTTGCTCCTCAGTGAGCAAATGAGGTACCCACCTAGCGCAAACCGTTCTCAGGTCCAAATGCTTTTTCAGAATTGTTTGCACACTGTCTTCTGATATGCCAGTACAACTACCTATATCTCTGACAGACAATCACGCATCCTGTTCAACCACAATCTTTACAGCAGCGATGTTAGCCCTTGGTAACAGAGGTTTTAGGCCTTCCAGGATGGGTATCATCTTCAACAGAAAATTTCCCAGCTTTAAACGCTTTAACCCACCTTAAAACTGTGCGCATTGAAATGGTCTGAGGTCCATATATACCATACAATTCATTAAATATCTGCTTTGAATCTATATTAAGCCTAATGCGGCATTTAATATAGCTATGAATTTCAGTCTTCTGGTCCATGTTCAAATGTAACAAGTAAATTGGTCAGTGTATATGATTGCATCTATTTCAATTTGAAATAACTCGGTCAGTTGGAAAGCAATTTGAATGAAATAAACGGGTATCGTTAGCTATTCAACACACCATTCAAGTGCAGTGAAGCATTTTAAAATATACATGGGATAAAACTTAGGAAGCCTATTAGTGACAGAACTTTTTGCACAACCCTCATATCAGTTCCTGAGTTGACTTATGTACTTTAACTCTTTGCATGCTGGGTAATTTTGTGTGCTTATTTGTCGTCTATGGATTTTTTAAAACTAAAGTTTTCAAAAAAATCTTTCAGGAATACCATCAGAGTGTCAAACAGTTTGGATTCAGATCTGACCCAACATTTTTTGCAAAGGTTATCAGCAGATGACAAAAGTCGCCACTAGCAGGGAAAGAATTAAAAAAATATTTTTTGTTATTGCCAGTAATTACATATCCACAAGAAATGTTTTGGTGTAAAGCACCTTATCTATTCCTATGATATCCCTGATATTTATTCAATGAATCCAAGATGAGAAACAAACATTAGTATACAAATTCTACATACATTGTACAACATTCTCTAACCTATGTTGGCCTAAAAAGCATCAGTGATAGTACAGGGTGCATATGAAATATAAACGTAAACCACTGCCCCAGATAAGGTGGGGTATTAACATAATATTTTCTTTATTTCTCCATGAAAAGATATGTTGTGGGCACAAATTAGAAGTGCCTCGGCAAGGCGCTTCTGATGAGTACCCATAACATATGTTTTTGCTGAGAAATAAGAAAAATATTACATGTAGTACAAAAAAGGCTTTATCTGGAGCAATGTTAAACTGCCTCCTGGAAGTTGTCTGGCTCTCTACTGTCTATAAGGAGCATGTCAGTCCAGTTTGAGGATGAGAAAAAGCAATAGTATCAACAACTTACGGATAAATCATGGTTCCCTGTCCCTGCCGTTTGTTCTGATAATAAGCACCCTTGTAAATCATATTCTCTTTGATGGATTTCATTATACCAAACCCTGGAACAAGTAAACAAAACAGCTATTTTTTATAATAAATAGACAAATAACTGACCTGATCTTCTGACCTTTCCAATTATAATACATACTCAGTTTGCAAATTTGCATTACCTATTAGGATGAATGAAAAGCCACTTCAAGTGATGTGAATTGTACAACTTTAAACTGTGATACCTAACAGTACTAGTATCGTATCCACATAACATTTTTCTTATTTCTCAACGAAAAGTTTTGTTGTGGTACTCATTAGAATTTTCAGCCAATCAGATTATTTGATTCAGGTTGTTGATATAATTTCACATACTTAATGCCAAATAGTGTAGCTCTAGATCAGTTTAGAAGCCAACTAATCTGGATCTATACTGTTTGTAAAGGCAGGGCATATCCAGGTTCAGCAGGACCATGGTTAAAATATAAAGGTCAAAACTGACAGGACAAAAATATGTTCTGTAAAGAAAAAACTTTTGAATGCAAGGAAAACATCAATGAACTGAAAATAGCTGACTTGTTTTTGATTGAATCTGTTCATGAACAGACTAATGAACACTACTCACACGCTCTAGCCAAGGGCTGGTTTAAACATATTTTATTTCACAAAGTATACATGGGTACAAACATAATGCTGTGAAATTACATAATAAAGGATAGGAACAAAAGCAACGATACTTATTTAGTTCTTCTCCTGAAGGGTTGAACTCTATTTTTACAAATACATAAAAATGGGCTCAGTAATCTATAATGACCAAAAATACATTTGAACTGAAATCTAGATAAAACTACATCCAAAGCAATTGCCCGTACAGAAAAGCTTTAACCAAATATTTTGTCTGCTAAAATATGCATGGTTTAAAAAATCCAGATAATGTGATAATTAACCCTTGTCATGCTGAATAAATTAAGATGCTACGGCCCATTTCTGATTGTCAGGCAATCAGATTACTTAATTCAGACTGTTGATATACATTCACATACTGAATGACAAACAGTGCAGATCCAGATCAGTTGGCTTCTGAAGAAGCCAACTGATCTGGCTCTACACTGTTTGCTAAAGCAGGGCATATCCTGGTTAAGCAGGACAAGAGTTAACATGACACTATATGACAGTGTTGTTGTTGTAGGTTGATTGTGTTATGTGTTTTTTTTTTTTGTTTGTTTGTTTTTTTGGGGGGGGGGGGGTTTGCTGTTGTTTTTGCACCAAACATACCTTGAGAGTACTCTTCGGCATTGCCACTGTTTTGGTGAGATATTTCCTGCGAGTACACACAACATATGTTTTAACCCAAAAATAAAAACCTTTATTTACCTAATCCCTTTATCTAGATCTATTACAGACCTCAGATGCTGTCACAGACAGTAATATCCCTGAAAGGATACTGAGTCTACCCTATGTTGTCCTGAAAAAAAAATTCACAGCATAAATACTGTTTTAAGCTGCTAATCAAAACTGTGCCAAACTAGCTTAAACCATTTACCCCCTCTTTTCTACCACAACCCTTTGAACGGGTCTATTTCCAATACCAGGGTCTCTGGTTAATTTTTATCATTACTAATTTTCATAGAAATTCCTGTATTTAATGCAAACAGTGTAGCCCCTGATCAGATGCTGCACAATGTGGCATCTGATCATGCTCTGCACTGTTCACAAATATCCCTTTTTAGGGGTTTCTTGACTAAAATGGGCTAAATGGCACTACATTAAGAAATTAACAGTACCCTGTCTTCTGTTGTGGTCCCATTGTCCCTCATAGACTGAGCCATCTGGCCAGGTCATTCGACCTTTCCCATGAAGTTCTCCTCTCTGGAACTGTCCCTGGTACTTACAGCCTGTGGCAGCAAAATAACGGAACCCAAAGCCATCAATTTCACCCATATTAAAAAAGCCTTCATAATAACTGCCATCAAGGAACACCAGCTTCCCATGACCTGTAAAAGAAGATAATTGAGTCATGTCAAGGCAAAATGTGTTTTCAGGACATATGCAAAAAGTAAAGACCTAGATCAACCTCTTTATAATACTATTGCTGGAATCTAAAGCAAAAACCATGTAAGCTGAATGATCATGTGGTTTTCAAGCAAAAATGGGGTCCTGGACAACACAAAGGTATGTCTCTTGCTTGTCACCACAGTGGCCTGGGTTCAATTCCCAGCACTGGCATGTGGCAGGGCCGTGGTTGACCAAGATTGGTGGTTTTCTCTGGGTACTCCGGTTTCCTCTACCACATATGACCACCACACATCAACATCCATGCTTTCGAGAACAATTTTATAAGTTTACTGAGCTCTTTGTGTAGGTGAATGTAATGGTAATGTAAGTTAATGTAAAATAGTATAGAAGATGTCCAGGAAGAGCCAGAATCACAGAAGCTAGCCTACCAATGACACCAAGAGGAAGAGCTAACAAGAGGGCCATAATTGCCCTGTAACACACACCCGAGTATCATAGCACTTAGAGAACATGACCTAGAAGTTAAGACAAACATTCTGACTGAGATTCATGATGATTACAAAAACAATTAAGACAATGTAGCATGCCTAGTGGACCATGAAATAAAGGTGATGGTCAAATATGGATAACTGCACTCAAGGTCATGATACAATGTATGCATGTGTCAAGTATCACTGGCTGTAGGACCAATAGTTACTGAGGAACTGACTTAAACGCAAAAACTTAAAAAGTCATTGGACTGTGAAATATAAGTCAAGGTCAAATACGAATGACTCCATTCAAGAGGCCATGCTGAGATATATGCAAGTGCCAAGTATCACTGCTGTAGGACCAATAGCTACTGAGAAACTGACCTAAATGGAAAAACTTAACAAATTCACTGGACCATGAAATATAGGTCATAAGTAACCAGTTTTGAACTTGACCTAGAAATAATCAAGACAAGCATTTTAAGCAAGATACATGATAATTTCAAAATTATGACCTTCAAAGTGCTGACAAGGTTTTCCTTTGATTCAGCCTGGTGACCTAGTTTTTTACCCCAAGTAACCCAGTTTTTTACCTGATCTAGAAATCATCAAGACAAACATTTTGAGTAAAATTCATTATGGTTTCTTCAAAAATGTGACCTAAAGTGATGACAAGGTTTTCTTTTGATTTAACCTGGTGACCTAGTTTTTAACTCCAAGTAACCCAGTTTTGAACTTGACCCAGAAATCATCAACACAAACATTTTGAGCAAGAATGAAGATTCATGATAATTGCTTCAAAAGTATGACCTCTAGAATGTTAACGAGGTTTTCCTTTGATTTAACCTGGTGACCTAGTTTTTTACCCTAAGTGACCCAGTTTTAAACTTGACCCAAAAATCATCAAGGCAAACATTCTGAGCAAAATCTATGATGGTTACTTCTAAAAACATATGTTGTGGGTACTCATTAGAATCCTCACCAAGGGGCAAATTCTAATGAGTATCTACAACATATGTTTTTATGAAGAACTCAAGAAAATGGAGAAAATTATCCTTCTTAACAACTCCTCTGTCACAAAGTAAAGAAAAGCAAACCCCCAACAAGGTGATCTGTCACAAAGTAAAGAAAAGCAAACCCCCAACAAGGTGATCACAATGCTAGACAGATTCCACTAAACACAACTATAAGACAACAAGGCAGTCTGAAGGACAGCTATATCCCCCGCCCCAGAATGACAATGGAGCGGCCTCAAAATTCAAGGCTCAAACTGGTGGCCTTCAATTGTGACCTTGACCTTGAGTCTGCATTGTTGAGTTATGGGTTCTGCACATCATCTCACTAAGGTGAACATTTGACCGAAATTTAATAAATATCTTTCCAAGGGTTCAGGAGGTATGGAGTGAACATGAAATTCAAGGCTCAAACTCGTGACCTTTAACTGTGACCTTGACCTTGAGTCCACATGCTTGAGTTATAGGTTCTACACATCACCTCACTAAGGCAGACATTTGACCAAAGCTTCATGAAAATCTTTCAAAGGGTTCAGGAGATATGGAGCGAACAAGAAAGAGACGGATGACCTTCAATTGTGACCTTGACCTTGAGTCTGCATCGTTGAGTTATAGGTTCTACATATCATCTCACTAAGGCGAACATTTCACCCAAATTTAACACGGCAGTCTGAATGGCAATGGAGCGGCCTCAAAATTCAAGGCTCAAACTGGTGACCTTCAGTTGTGACTTTGACCTTGAGTCGGCATGCTTGAGTTATGTGTTCTGCATATTGCCTCACTAAGGCAAACATTTGACCAAAGTTTCATGAAAATGTTTCAAAGGGTTCAGGAGATATGGAGTGAACAAGAAAGAGATGGATGACCTTCAATTGTGACCTTGACCTTGGCAGTGTGAATGGCAATGGAGTGGCCTCAAAATTCAAGGCTCAAACTGGTGACCTTCAATTGTGACCTTGACCGTGTGTCACCATAGCTGAGTTATGAGTTCTGCACATTATCTCACTGAGGCAAACATTTGACCAACCTTTTAAGAAAATCCTTCCAGGGGTAAAGGAGATATGGAGCTGTCACCAAATTCAAGGCTCAAACTTGTGACCTTTAACTGACCTTGACCTTAAGTCCACAGGGCTGAGTTATGGGTTCTGCACATTGTCCCACTGAGGTGAACATTTGACCAAAGTTTAGAGAAAATCCTCCCAGGGGTAAAGGAGATACAGAGTGGACACAAAATTCAAGGCTCAAATCCGTGACCTTGAACTGTGACCTTGTGAGTCTGCATGGTTGAGCTATGGGTTCTGCACATCATTTCACTGAGGCAAACATTTGACTAAAATTAAATGAAAATCCTTCCAGGGGTAAAGGAGATATCCAGTGGACACGAAATTCAGGGCTCAAACTCACGACCTTGAACTGTGACCTTGTCCTTGAATCCCAATGACTGAGTTATGGGTTCTGCACATTGTCCCACAGGTGAACATTTGACCAAAGTTTTAGAGAAAATCCTCCCAGGGGTAAAGGAGATACAGAGCAGACATGAAATTCAAGGCTCAAACCCATGACCTTGAACTGTGACCTTGACCTTGAGTCAGCATGGTTGAGTTATTGATTCTGCAAATCATCTCACTAAGGTGAACATTTGACCAAAGTTTAAAGAAAATCCTTAAACTGGTATAGGAGATACAGAGTAGCACAAAATTCAAGGCTCAAACCTGTGACATTGTACTGTGACCATGACCTTGTGTCAGTATGGTTGAGTTATGAGTTCTGCACATTGTCTCACTGAGGCAAACATATGATCAAAGTTTATATAAAATCCTTCCAGGGGTATAGGAGATATGGAGCGGGCATGAAATTCAAGGCTCAAACCCATGACCTTGACCTGTGACCTTGAGTTGGCATGGTTGACTTATAGGTTCTACACATTGACTCACTGAGGCGAACATCTGACCAAAGTTTAATAAAAATCTTTCAAAGGGTTCAGGAGATATGGAGCGGACAAGAAAGTGTTACGGAAGGACAGACGGACAGACGAAAGACATTTCTATAATCCCCCATCCACTTCGCGGCAGGGGATTAATGAATAGGACAAAACATGATAAAGACCCCACAGCGAGCAGCACCACAAAGAACAAACAACATCAGAACCACAACCTTAAAATGGTCAGTAGTAAAAAATTACTAGGGGGTGGGGACAGGCAGTGGGTCAGCTTTTACAGTACCGAATCTTCACCTAGGTTCAAATGTTGTGAAAATACAAAATGATTGCCTCATGTAGAGGCTCCCTAACTCAATCAGTGAAACATCACAGAATGCTGAGATATTAATTCCAGTAAGAAATAAAATACAGTGATTATTAAACTGCACTGAACTGTGGGTAAGAGCTTTTTAGGCACTTTTTTGTATCATCACAGACTAGACTAATGAAACATTTTGGGATTATTGAGTAAATCATGGTACAATTATAAAATTTAAAGGACCTGAAATACTTGGTAGATTTTCTGCCATTTTGTAAAAGTAGGACATCTTTTGTGACTTGCTGCTTTTTCTCCAGTACACAAAATTTCTTCTGAATAGGGATCTATTCTAAAAGAAAAGAATTTGCTCCCAAAACGGGAGGCACGTATGTTGGTGTTTTGTGGTCATACATGGTGGAGGAAACTGGTGTACCTGAGGAAAACCACCAACCACATAGGCAACCACTAGTCTGTCACAAGCTATTGCCGGTAATCGAACCCAGCCGCAGTGGTGACAAGGGAAACATACCTCTATGCTATCCAGGTGGTCAGCATTATATAAATCAATATGAATGAACTAGTAATCTATTTTCCTTTCTATAGATTAGAATAGCCTATTTCATATAGGCATTAATGTACTGAGATGTAAGTTAATGTCGAGTATGCTGTAAGAAAGAAACAATTATATGGTTGACTATTTAAGTGCAGTGAATTGTGGGTTAAAGCTTTTTAGGCACTTTTGTGTATCAGCACTGACTAGACTGACTAATGAAACATTTTGTGGTTATTGAGTTAATCTAAGTTCTATTATAATATTTAAACATTATTATAATATTAAACATTATAGTGTTGTATAGAGAGGTCTAAGGGAAAAGACAGCTTTTCAAATGTCTTTCATAATACACTGGCAGTATAGTTTGCTATTATAATTCTAATTTACCAATAAGTATATCTAACGCTTAAAGTGCCAATCACAACTACAGTAGACAACACTGTGCATATATATTTTCTTTTATTTAACACTTTGACATATATATTTTCTTTTATTTTTCAATGAAAATCAGGCTTGATATTTCATGTGAATCATCTGCATAGCTAGCAGATGATTCACATGAAATGCCAAGCTTTATTTTCTCTAAAAAATAATAAGATCAATTTTAGAATGTTGTCTCCTACCGGTATGTTTTTGCTCAGTGCTTTAAGGGCTCAGATATAATAATCTCACCTATTCAATCATAACGGTGACAAAATACTGATCTATATTTACTATAACAAAGATTAAGTTTTAATATTAATCTTAGCATGCTGGGTAAAAATTTCAGCAGACAACATTTTGAAATCTTTTTTGTATTTTCCCTGCAAATAAAATTTTACATTTCATGCACAATGTCTCCTTTGGTGACAGTTTGCATGAAATATCAAATCCTATTTCTGAAAAAAAAAAGACAAAATAAAAAAAAATATATATCATCAGTCTGCTGTCTGCTGAATTTGTCATGAGAGTGCTAAGAGTTAATTATCAAATCAGGTGAATTATAAATGATTAAGACTGATCAAATATACAGTATAAGTTATATGGATTAAAATCGATCAAAAAAATATATAATAATGCATATGCATGTCAAGTACTGGTACCCTATTTACAAAAAAAAATATTTGGATACCTTAACTCCTTACCCTTATTCTTGCACTGTTAGAAAATACCTTGTAGAATATACATGTACAGTCAAACCGTCAACAGCTCAAACACCAATGACTCATTTACCATGGCTGATTCAAACTCATTTTGAGTACCTACGAAATTCTTCCAATCACTCCAAAAAACTAATATTTAAGGAAATTTTCTTATTTTATCATGAAATTGTATGTTGTGTGTACTCATAATGACATTAGAATTGTCTCATTGAGGCAATTCTAATGAATACACCCAACATACCATTATTGTATCAAAAAGACTTATCTAAATTATCACCATTTGCTTCCTGATCTGGAACCATGTTCATTACGAAAACATGCCTATTCAAATATATAGAAAATTTCACCTCCAAAAACTGAAAATTTTCACATAAAAAACTCAGTGAGGCGGTTCTAACAAGTACCCACAATCTATGTTTTGAGCAGAAATAAGAAAAATAATGTATACCCCTGTAAACCCCAGATTTACTATATAAAAGTGGGGTTTAAGGGGGTCAAAATTATATAGGCATGTTTTCGTGATGTAACCTTCTGTTGCTCAAACTACTGCAAACAAGTTTTCATGGTCCTAAAGATGTTTGAGCTATTGAAATGCGACTATTACATTCTACAAGGTTACGAGGCCTCATTCAGAGCTACAGGATTGAATTTGTTTTGTTTTTTTTTTTCTATTTTTGTAGAGAGTTTGGATCATTTCCAAACATTTATAGCTATATTTTGAAATTTTGGGTCAAAATGGTGATTTTATCAGCATTTTTTCCACTCTCAGGGGTATGAAACACACATCCCAGAATACGAGGGCAAGTCAATAAGTAACCAGCCTATCCCATTTCCAACTGACCGAGACACCCAAGATTTTCATGCCTTGTTTCAATACATGTTTTAGGCCTGAGGGCAAAATTGCACCCTTATCGTGTCATTCACTCATAAGATATTGAATGTCAAACAAGGCTAGCGATGCAAAAGTAAGCTTTTCGTCAAAAGTTGAGTAACATGCTGTAATTCGGTACTTGTATTTGAAAGGGAAAACAGGTCAGGAAATACATTGCAAGTTGACCAATGTTTATGGGTCTTCTGCACCATCGTATGCACAAGTTAAATTCTGGGTTGGGGAATTAAGACGCAGTAGAACGTCTTTAGAAGATGAAACCAGGTCTGGACGCCCATCAGATGCCACCGATGAAGAAATGTGTAACAAAGTATGGGATCTGGTATACTCTGATAGGCAAGTTAAGGTGGAAGAAATAGCTAATGCATTACACATTTCACATGATAGCGTTTCAACAATTTTACATGATCGCTTGGGTATGCGCAAGCTAACAGCCAGTTGGGTCCCAAAATCCCTTAGCGATGAGCAAATGGCAACCAGAGCATCAGTATGCAGCGCATTGTTGAAAAGGTTTAGGTCAAAGGAAGATGATTTTCTTTCACGTCTGGTGACTGTAGATGAGACCTGGGTCCATTATTATGAGCCAGAGAATAAAGCTCAAAGTCGCCAGAGTGTAGGGCCGGGGTCTCAGAGGCCAAAGAAGTTCAAAACGCAAACCTCTGCTGGCAAGGTGATGGCAATTGATGGTTTCATACCCCACCAATGAAAACAGTGTGGGCATCTAATCTGGGTCTGCACTGTTTGCCACTTAACCTTTTGGCAGTCTCCAGACTAAAATGGGTTAACACTGTTTCAGTTATATCAGGCTGGTGTTGTATATATTTGCATGCACTTGAACAACCTAGCTTGCTTTCATGGACATTCCATGCACATACAGACATTGTCTCCCTATTCACTTTAACCCTTGTCCTGCTGAACCCAGATATACCCTGCCTTTGCAAAGAGTGTAGATCCAGATCAGTTGGCTTCTGAAGAAGTCAGCTGATCTGGATCTGCACTGTTTGCCATTAAGTATGTGAGTTTATAGCAATAATCCGGATCAAGTAATCTGATTAGCTGAAGAGCTCTTGTACGAAAGAATGTTGCCGACCTCGGCGGGGTTGAACCTCCTGGTCTCCAGTCGGATGGCGCATCCAGCTGAGCCACCGAGGCTGGCTAAACCACACTTCTATGGAAATTTTCAGGCAATCAGATTATTTGATCCAGGTTGTGGATACAAATTCACATACATTATATTGAATGACAAACAGTGCAGATGCAGATCAGTTGGCTTCTTCAGAAACCATTACTGATCTGGATCTATTTGCAAAGGCAGGGTATATCCGGGTTCAGCAGGACCAGGGTTAAGTAGTAATTTAACGCTTTGCTCGCTGGTAAAAATTTCAACAGACAACATTTTGAAATATTTTTCTTATGTTTCCTAGAAAACAGGATTTGACTCTTCATGCAAATTGTCTCCTGCGGAGACAATTTGCATGAAGTGTCAGATCCTATTTTCTAGGAAAAATAAGAAATATATCATCAGTTTGTTGTCTGCTGTATCTGCCCATAGGGTGTTAAGTGTTACTGGTAGGATGTTTTCTTTTCGCACCAAAACATATCTTGTGGACTCATTGTAATCATGTCAGCATATGGATACAGTATCCAAAAGCTCAAATAAAAGATCAACTTACCATGCTTTTTGCCGTTTTTCCATTGTCCTTCATATTTGAAAAATTTGTTGTCATATTCATATGATCCATTACCTGCAGAGACAAAAAAAAGGTTGGTGTTAATTTCATATATGTAGCGATCATTAAGGTCATTAGGCATACTTATCTCCAATTTTCACCTTTTTCAAATTAAATTTTCACAATAACATTTTAAATATATTTTTTTTTAAAAACTATCAAAGATAAGAGTTGTAGAGAAAGGTGGGCACTGACAGATCAAAAAAGTCCCAGGGATGTAATACTGAGCAGTTGTGATGGAGATTTTCAAAAATATAAAATTCTGCAGATTTTCTAATTCCATGACTGGCATCCATATGCACTTTTCAGGGAATGTTTACTATCCATAGTCAATCATCGCTTAACCCTTGTCCTGCTGAACCCGGAAATACCCTGTCTTTGCAAACTGCAGATCAAGATCAGTTGGCTTCTGAAGAAGCCAACTGATCTGGATCTGCACTGTTTGTCATTAAGCATATGAATTTGTATCAATAATCTGGATCAAGTAATCTGATTGGCAGAAAATTAGAAGTGGGCATGGCATCTTACTTTATTCAGCAGACAAGCATGCTATTTCATTGCTATTTAAAAGCATTCAATCAACCTTGGCTTTAATTCTATAAAAGGTTTGAGCAAAAGATAAGCAGAGTATTTTGTTGTGCTTTTCTCTTTTATTTTTCATGAAAAGTGACATAATAAGAGCATTTTAGAATCATCTCCCTTGGACAATTCTTATAATGTTCAAGAAGGTGTATTTTTGTGAAGGAAATAGTAATAAAAAAAAAAATTAAATTTTTAATCATAAATTCGCGAAACCTATGAAGTTTACCAACTTCAAGCTTCTCTGAGACATCAGCTTTCAGGACCTGTCCTCCTCTGTAAGTTTTATCCAAGAACATTTCTTTAAAAAGATATTCAAAAAGTTATATCAAAATTTCAACTTGAAAAAGATAAAAAGAGATCGCCTAACATAAAATAAATTTTGCTCCCTTATCATAGGGCTACTCTGAAAGGAAAGAATTTGCTCCACATGGAGCAAATTCTTTCCTTTAAGAGCAGCCCCTATTCAGGAAGTGCTACTAGGGAGAGATTTTTGTAGATGTTGACAGCGTTTGTGTAAAAATAATTCTGTTCTGGCTATGCCAATTAATTTTATGCATTAACTTTTTATGTTCAGATGTATCGGACTCCTTCAGTTCATTTTTCAAAGACCCCAGTACCTGTATTCCTTCATATACTATAATTTTGTGCAAACTTAAAACACGTCTGCAATATCTGACACATTTAATTATGCTGAAATCCAAGACTGACTTGATCTTCTGAAATTTGAAATGGTAAATAAATTTTATGCACCATATAAAAATGCACCCTCAAGGCACATGCAGTCATTGAAGGCCTTGATCAGCATGCACATCCATGCAGTCTGATCAGGGCCATCTTTGTCCACTCATGGAAGCATTTGATACTGTACAATATACTCATGTATAGCCAAGGACTATGCACTATGCATGGCTTTGCTCCCTAACCTGGATTTGCATTTGACTTGAAGACACCATTTTCTCTTGGCACCCATCTAATGAGCTGTGTTATGAAACTAACTGTCTTTTAACCCTTAAAGTGCCAATCACAACAATTGTCATCTGCTTTGTCATCTGCTTGTGATTTTAAAAGTCATTTTTGCAAACAGTGTGGACCCAGATCAGACTGCTCCTTTAGGAGCAGTCAGATCAGGGTCCACACTGTTTGCCTGTATGCAAAAATAGGTTTGAAAAGTCTGCAAGAATATTCAGTAGATGACATAAACAGACAACATTTTCAGATGCAGTTTTTCTTGGCGCTTTAAGGGTTAACATTGTAAATAGACTCGTATTATGACAAAACCTGTCTTTTAACATTGCAAACAGACCTGCATTATGACAAACTGGTCTTTTATATTGTTTGTTTGTGTTGAGGTTTTACGGCCCAGTCAACCCAATGGGGTCATGTCGAGCATGGTCAGTTTACTGGGCAGTCTTAGTCCTCTAAGCGGTTAACCAGTATTGTGCAAATTCTTTTGCCAGAAACTGACAACTGCCCTTCTTGAATCAGCAGAAGGGAGGGAATGACCATAGAAAATACTTCATGATTAATCTCCATGAAAGAATGCTGCCGACCTCGACGGGTGTCAAACCCGCAACCTCCTGGTCTCCGGTCTGACGTGCATCCAACTGAGCCACCGAGGCTGGCTTTTAACATTGCAAAATATTGCAAACAGACCTGTATTATGACAAAACAGATACAAATGTGCAGTGATTTGAACATTTCAGGGGGCAATGATGACAATAAATTCAGGTTTAATGATACACCATCCCATGAGGGTCATTTAAGATAAATCAGTATATTAACTTACTAATGAAACAGATATAATAATAATGAGTTATGTATGAATGAAAAAATAAAACTGGGAGACAGTGTAGAGCCAGTCAAGCTACTTCTAAAAGCGCAGTTTGTTCTAGGTCTGCACTCTTGGCATTCAGCTAGCAATTTTGGATGCATTATTATAACTAGACAGTCACATTGGCTTCTTAACCCTGGTTTTGCTAAACTCAGAATTACACCCTGCATTTGCAAACAGTGTAGATCCAGAGCAGTTGGATTCTGAAGAAGCCAAGTGATCTAGATCTGCACTGTTTGTCATTAAGTATGTGAATTTATATGAACAACCTAGATCAAGTATGCTGATCAGATGAAAATTAGAAGTGGGCATGGCATCTTAATTTACTAGGCAGGGCAGCGATTAACATTCAGAGAAGTATGCTATGGTAAGGTAAAGCAGTATGGCATTTCTGTTCTTTTGACATATGGCTTGGAAAGATGTTTTACTTGGTGTTTTACTCTACATAAAACATTAGTTATGATTGAAAATACTGTATTATTAATCATCTGTCTTTCCTGTTTATTTCCTAAATACATTGTATAATTTTTATGGCCAAAATTTGGTCTGACCTATGTAATTTCCATTATAAACCAGTTTTTTTGGAGGGAGCAGGGAGGGTGGGGGATCATTACTGGAAAATAGCTTCTTTTGCTTTTATCTAATGTTGTTTAATCATCAATATTTCATTTTGACATATGGCTGTTCTTTTGACATATGGCTTGGAAAGATGTTTTACTTGGTGTTTTACTCTACATAAAACATTAGTTATGATTGAAAATACTGTATTATTAATCATCTGTCTTTCCTGTTTATTTCCTAAATACATTGTATAACTTTTATGGCCAAAATTTGGTCTGACCTATGTAATTTCCATTATAAACCAGTTTTTTTGGAGGGAGCAGGGAGGGTGGGGGATCATTACTGGAAAATAGCTTCTTTTGCTTTTATCTAATGTTGTTTAATCATCAATATTTCATAACAGCACTAAAACTCAGAAATTATAGACAAGTGGAGCTTTTTGAAAACTTATCTCAAGTTACTTACCTATAAACTTTTGCATAATCTGCAGCCTTTTTTATTATGTAAAATATTCTTTTTTTCTATGGAATAAAAAGAAACTGCTAGTGATTTGGTGCATGTAGTTACAATAAATGGTTTTGTTCTAAACCAAGGCAAAACTTTTCAAATTTACTTCTTCGGCCAGGCAAAAAAGGACAACAAAACAAGCCAGTTGCTTTCATTCTTATCCCACTGATTTTGTAAATTGCTGTACATGTATATACATGGTAAAGTGCTGAAATGAAATATGGTTAAAGTCTTTGAGTGTATATATAAAAAAAAAAAAAAAAGACATAAATTTTATTTGCTGGATGAATTCCAGAAATGTACCATAAACAGTACCCCTAATGACTAACAATTAGTAACAATTATTAGTACAATACATGTACTTACGAGCTTTTGTCTCTGCAGTTTTTGCAGCAATTTTTTCTTTAGATCTCACTAGAGGCTCATTATTAACCTTCAAAACTGGTTTCGTGAGATCAATCGATGTTTTAGCCTTGTGTTTCAACATCATAATGAAGCCTCTTCCAATTACCTCCCTTTATAACTGGACTAAATTGTTTTCCTTTACAGCACTGTCTGTGTCAGAATTCCAGTCATCTCCTTTTACAACAGAATTTCAATTCCATTGCAACAGTCCTCATAAATACATTTGCAACTTTACAAGAGTTTAAATCATAGCTCTTGATAAGGTGCTTTTTCAACCAAAGAGTATCTATATTTTTCTTATTTCTTGACAAAAACATATGTTGTGGGTACTCATTAGAAGCGCCTTGACAAGGCGCTTCTAATGACTACCCACAACATATGTTTTCATCCAGAAATAAGAAAAATATTTAACTGATACCCACTCTTATCTAGACCTATGCCTTTAATGCTCTCTTTCTTATAGCTGAATATGCTTTATTTTCTTCCCTTCTTTATTTTCTTCTCAATATAACAAAACTTTTTTCATAATATTCTTCAAAATAAAATCCTAGTTTTGTGCCCAGCTTAATCCTTGTCATGCTGAATAAAGATGCCATGCCCACTTTTGATTGTCAGCCAGTCAGATTGCTTGATCTAGGTTATTGACACAAATACACATACTAAATTTATAACAAACAATGCAGATCCAGATTGTTGAAGAAGCCAATGGATCTGTATCTACACTGTTTGCAAAGGCAGGGTATATCCGAGTTCAGCAGGACCCGGGTTAAGAGGCTGGATTCCCTTGGTTGATTTTCTGCCCTTTATACATGAGACACAACTTTTGTGACTTCCAGTTTGCTTTTCTGAACAACGAACCCTTACAAACATGGGTCTCCTCTAAAGGAAAAGAATTCACTTGGGAGCAAACTCTTTCCTTTTAGAGTTGACCCCATCTCAGAAGGGAGACAAAACAATGAAGAGAAAGTTGTGTCCCCTGAAGAGTATCCATTTCCCTTAACCCTTAAACTGCCAATCACAACAATTGTCGTCTGCTTTGTCATCTGCTTGTGATTTTAAAAGTTATTTCTGCAAACAGTGTGGACCTTTAGAAGCAGTCTGATCTGGGTACACATTATTTGCCTGTATGCAAAAATAGGTTTGAAAAGTTTGCAAGAATATTCAGCAGACAACATAAACAGACGACATTTTCAGATGCAGGTTTTCTTGGCGTTTTAAGGGTTAATATTAATAGTTAACATGAAATTTACCATAAAAACCTGATTCTTAACACAGTATTTCAACTTTTTCAAGTTTCAAGTCTATTAAAAATAAAGTTTTATTATAGCAGAAATCTAATAATAATTAACACAAAATAAAATATTCCTGACACACTCTTGTTATTACTGAACTCTCTGTCTCATACAAACAATATCCTGTATTGTAGTGTCTTGATAATATTACTTTTTCTCTTTTTTTTACTTATTTATTTTTTATTTATTTATTTTTTTTTTAATTTCACTAATAACATAGGAAAACAATTCTGACACTGGAATCAACCCACAAGTGGTTAAGCATCTATTTTTTATCATACAATCTGATCTCCCTTGCCATTTATATCATTTTCATATTTAATACAGATTAAATTTACTTTAGTCCCTACATAACCAAGTCAACTATAAAATCACTGTATAATCGTCTTAACCATTTTAAGGCTCTAGACAAAGTCATTCATAGCTCCAGATAAGAGACATATCTGGATAAATATTTTTTCCTATTTCTCCACAAAAACATATGTTGTGGGTACTCATCAGAAGTGCCTCAATGAGGCACTTCTTATGAGTACCCACAACATGTGTTTTCATGAAGAAATAAGAAAAATATCAATACTTTTTGGTTAAAAAGTGCCTTACCAAGAATTGTACTGGTCACTACTTTGGAAACAGAAATACTGCTATTTTTCTGCATGAAAACATATGTTATGGGATCTCATTTGATTCATCTGATTATCTCCCATGAGATCTAAGAATACAGGTTCTTTATTGAGAAGTAATAAGAAACCATATGTCTATATACTTGGGTTGTCAGCAGCCCTGCACTTTTTAATTATGCCATTTTAAGAGATTTGGCATGATTGCCAACTGTACCACAATACAACCAACCAGTCTGAAAGGTTTAACACTTAGCATGCCCCAAACAAAACCAGCACATGCACACAAATAAATTATTTCCCGAAAAAATGTAACATAGCTTACAATTTTGCTTAAATGACTTCCAAAGGAGGTGATTCTGAATGAAAAAATCCATACCAATATACTTAGAAAACTAAGGAAAAATGTTAAACTGTGTCCTATCAGTGTTCAAATTCAACAGGTTCAAGTTAACCAGGTCTTAAAAGTTTTAATTTGGTTTTAACAATTAAGTGTGTTGAACAATGAACACAGCATGTCAGTTTTGTGTTTCTTCACCTTCAAACAAGAAGTGTCTGTAGGACCAGGTAAGATGCTTTTTTTTCCCACCAAATTATAGTGATACTTTTCATTATGAAAACATGCCTATTCAAAAATACTGAAAATTTTACCATAAAAAAATGAAAATTTTCAGATAAAAAAAAATATGGTTATTTTTTCATATTTCTGCTCAAAAATGGATTGTGGGTACTTGTTAGAACTGCCTCAACAAGGTGGTTCTAACAAGTACCCATAATCTCTGTTTTTGAGCAGAAATAAGAAAAATAATGTATACCCCTGTAAACCCCAGTTTTACTATATAAAAGTGGGGTTTAAGGGGGTCAAAATTATATAGGCATGTTTTTGTAATATCTTGTTTCTCAAGAAAAATAGTTATTTGGAGACTTACTTCCAGACAAGGGGCTTTTTTTTTCTCAACAAAAAATATTAACATTTTTCTTATTTCTCCATGAAAACATATTTTGTGGGTACTCATTAGAAGTGCCTTGCTGAGGCACTTTTAATGAATATCTACAATATGTTTTCATAGAAATGCTTTTTATCCAAAGCTATGTATGATAGGCAGTTAATTACCGATAAACAATGTTCCAAATAAGATGGATTTCAAGAAATAAAATAATATTTTTCTTCATTCTCTACAAAAAACACACATTTCTATTCATCATCAAAAACAGTTTTATTCAAATGAGCACCTATAATAAATGTTTTCATGGCAAAATTAAAAGGTATTAAGAGATTTAAAAAAAAAATGCCATGTTTCCTGAAAGAAATTAACACTTAGTACACTCACCATAAAATACGTACATAGACAACAAGTCTGTGGATTTTTTTTTACTATACTTATTTTTCTGAGATAATAGGACTCACATGAAATGTTGTCTTATTTCTCAGAAAAATATTTTAGAATTTTCTTTGTTAACACCTAAATTTGGGACTGGAAGGGTTGTGCTCCAACTATGATCTGAAATTGGAGATTATCTTACTATTTTTTGTGCCCACACTATTTAGTGTAGCTAGAGAAAGTTTCTACATTTTAGGATACAAGGCAAAAAATTTTTAGAGTAAAATAAATACCTCCATTTATTACATGCTTAGCAGTCTGAGTAAAATCTTCTGCAGACAACAAATTGATTTTTGTTTTCTTATTTTCCCAGGAAACAGGATTTAACATTTCATGCAAATTGTCTGGAGACAATTTACATGAAATGTCAAATCCTGTTTTCTGGAAAAAATATCATCAATTTATCATCTGCTGAATTTGCCCAGAAAGTGGTAAAGGTTAACTATGAACAGTGCATGATAGTTTAGCTTTTGTTTACTTGTATTGTCAATGATGATGAGATTTTATGTTTTACATGTCTTTCAACCATTTTTTTTAGCTACAATGAATTAGTTGAAAGGCTCTGTGCATTGAAGTTTCATACAGGTTACACACATAGCTATAGATAAGACGTATGTGTGTGTCAACCTAAAAATATTTATATTTTTCTTATTTCTCCTTGGAAACATATTTTGTGGTACCCATTAGAAGTGCCTTGGTGAGGTGCTTTTAATAAGTATTCACAGTATATGTTTTTGTAGAGAATTTAAGAAAATATTTACCTGATATTCACCCCCCCCCCCCCCCGCACCCCACCCCTCACCCTCTTACCTGGAGCTATGATCATTGAAGATAGACTGAACAAACCAACAATAAAATTCCTACTTTGGCAAGATCAATCAAAGAAGATATTTATTAACTCTTGTCATGCTGAATAAATTAAGATGCCACGCCCACTTTCAAGTTTCAGCCAATCAGATTACTTGATAAAAGTTGTTGATATAAATTCTTATACTGAATGACAAATAGTGTAGATTCAGATCGATTGGCTTCTGAAGAAGCCAACTGATCTGGATCTACACTGTTTGCAAAGGCAGGGTATATCCGAGTTCAGCAGGACAAGGGTTAAGCTTGGCCTGATAGAAGCCTGTTTTCGCGCATATTTCACAAAAACAAAGATAATCCATATGATTTCAAGTGATTTCATTTCAAATGCCAAAGTTTGGCAAAATACAAGTGAGTCAAATTATCATTAATCCAGTATCAACAATACAGGTAATTATGAAGGTAAAAGATACAAGATCGATATCCCATAAGTGGTCTGAGAAGGTCTTAGTTACATAAAAGTGGCTCCAAAGAAGCCACTAAGCCAATAATCATCATAAGTCAAGAAAGAGGTGGCCATTTTCCTTTGTCTCTTATAAAACTTTTATTAACTTTTACTACTCTCTGAGCAAATTCAGTAGATGACGAAGTCAGACATGTTAAGCCTTCCAAAAATTCCAGGAGGGTCAAGAAAAAGTCACTCTTCTAACACCTTATGAAATTTTGTAAAAATTTCATGAAATGTTCAAATATCCATGCTAGGATCAATCATTTTCAAAATCCATGCTTGTAAAAAAATGCGGGATTACCTGAGCAAATGCAAACTATTAAGAAAACTACAATTAAAATACAAGCAAAGCTTTATGAATCTGCAACTTCTCACTCTAAGTGCTGTTTTGAATTTGCTTTGTGCAAATCAAACTGAACCAAAATAATGTAAGTCTGTTTAGTTGGAATTATAAAGGAATCAAAAGACAAATGTCTTTTTTTTATTCTATTACATATACATTGTATGTACATTGTACCACATATTCAATCAAAAATATGGCACTATTCAAGAAGGGCTTTTCATGGGTAAAACCACAATATAGATGACCCATGTGGAAACATGGCTTTATAGGGAGACAATGAAACCAAATCTGGTATCAAATTTATCTTTAACATCTGATCTGTATTTCTAGATCAACAACAATAATTTCGGATCAAAATTATGCATGAACGTGGTGACCATTCAAAGTAGCCCTCTGTGGGCATTCTATCTGTAAACTGTTGTTTATTTGTTGTGTTCTTTATTCAGCCTCAGTTTCAGTGCACTGAATATGAGCTGCAATTAGGGAACTCAATAAAATAAAATAATTCCTAAAAATAATATTGTACAATAATAAATTATGGAATGAACTGCATTTATTATCAAATTAGCTTTATTTCGTAAAGTTAAATTCAACCAAATGTAGTCATAAAACACTTGAGAAACCTTAGTGATTCTGATATGGAATTAAAAAATTCTTATAAAACATGCATTTTTATGCCCCCACCACAAAATGGGGGAGGACATATAGTTTTACCCTGTCCATCCATGTGTCTGTCCTTCAAACTTTATAGTATTGTTCATGCCTCCGCAACTCCTCCTACAGTTTTCAAGGTAATGGTTTGAAACTTGCACCATAGTAAGGATACAGACAAAACAAGTGCACAAATGTGACAGAATTCTGATTGAATTATTATTGGTAGAGTTATGTATCCTTGAGTTACTTAGAAAATTTGTCTTATACACATGGCATAGAAGGGTTCATGTCCCCGCAACTCCTCCAACAGTTTTTGAGGTAATGGTTTGGAACTTGCACCATAGTAAGGATATAGACTAAGCATGTGCATAAAGGTGACAGAACTCTGATCAAATTATCAATGGTAGAGTTACATATCCTTTACTTAGAAAATTTCTTACATAGAAAGGTTTGTTTCTCTGCAACTTCTCCTACAGTTTTCAAGACAATGGTCTGAATCTTGCATCAAAGTAAGGATATAGACTGAGCATGTGCATAAAGGTCACAGAACTCTGATTGAATTATTATGAGATGAATTCCATACCCTTGATTTCCTAAAGAAAATTTGTCTTTTACACATGGCATAGTAGGGTTTGTGTCTCCGCAACTTCTCCTACAGTTTTCAAGATAGTGATTTGAAACTTGCAGCACACTAAGGATATAGCCTGAGCATGTACATAAAGGACACAGAACTCTGATCAATTAGTTATAGCTAGAGTTACATTCCCTTGATTTACTTAGAAATACGGCCTTATACAAACAGCACAGTAGGATTCGTGTCTCCACAACTTCTCCTACAGTTTTCAATGTAATGGTTTGAAACTTGCACCATATATAGTAAGGATATAGATGGAGCATGTGCATAAAAGTCACAGTACTCTTATCAAATCATTATTGGTAGAGTTACATACCCCTGATTTACTTAGAAAATTTGTCTTATACACATGGCAAAGCAGGGTTCGTGTCTCCATAATTTCTTCTACAGTTTTCAAGATAACGATTTGAAACTTGCAGCAGAATATAGGCTGGGCATGAATATGTAGGTCACAGAACTGATCAAATTCTTATTGCTAGATTTACATACCCTGGATTTACTCAGAAATTTTGCCATAAAACACCAAACTGGCAGTAGCAGGGGCATTCATCCCCTTTAGGGATCATTCAGTTTTTAATGTGGAAACATCACTATATAGGGACGAATGTGGAAACAAAATGTGGAAACATCCCAGTATAGGGACAAAAATGTGGGAACAAAATGTTGAAACATCTCTTCTAAGTGTCTTTTTGCCTTCAAAGGCTAAAAATTATTTCCTTATTCCTCTAGCCAAGTGTCTTTCTGCCCTATATTTCAAAATGTGAAAAATCTTTATATAGGGAAATGTCCTTTTAGTCTAGGCTTTTCACATAAATTATGGTTAAAATTTGTCTTGTTTCCACATTTTGTTTCCCTGTTTAAAGTTTTTCCTTATGAGCCAAGTCAAAAAAAATATGTGGAAAGGCCCCATAAAGGGACTAATATTCTAAAAAAAAAAACTTAGAGAAGTGTCTTTTTGTTTCCATATTGTTTCTAGATACCTCTAGATAAGTGTCTTTCAGCCTGGTGACTTTAGCCCTAGCTGAAATGTTTCTACGCTGTTCCAAGTGTCTTTTTTTTTTAAAATGTTAAAAATGTCAATATATAGGTAGAGCAAAAGTTGCTTTTTCCAAGTGTCCCAATGGCCTGGCTAAAAAATGTGGCACAGTTTGAATTTCACTGAATAAATAGCATATTTATTTCAACCTATTTTTTTTTATCTATAGAGCACAATTATACTGTTCCGTATCAGATTCAGACAGTTGGATATCAGCACCATTATCATTATCTTCTGTAGACTTTGTGGGAAAACCATGCCATTGGTCTACTGGTGACATCAGCTTCCATTGTGTAGTCACAGCTATCTTGCAACAAACACATACAATGTATCATGTTGGCAAGAGCAAGAGAGTGGGGTCCTCTAGAAATACAAATTGACAAATGCAAACTGTAACATATTTACCAGCCAGCACAAGCAATTTTTCCTCTACTAAACTTTTGTGTAGTCTGTGTATTGGAAACTGCATTCTGATTGGCCAATACAGTCTATGTGGGAAAACTGAGCCAAACCTGTCAATTGGCATAAAACAATGTGAGGGTAGTGGTCCTAGTGGAGTTTAAGAGGATATATTCCGCAATAAATATACTTTCTTTTAACAGTTATTAATGCAGTTTAGAAAGATTAAAGATGAAGTTTATTCAGTAGGAGAAGATTTTGGCATGGAAAGCATTATAGGGACATGAGTTAGCCATATTGTGGTAAGATGCATTCTGGTAACATTGCTCACTTAAAATTTTCATGGCTGTGTGTGACATTGTTCAGTTCATCATTCAAAAGGTTGGGTATGAAAGCCACGGCTGAGCTGCCGAGCTGAGTCGAAAAAGCCTAGCCTGACATAGTGTTCTCTTGTATTTGTTCAAACAAGTTCAAAATACATATTTCTTTTAATCTTATATTACCATATATGTAAAATGCCACATTCACAATTAAATTTTGTATAATTACTTGCCTTTTTATGACTTTATATCCAAGTTTCCATTAAAAAGGGGTATGAAAGCCACGGCCACGAAAGGGGTGCGTTTTGGCCAGTTTGTGAAAAAAAAAGCG
This sequence comes from Anodontia alba, assembly GCA_964016985.1. Taxonomy (NCBI): domain Eukaryota; kingdom Metazoa; phylum Mollusca; class Bivalvia; order Lucinida; family Lucinidae; genus Anodontia; species Anodontia alba. Next base: position 68,424,848 of record OZ024827.1, on the reverse strand, counting down.
ATATTTAATAATCTGAACATTTGACAGAGGTTGCAAAAAGATATTTAAAATTACTTTGAATCATTATAACATGCAGAAACTGTTTATGCTTCCCATTATTCTTCTTTTTCAGCCATATAACAAGAATCGGCAAAATCTAAAAATAGAATAGACATTAACTAAACCGAAACGGTTGAAAGGGCCTAAAGGATCAGGTGAGCTATTAGTACAGTCATTTATGACTCCACATCTATAACTGATTTGATAGCTTTTCCTATTTATGCTGGCCATCATACTGGTATTAGATAAACATGTGTAATTGTTAAGTTTAGGTCCTTTCAATGCTCTTGCTTTCCGTTTCGGTTATTTTCGTTTAGTTTATGTCTAGTCTATTTTTAGATTCTGCCCATCATTCTGCCGATCATCGTTATTTGGATGAAAAAGAAGAATAATGGAAAATATAAATATATCTGCATGTTGAAATGATTCAAAGTAATTTTAAATATCTTTTCGCAACCTCCGCAAATGTCCAAATTATAAAATATTGCCATTTTTTTCACAAACCGGCCAAAATATATCCCTTTCGAGGCTGTGGCTTTCAAACCCCTGCTAAATGGAAAATTGGATATAAAGTCATAAATTAGCAAGCATACATAGGCTTTCATACCCGACCCATTCAAAAGCCTAAACAAAAACTGTTGCAACACTTTCTTTAAAAGTACCTCCAACGGTGAAAGGCCTCTGATTATGTTATCTTAAAGGGCAAAAATAATTTGAACAGGGGATAACTGCCAATTTTGTTCCCCATCAATATGCATGACATATAGGTGTTTTTGAGCAAATAAAACACAAAGGCTAAATCAAATGTTACTGATTAAAGCCTCTGCAATGTTTTCAGATGCAGTTAGTTTTGATACAAAACATAAAAGCCTTTGGCTTATATCAATCTAACACTTGCATTAGGAAATCTTCAGATTATTCCGATTGTGGGACAACTCGACACATAGCAAACTCCGCACATACATGTAGCAAACTCGGCACATAACCAACTCAGCCTATACAAACTCGGCCCTTAATTAACTGATTAGCCCAATTATCTATTGTTATGTTGAATACTTTAATCTGCCGTTTCAAACAACCAATTAAAGGTTGCCTTTGAATTTTAATTATTTAAACTTAAAGGTGGCAAATATTTATAATCTGCATAGCCGCGATTCTACCGAGCTACTACAAACTACGATTTTGAGAGAAATAAATATACTCCTAGAAACCGAGTTTACTATTTGAGCTTCGTCGTGAAAAAACTTGTCTTCGTGAGTTCCGACCGATCAGGTTAGACAAAACTGGCCTGCTCAGTCTCAAAAACAACGAATTTTGGCATACAGCAGCCTAATTAATTATTCTTTCCAAGTATTGAACTACAGCAGCGTTGATCTGACTGCATGGATGCACAGGTTGGTCTGCACCTTTGCTGTCTGCATATGCAGTTTGCAGTTTTTTTGGGGGTTTTTTTACCCGATGTGGGGTGGATGGGGTCTCACGACCGGACTCAAATATTGAAGCGGAGTACATAGTTCCCTCAGACTATCTTACAGAGCGGAAATAAGTAAAATATAGTTTGAGCCACGACGGAGAAAAAAGAGCGATTCGGATGGTCAATGTTTCAGTGTGCATGCTCAGCCCCTCAGCAGCTCTAGAACTTTGGTTCTTTGGCTGAATGTTCCCCATAACTTACAGCTTAGGTGAGCAAACAGTAAAGGTTTTGGCGAGACTGTGTGGATGTGCAGGGTCGCCTGAACCTTCGCTGTTCGCATATGCAATGAAGGGTAATGGAGATCAATAGTCTACTTTTTATGCTTTTTAGAGCAGAAATAAGAAACAAAAAAGTATATCCCCTTTTATCACAGGGTTATACCTATTGTAGATTTTTATTAACTGAAAAGGATGACTGACAGAAGTCAGGCAATTCCAGGAAAGGCTCTTTTCATTTTGTGCACCATATTCACTTTACAGTTTCAAATCAATTCCGACTTCCTGAATTCGCTTTCTTCATCTAGAATTAACTGTATAATTAAACAATGAGCAACACAAAGATTTATTAGTAGTATATAATTGAAAAACTCTGATATTTTCCCTCCGTCTGCTGAAAAAATACATTCTGATTTCTAACTTGAAGTATACACAGTGTAAATAAGAAAAACTGGTATATATACCCCTGTATACCCCAGAAATCAAGTTATTAGAGTAACATTTAAGTCTTTTTTCATTCCCTACTGAATGGTTTAGGATATAATTAATTTGAAAAAAAAAAAAAAAAAAAAAAAGAGAAAAACATAAATTTATCTTTTCTTGCTTTTCCTTTTTAAAATTATCTATAAAAAGTGTAAAATACCTCTAGAAATAGATGCATAAATGTACAGCTATATGTATTTATGTGCCGAGTTTGTTATATGTGCCGAGATGGTATGGGCCGAGTTGATTAAGTGCCGAGTTGGCTATGTGCTGAGTTTGCTATGTGCTGAGTTGACCCGGCACCATTATTCCGTATTATAAATGTTAAATTTGAAAATTCCACAAAACTGTCACATATGCATGTACCAGATCATTTTTTCTAAGCAAATTCAAACAAAATGCCCGTGATGAGAGTAGTGAAACTGATAACGAGAGATACACTTATACAGCTGTGAATGTAGGGTGTGCAAAATAAACGACCGCAATGTTACCGGACTCATTTCATGTCCATAATGGGGATTTCTTTATGTCCCTAACAAAGCTTCCAAGTTCCTGGCGGCAAAATCAAATGGAATGGATTTCTACTAATACTTAATGGAAATAAGTTTTTATTAAGACAATCAGTCAGCCGGAAATCCTTACCTTCTCTCACAGATTTATGTTTATCTCCGGTGTATGCATTTCGGCGAGTTACTGCGGTCGCCATCTTGTTTACACTGACAACATAACTGTGAGATGACTATTCGTACAGTGACCGTGATTGACTGTAACTAGAAATTGTGTTAGTAAAACACTATGCCTCCAACCATATGCTTGCCTCTAAAGATAATACAAGGTAAAATGGTCTAATCTACAAAGGGCCATAATTCCTGAAATATTTTTTCAGAATTTTTATTCAAAAGTTAATCAGGTCATCTTCTCATCACTACCAATCTATTCATCAAGTTATGAGGCTCTAGCTCCAACAGTTTTTTTTTTTTAGATATTTTGCTGACAAGGGAAAATGCCAAAATTTACAAAGGGACAAGTAATAGGCCCCTCCAACTTCCATCTCATCACTGCCAATATATTTATAAAATTATAAGGCTCTAGCTCCAACAATATTTGAGATATTCTGCTGACAAGGTAAATGCCAAAATTTACAAAGGGCCATTACTCTTGAAATATTTCAGAATTTTATTCAAAAGTTAACCGGGTTATCTACTCGCCATTACCAATTAATTCGCCAAGTTTCAAGGGTCTGGCTTCAACATTTTTTAAATATTTTGCTAACAAGGTAAAAAAAAGCCCAAATTACAAAGGACCATAACTCTTGAAGCGGTTTTTTTTTTTCAGAATTTATTCAAAAGTTAATCAGTTCATTTACTCATCACTACCAATATATTCATTGTTTCAAGGCTCTAGCTTTATAGTTTTTGATATATTTAGCTGACAAGGTGAAAATAGCCAAAGGGCAATTACTCATGAAATATTTTTTTTAGAATTTATTTAAAGGTTAATCAAGTAATATAATTATCATTACCAATTAATTCATTAAGTTTCACGGCTCTACCTTTAACAGTTTTTGAGATATTTTGCTGACAAGGTAAAATGCCCAAAAATACAAAGGGCCATAACTCATGAAGTATTTTTCAAAATTTACTAAAAAATTAATCAGGTTGTCTACTTCTACTTATCAATACCAGTCTATTCATTAAGTTTCGAGGTTCTAGCTTTAACAGCTTTTGAAATATTTTGCTGACAAGATTGCATCCATAATTTTTCAAAGGGCAATAACTCAGGAAAGGAGCATAATCCTGCCGAGAAAAAATACGTGTCAGCTATTATTTCATGAAGCACCAAAAAGCATGACGAACTGATGGACGAACGGACGGACGAACGCCCCAGAAGCAATATGCCCCTCCACATTCTTCGAAGTTGTGGGCATAACAAAGCACCCCATGTAATACTCTTTATGAGGTGTTTTTAGTACCTGGCATATTCAGATGTTTAAAATACATGTGCATAATATTTCATTCTCCTATCCTTTCAGTAATGTTTTACAAATTATACATTCATAATGTAGTTAGTGTAAAATAATTATCATACAATGTTTTGAACCGTATCTACGCTTAATATAATATCAATAGCAAAGCAGGTAATGTATAATTTCTGAGCAGGTCAGATAAAATGTTGGTGTTCGCCAAGGAGATAATTTCAGTCTCAATTCGCTTAAATGTTTCTTAATGATCTTCCGTCATGTTTCGATTCTGCGACTTACCCAGTTTCTCTTGAGCATGTTAGTTCTTTTTGTCTCATGTATGCAGATGACCTTGATTGTTTTACTTTCCATGAATGAATCTGGATTACAAAATTGTTTAAATAATTTGTCAGTTTACTAAATTAAATGGATCAAAAGTGAATTTGAAGAAGATAATACCATTGTGTTTAGTAAATGGGAACGAATGTTCAAGACTAAGTTTCTATGCAGAGACGTTAAAGTTAAACAAGTAGTCTTACAAGTATCTAGGTGTTTTATTTTCATGTTCAGGTACATTTACACTATGTCAGAATAATTTCTATTTAAGAAATATGAAGGCGACGTTTAAGATTGGTAAATGCTTTGATCACCTGTCTCAGAATGTCGATCATTATTACATCTATTTGACTATACATTTAAGACCTTTCTATTATACAGTAGTGAAGTATGGGGTACAATTAATACAACTACATGTACAGCATAAGAAAACTACAAACTCAGCAGTAATGAATGAGTTATGTAGCTATCCATTTACAATTGACGTCCCGTGTAGTACTTTATAATATTTTCAGAATCTGTTCTTTGAAAGATCGATTAATTTACTTTTGGGAGCTTTAAGAGAAAATTCTCTTGTACATGCCGACGAGAACACACACACACACACACACACACACACACACACACACACACACACACACACACACACACAAATGGTGGATGTCTAGTGTATTTGAATATCTAATATCTACCAGAATTTTATCTCCAGTACTGAAATAGCATTGAAGATTCTGAACCGTTTGATGAACCCAACAAATAAAAAGGAGTAAAATAATGTGCAGATTTATACCATCAGCTCTCAGTATAGAGATAAGTTTGAAAATATTCTTCATTTGATCTCATCTTTCTATGTATTCTATATTTTGGTTGGTTTGGATTTTAACCATCCAATTATATTGTATATGTATCTGTGGACACCTTCTATATGTTAGTGTCTGAATAAATCTTTATCTTGGCTTGCTTTGTAGGAGAACTGTTTCGAAGACCAAAGAAAACAAAACCCAGAAAAGAAGAGAGAAAGAGAGAGAGAAAAAACAACAACATATTAGCAATATGCCATAGAAGAGTTAACAGTACACCGAAAATCGTGACGAAATTGTAAAAAGATAAATGAAAACAATGTCCTTTAGAATTACTCAACCCCTCCCCACTCCCACCCATCAATCATGTTTCAAAGAAGGTATCCATGGACTGAATAAATTAATAGAATTTACAATAATTTTGTTTAACTACCAAAAAAAAAAAAGTAAGAGAAAAGTCCAGGAAGTGCCACAATCACAAAAAAGGTAAGAGAAAAGTCCAGGGAGTGCCACAATCACAAACCGCAGCCCTTCCCAGATACCAAGAGGAAGAGGAAACCGACAAATCCAAACAAGCACAAATCGAACAAACGTACGAAAACCACTAAGATTAGCCCTCTCTTCCCCAAGCGAGGTAATCGCAATACTAAAAGGACTGAAAAACACAAACACAAAATGACACAAGGTAAGACATAAAACAAATCGCCTCGTAGAATAAATCACAAAGCAACAAAGAGTAAGACCAACACCGGGACCACCGCCTCAGAACGGTCAGAAGAGTAAACCACCTTGGGGTTTAAAGCACTTTTACAGCTAGCCAACTTCACCCTAGGTCCCGATGCTACTCTTAATACAGAAATACATTTAAAAAAAATCGATTCGCATAAAGGCTCCCAACTCACTCAATGCATCAAAGCAAAAACATAAAAATCAAATTAATCACTATAATAAACAAAAACGAGTATTCATGGCTAATTCTACTGTATGCCAGAGTAAATGAAAACCAACAGTTGAACCACGGCGGACAAAGCCAAAGACATATCGTCAAGCCCGAACCCACAGGTTAAAGTTTTATGAAGAGGCCGTCATTGAGTCGGAGGCCCGAACCACCGTCACAAACCGCAGCCCTTCCCAGACACCAAGAGAGAGAGAGAGAGAGAGAGAGAGGAAACAGACAAAACCAAACAAGCGCAAATGGAACAAACGTACGAAAAGCACTAAGATTAGCTCTTTCTTCCCCAAGCAAAGTAATCGCAATGCTAAATGGACTGAAAAGACACAAGAACAAAATAACACAAGGTAAGGCATAAAACAAATCGCCTCGTAGAATAAACCATAAAGCAACGAAGAGTAAGACCAACACCGGGACCACCGCCTTAGAACGGTCAGTCGAAAAACAAAAAAACAAAAAAAAACAAAAAAAAAAAAAAAAACACCGGCTGGGGGGTGGGGGTTAAAGCACTTTTACGGCCAACCAACTTCACCCTGGGTCCCGATGCTACTCTGAATACAACAATAAAACAGAAAGCAAAATGGGCAGCTGTTGAAGGGGACCAACCATCCCACAATCACCAAATCACCACAAATATAGGTCCGATGTGAATATGCCTGACTAAACCTAGGGACTTTTAAACTGACTTTAACTTGTTTGATTACATCAAAATACATCAAAATATATTACATCTGCTAAACAACTCGATTTTTATCTTGACATCCACGTGCACTTTTCAGATAATGTACGAGAATACTATCGACAGCCAGTCATTCCTGAATACTTGATATTTCATTGCTGTTTTTAACCATTCATTCAGCCTTGATTCTAATTTTGTAAACAGCTCGGGTCGCTAAATAAGGAGAGCTGATTTAGTTGTATTTTCCCTTTTATTCTTCAAGAAAACCTGCGAACTAACATCCTTTTAGACCCATCTCGCTCCCGCAACTCCAACAGTGTTCTATTAGATCAATCAGGTGTGTGTTTATGAATAACATAATAATAATAAAAAAATAAAAAAATCAATAAATAATAAAAAAAAGTCATTGTGTCCAAATCATAAATTTTATCTTGGTTTCAGACAATCATTGAAGCATATACGTCTCATAAGATCACCACTTTTATGTCGCCTTGTCAGGAAATCATGAATTTAGAAAGATATTTGTTTCATGGTAAATGAAGACAAATGTCTTCACATATTTACCTCTTGTATCTGTTTATTTAACCGAAGAAGTTGTCGGTCCGTGTGTACTTCTTTTAATATATATATATATATATATATATATATATATATATATATATATATATATATATATATATATATATATATATATATATATATATATATATATATATATATATATATATGTATGTATATATATATATATATAAGTGTTCATTTTAAAAAGACGTGCTTGTATCTGGTTCTGTCTGTTATTGCAATAAATCCATGAAAATATAAACCACATTCAATTCACGGTATAGATAATAACACTTCTATTATGCCAGGAATAATATCCAGCTGTTCATTAAAATCTATTGAACAACATCTATCCGTAACACCAAATAATTGTTTTGTGTTCTTGACAAATATTTGTTGATTTCAAGGTAACCTTTCTTTACTTTACTTCCTTAAACTTTGCAGAAATCTCATATAATGATTTTTTTTTTTTTTTTTTTTTTTTTATACTTTCATGACAAATATTGATGTTTCAGACAAAAACGAATACGTCTTATAAAAATCAGCACAAATACTGAGATAACATGACATACATTTTAATATTTCTTCCGAAAGATGTTTCTATTTCCAAATATCAGTTCAACCGATGACGAAATACGTGATTTTATGAGACGTATACGCTTCCGTATAGAAGCGGTATTATTCAATTTAAAATTCTACGGAACTTCAGAAAATCGTAAACAAACTTCATCAGATTACAGTGAAACCTATGGCTGTTTCAAAATTGAGACCTTTTTAAGATATCGGCGCCTATCTCCAACTACAACTTTCACCCAGGGAAGTTTTTACAAAACATATTAAAAGTTATCGCGAAAATTCTATTTCAAAAGATTAGAGAAAAAATCAAGTTTAAGATATTATATACTTAAAATTCGCATTCACATACAAGGACACAATCAGACACACGTAACCGGTACCTTAACATTAAATTGAGCCTCACCACGGGAGAAAGGGTCTTCGGAGCCTAAATGTACAGCAAAAGCCTGAACAGATTGATCCGAGCCTTCCCGGTCCACTAACAGAATCAACTGTAGAACATATCGATATATAGAAAAGATTCTTATCGCAGGGTTGTGAAATTCATTTTTTTACTTGTCAACGGACAAGTAAATGGTCAAAATCCACTTGTCCAAGCAAGACTTACTGGCCCAAAAATTGACATTTTCCTAATTTCTTCGAGAAAAAAGAAATAATCAGTAAATTGAAGTTTCTTGCTTGTCCTCATGGAAATGACAAGTCGTACATGCTATTTCCACAGACCTGCTTATCAGATTTTGTGGCTTTGTTTGGCTGGTCTGGATGTTTACTATTCGTAAAATTACACTGGTAATGAGGGGCGCATAGACTAAACCACGATTGCACAGGCTACACCACGGATAGCATTCTTCTTAATTTATAGAGACCGCTGTCGGCCCGGCAGGTTTCCTAGAATTATAGAAGTAAGTAGAATGCTAGATGGGCAGTTTCTAGCAGGAACCATACTTTAGGAGCTTATTTGTTCTTATTCATCTCACGTTTATTGTTATTAGTTTAGAAAGACTAGGTATGTCTGCAGGCTTCCCTCTCCTCCGCACTGCCTCCTATCGAACCTTACTGATACCAATGACACAAGTATACACACATATACTCCATTGTGCTTTTACGAGTTTTTTTTTTTTTTTTTTTTTTTTTTTTTTGGTAGCTGGGGATGTCTGAGTGTCATTCGATGAACCGGAAAAGGACTACAAAATTTGTCTGAGACGCAAGTTCAAGTACTTCTGCCATTACGCCAACGCATATACATGGGCTGCACCATGCGAAACGTGTCTCCTTGCATATGAGAACAGCGAAGGCCCAGATTAGCCTGCGCATCCGCACAGTCTGATCAGGATATTCGCTGTCCGCTAACAGAATCATTGGATACTACAGAATGTATGAATGGAGAGCAAAGGCCGGATGATACTTTGCGCATGCGCAGGATGGTCTGAATTTGCAGATTTTGCGCATATTCAAAGGTACTTAATATTTCGCTTGCATTATGTGAAATGCGTATTAAGTGATAAAAGAAGTTCAAGAAGTGCCACAATAGCAGATTACATTCTGCCTCCGATACCGAGAGGAAGAGCAAACGAACAGGAACACCTTCCTTACATTACCAAAACAAGCCCCGAGGTAAACTTTTTTCATACTCAACTCAGCTGAGCATGAAATTTTCTCTGCTAATAAATATGAAAATGCCAACAATAGGTGGCAATTTCATAATTATTAGCAGAGAAGTTTTCATGCTCAGAAATGTTTAGCAAAAAGAATTTGCAATTGTAATTTGAGATTTATTAGCAGGACAACTTTCATGCTCAGCTAAGTTGAGTATGGAAAAAGTTTTATAATCTCGGGGCCTGGTCAGTTCCTAAATTCATTTAGTGAGTATGCCATAACTTCATTATTTGACAGACACGCATGTACATGAAACTGTTTGTTTGACTTTAAAGCGCAAACTTAAATAATTTCCTGGAATTTTCTCTTGTTCTGGTATTTACTTTACAGAAAATTTTAGAACCTGTAGCAAAAAGCCTACTCTTATACTAAGAACTCATATGACTTCGAAATAATCCCGATACAAATATTCTAGTTCTAATGGTCTATTGACCATTGCATTGCACTAGAGCACTTATTTTCAATAAACTAGGTTTGGTTTTGATTTTGATTTGTAGCAAATGTACAATAAATAATAATATGAAATAAAGGCACTGCCTTTGATGCAAACACACTCAGCCAACTGTTTTATTCTGATATGTACAAGATTTGACAGCAGTTTGTTTAAAAACAGTATGCCACACACGCCGGGATCAAAGAGGTCACGTGATGTGTTTGATACTTTTTTATTTGCATTTTTGTTTAAATTCAGTAGAGCTTATTATCATTTCTTCAAAAGCAACTTTAAATCAATAGTAATTTATAATTTTTTGGGCTTATTATTTGTTGGTCTGCTTACCGTGATGCCAAATTCAAGATGGCGAACGGGATAAAACGAAGTTTGCTACGAGACGTCATATGAGATTTGGGTGCCTAAATATGTTGTCAGCCTCCCTACAGTAATGCAAACACTTTGTGTGTTTGCTATTAAAATAGTCCAGGAAATACCATAGTCACAGAACATAGTCTACCAATGACACCAAGAGGTCGAGCAAACAAGCTATGACGGACAGCGCACGCGCAACAAAATCACAAAACGACGAAAAGGAAAACACTTGTAGCTTCATTTTCCCTAACGAGATAATCATAATGCCAGAAAGGTCCACAAACATACAGACAACTCTCTTTATACCTACACTCGGTACAGCGACAAAATCCATTATACTGACAATTTGACTGTTACGAAGTCTTCGCTGGACAGGTAACAATTATTCACAAATTATGCAAGAATATTGTATTTAATACTTTAAAGAAACATATATGTTTTGGATATTTGTTAGAATCACCTCAGTGAGGCGATTCTAACAAATATCCAAAACATATCTTCTGTGAGGAAATAAGAACAAAACAAGACCTTTCTTACATATCAATCTGCTCATTAAGTATTCTGTACAACAGCAAATTCATTTTAATGGCAACCTCTTTGGGAACAAATGCCGCGGTTGTACGTAACCAGGGTTCACTGTAACAGTACGATATTAAACAGGACACAGCACCAAAAAGCCCCGCAGCGAGCAGTCATGAGGCAAAAGAAAACCCCAAAGAACACAAGAACCACCGCCTTAGAAAGGTCTGTAGTAAAAACTACCAGGCGGGGTGGGATAAAGCGATTTCACTGGGGCCAGTTCTTCGCCCTAGGTTCAGTTTCTCAGCTACTGACTGATAGCCAGAGCTAGAGAAAAAAACTACTGTGCTTTCTAAATCTTTCAGAAAGTCGTTTTTGCTTGGCGCTTTACACAGCAGTAAATTTGCAAACTTTTGTCATGATCTAAATCAAAAGGGTTAGGTCGGTACCGTCATAGAGTCTGACATTCAACCATTAAAGAGGAATACATGGCTGTCACCCATGACTAGGTTAAATACTAAGCATGTAGTCTGTGGCATAAAATCCATGTTATACCCTGTCCTTTTATAACGGGTTATATTTTCAGTTTTAATTTTCAAAACAAATTTCATTGCACCAACGATCATTAACCAATGGCTGTTCCATTGTCCCTATATAAATAAAACTAAAGTTAATTTTGATAACCGAAAATTATACCATAACTGGACCATGGGATAATTTTCAGTTTTGAAAATTATTCCTTGGTTTATTTATAGATCTTGCAAGTGTACTTTAGAATGACAATGACTGTCAACCTTACACATCTTTTAGAGCGTTTCAGCTGCATCGGTGCACCTTAATTTATTATTCTCTGGGCGAATTCCGCAGATGAAAAATTGATAAAATTAAACACACACACACACACACACACACACACACACACACACACACACACACACACACACACACACACAAACAAACAAAAAAAATCAGGTTTTTGTTTTCTAGGAAAAAAATAAGAAAAATATTTCAAAATGATGTATGTTGAATCTTATACACAGAGTACTAAGCATCAATTTTTTAGCAGACGACATTTCTGATTTTTTCCACCAAACAGAATTTGACATTTCATGCAAACTATCTATATTGGAAACAATTTGCATAAAATATCAAATTCTGTTTTCTTGGAAAAAAAATAAGAAAAGTATCATCAATATGTTGTCTACTGAAATTGCCCAGAGAGCTCTAAGCTCCAATTTTCAGCAGACGACATTTCTTATTGAAAAACAGTAGACTGTGAGCGTTATTGAAAAGGTACAAGGGTGAGTCAATAAGTAACCAGCCTAACTTATTTTCGGTTGAGATCCACCTCTTCTTTTTAGATGTAATTGCCCTCTGATATGATGCACTTAGACCAACGGTGTTCAAGTGCCATCAGCCCAGAACTGAAAAAGTCAGGGTCCTTTCCATTGACCTACTCCTCAACTGCCGTCACGACTTCTTCATCAGACCGGAAATGAAGTCCACGGATATCCTTTTTCAAGTTTGGGAATAGGAAGAAGTCGCTAGGAGCTAGGTCAGGCGAATAGGCAGGATGTGGTATTAATTCATACCCGTTTCGCTCTACAGCATCCATTGCAACTTTGCAAGTGTGGACTCTCGCGTTGTCCTGTTGCAGCAAAACACCTTTAAAGAGTTTACCTCGGCGTTTTTCACGGATGGCGGTTCTCAGCTGGTCTAACAAAGTTGCATAGTACACTCCAGTTATTGTACTTCTCTTGGGTAAAAAGTCCAACATAATAACGCCTTTTGCGTCCCAAAATACTGTGGCCATCACCTTGCCAGCAGATGGTTGCGTCTTGAACTTCTTTGGCGTCGGGTACCCAGGCCCTACCCACTGATGACTCTAAGCTTTATTCTCTGGCTCATAATAATGAACCCAAGTCTCATCTACAGTCACCAGACGCAAAAGAAAATCATCTTTTGACCTAAAACGCTTCAACAAGGCGCTGCTTACTGATGCTCTGGTTGCCATTTGCTCATCGCTAAGGGATTTGGGGACCCAACGGGCTCTTAGCTTGCGCATACCTGAACGATCATGTAAGATTGTTGAAACGCTACCATGTGAAATGCCTAATACCTGCGCTATTTCTTCCACTTGAACTCGCCTATCAGAGTATACCAGATCCCGAACTTTCTTACACATTTCTTCGTCGGTGGCATCCAGTGGGCGTCCAGACCTGGCTTCATCTTCAAAAGACGTTCTACCGCGTTTGAATTCCCCTACCCAGAATTTAACCTATGCATAAGATGGTGCAGAAGACCCATAAACATCGGCTAACTCGCCGTGTATTTCCTTGCCTGTTTTACCTTTTAAATACAAGTTCCGAATTACAGCATGGTACTCAACTTTAGATGAAAAGCATGCCTTTGCATCACTAACCATGTTTGACATTCAATATCTTATTCAAGAATGACTCGATACGTGTGCAATTTTGTACCCATGTATAAAACATATATTGAAACAAAGCATAAAATCGTGACCGTCTCGGTCTATCGGAAATGGGATAGGCTGGTTATTTATTGACACGCCCTCGTATATTCAGGAACAAGGGTGTGAATATATTGCTGATATCAGCTAGGAAAGGCCACAATCATGAAACACAGCCCTCTCGAGGCACCGGATAATATACACATAAGGGTGCAAACAGTGAAGACCCTGATCAGACTGCCCATTACTGTTTGCATGTACAAGAAATGGCAACGATAAACGTTACAATATCGAAACAGCACAACATCGAAAACAAAACGGACAAATGAAGAGAAGAGGAACTGCAGCAGGAATGCCGCCTTGATGGAGTCAGCAGTAAAATAAGGGGAGGATTTATTCCTCCCAACCCTCGTTCTAAATTTTGATACAGATTCTATTACATATAACTTATCGGTAAGCGTAGAGATTCTCGACCTCATCAGTTAACCTTTGTCCTGCTCAATAAATTAAGATGCCTCGCTTTTTTTTTTTCAAATTTTCAGCAAATCAGATTACTTGATCCAGATTGTTGATATAAATTCACATACTGAATGACAAACAGTGCAGATCCAGATCAGTTGGTTTCTTCAGAAGCCACCTGATCTGGATCTGCACTGTTTACAAAGGCAGGGTATATCCGGGTTCAGCAGGACAAGGGTTAATAAACACAGAAAATACAAATACATTAATTTGTAAGCACTATCATGACTATGATGAAACAATTATGAGGGTTCGACTACAAACATAAAGTCAGAGTAAATCGAAATCGCTGCGAGCCAAACCACAGAAGAGCAAAGTCAGGCAAAAAGAGAAAGCATGGAGCGACTCCAAAAAGGCAACGATCACAGAGCACAGCCCTTCCAGGACATCGGATAAGGGCCGAAAGACACAAAAACGATAGTTGTGCATAAACCTCCAAGAACACAGATTGGTAACAGGAAAGTGTACTCCCTTTTTAACTCACCTGAGCACGAATTGCTCAAGGCTAGCTATTGTGATCGTCAATGTCAGTCGTGCATCGTGCAGCGTCAGCAAGCTGATTTAAATCACTACTCCTCCTACAGCCCTGGGCCAATTGACTCGAAACTTGGCAGGAAGTATTGGGACAGCTTGTAGATCAAAACTTGCTAAAATCGGTCTGATCGGAAACCTAAAGTGGCCGCTACGGCCACCATCTTGAAAATATATTTTGCGCTTCTTCTCCTGAATCGAAAAGCCAATTGATTCGAAACTTGGTATATAGGAAGTTTCGGGCAACTTAAAATTGTAGGTTTAAAACAGCTAAAATCGTTCCGATCGGAAATCCAAGATGGCCGCAATGGCCGCCACCTTGAAAATATATTTTGCGCTTCTTTTCCTGAATCGAAAGGCTAATTGACTTGAAACTTGGTTGGAAGTATCGCGGCAACTTATAAATTAAACATAGCTAAAATCGTTCCGATCGAAAATCCAAGATGGCCGCAATGGCCGCCATCTTGAAAATCTATTTTGCCTTTCTGCTCCTGGACCGAAAGGCCAATTGATTCGAAACTTGGTAGGAAGGCAACTTGTAGATAAAAAATAAAATAAAATCGTTCCGATTGGAAATCCAAGATGGCCTCCACGGTCGCCATATAGAAAATCTATTTTGCACTTCTTCTCCTGAACTGAAAGACCAATTTACTCGAAACTTTGTACGAAGTATCGAGACAACTTGTACGTCAAAAGTAGCTAAAATCATTCCGATCGGAAATACAAGATGGCAGCAAGGGCTGCCATCATGGAAATATATTTTACGTCTCTGCTCCTGGACCGAAGGGCCAATTGACTCGAAACTTGGTTGGAAGTATCAAGGCAACTTGTACATAAAAAAAACTAAAATCGTTCCGATCGGATATCCAAGATGGTCCATCTTGAAAATCTATTTGCACTTCTTCTCCTGAACTGAAAGACCAATTTACTCGAAACTTTGTACGAAGTATCGAGACAACTTGTATATCAAAAGTAGCTAAAATCATTCCGATCGGAAATACAAGATGGTAGCAAGAGCTGCCATTTTGAAAATCTATTTTGCGCTTCTTCTCCGAACCGAATGGCGAGTTGACTCGAAACTTGGTAGGAAGTATTGGGCGACTTTTAGATAAAAAATAGTTAAAATCGTTCTGATCGAAAATCCAAGATGGCCTCCACGGCCGCCAGCTTGAAAATATATTTTGCACTTCGTCTCCTGAACTGAAAGGTCCACTGAAAACTTGGTAGGAAGTATCGGGGCGACTTATAGATCAAAATAGCTAAAATCGTTCTGATCGGAATTACAAGATGGCCGCTAGGGCCGCCATGTGGAAAATCTATTTTGCGCTTCTTCTTCTGAACCGCTAGGCCAAGAATTGACTCGAAAATTGGTAGAAGTATCGGGGCAGCTTGTTGATCAAAAATAGCTAAAAATCCATGATAGTTCGCTAACTTGGTAACATTGTCTACATTCCTGCTCCAGGATAGGTCACTGCTGACGGTAACACCTAGGTAGTTAGCTTCGGTATGTATTGCCAGCTTCTGATTATGGATGTAGTAGTCAGAACAAAGGGGCCTCTTTTTGGTCGTGATGCGTAGTACCTCGCACTTGTCAGCACTGAAGGCAATCTGCCACTTTCTTTCTCACTCTTTGAATTTATCAAGATCTTCTTGAAGCTGCATGGTAGCAGTCGAAGTTATTCTGTACTCTCCTATCTAACGTGCTGTCATCGGCAAACAGTTTGGTACTGGACCGAAGGCATTCTGGCATGTCGTTTATATATGAAATGAGAGGCTGTCAGATGCCGCATTTTGTGATATATTTACCATGTATCAATTTATTTAACCTTTCTTGGATAAAAAATGTCTATTTTTGAGGAATATGGATCCTTTAAGGGCTTTTGTGAAGTTCCAGAACTGCTTTGGATTTGCGTTGTCGTTAGTCAGCATGTCACTTGTGTAGATGTCATGCGTAATGCGTATCTCAGCTTGTATCCTGGGTTGTCTAAAACAGCGTCGTTTGGGGCGGGTAATGCGTCTGACATTTCTATTAATCAAGGGCTGTTTGAATCCCTGGGAGTTTTTCGAGAGGTAATACTGTCGTCTATTATCCGTTGGCATCCATCTTTGAAGAATGATCAGACATCATTTATGTTGCTGTTTGATGTATATTGTTTAATAACAGTGTCAGAGAAGTCTTTGAACATTTCCTTTATTCCTTGAATGTTTGCTTTACCCCACATGAAGATAGTCAGTTTAACTGGCTTATACCTTTACATGCTGATGTGAAAGTCTATGTAGACTGCGTGGTGGTCACTGATTCCAGGAACAACTGTATTTACTAGGGTTGGTCTGTTGGTGAAAATAGGTCAAGGATGTTATCTTCTCTGGTTGGTATGTCCACAATGTTGTGTAGACCGAGATCTCTTTCAAGAGTAGGGAAAGTTTCATTGATATGCTTTCTGTACTGATACCCAGTAATAGCATTTGTAGACCAATCAATGTCTGGAAGGTTGAAGTGGCCTGCCAGCCTTACCACCGTATCCATGTACATCAGTCAACTCGTTGGCATATTCTATTACGGTGTATGCAGAGCCGATGATGAGTGTTTGGGACTCTAAACACTCGATCTTTCGAAATATGATTCACAATTTGTCCCGATGTCCACCCAGTCAGCATTCTACGTAAATCTATATCGGGCCGTCATCGGCCCGTCAGGGTAGCTGACGGGTCGATGACGGCCCGATGTAGATTTACGTAGAATGCTAGCTGGGCAGTGGCTCACTGCAAGTTCATCTTTATTAGTATAAGAGATCCTCTATAGCCATCAGGTCTATCTTTCCAGTAAATATTGTATAGGCTATTACTTTGAAGTACCTCACTGTCTCCCAAGGAAGATGATAACCAGATGTCACAGCACCAGATGATGTCTGAATTTACGTATCAAGAAACTTCTAAAAAGTCGGTTTGTTTTTAATGCTCATGGCGCTTCAAATGTTCATGGATGCCAGCTTGACATTACTTGGGAAAAATATATCGTCAGTCTGAAAACACTTCTGCAACAAGGTATATTAGAACCAGAATTTTACGGTGACTTTGTGTACAGATTTAGAAAAATTGTGGGAAAATCTAACTTTTCGGAGCAATTCAGAAAATTAATTAACCATTATAAAAGAATTGGCTATAGCCTGGATATTATGCGGCAGACTGCATGCCTAGTTATCAACCCAATTATTGTGGATGCCTATAATTCACTCTTTAATTGCACGACGGCAGTTCGGGCTTCAGACTCAATGACGGCTTCTTCGTATAACTTTAACCAGTTGGTTGGGGTTTGACAATATGTCTTTGGCTTGGCCCGCCGTGGTTTAGCTAATTCTTTTCATTTGCTCTGGCACACAGTAGAATTAGCCACCAGTACTCGTCTTTGTTTATCATAGTGATTAATTTGAGTTTTCACTTTGATGCATTTGGGAGCCTCTATGCGAACCGATTTTTTTTTTTATGTATTTCTGTGTTAAGAATAGCATCGGGACCCAGCTGAAATTGGCTAGCTGTCAAAGTGCTTTAAACCCCATGGTGTTTTATTCTACTGACCCTTCTAAGGCGGTGGTACCGGTGTTGGTCTTACTCTTTGTTGTTTTGTGGTTTATTCTACGAAGCGATTTGTCTTAAGTTTTGCATGGTGTTATTTTGTTTTTATGTTTTTCAGTCCTTTGAGCATTGCGATTACCTCTGTTAGGGAAGAGAGAGCTAATCAGTGCTTTTCGTACATTTGTTCGATTTGCGCTTGTTTGGTTTTGTCTGTTTCCTCTTTCTCGTAGTGTCTGGGAAGGATGGTGGTTTGTGATTGTGGCACTGCCTGGACTTTTCTCTTACCTTTTTTAAGTTTCCGTGGTGGGGAGTGGGGGTCTTCTTTGTGGAACTTGAGCGCAACGGCAGTCTCTCATCTTCATTTGGAATGACGAGTCGTTCAATGAGGAATTTCGGATACTTAAAAGATTGGATATACGACAATGGGTACTGTTAAAACTTACTCAGGAATGTCGCTGCTTCAGGTAGGAGATTTATATGGGCTCTGATTACTGTTTGAACCCTAAATGATGACTGAATCTCCGAGAACTGTATCAAAAAGACCGCTAGAAAAGTTTGAGATTCCACAGTTGAAACAGGTAAAGGTTTCGTCTGAGCTTGTGTATGGTAGGTAGACCTCATGTTCATGCACTTTGAATGTACCGAGTCTCACAACTGTCACAGCCATCACGAAAACACACCTATATAATTTTGACCCCCTTAAACCCCACTTTTATATAGTAAAACTGGGGTTTGCAGGGGGGATACATTATTTTTCTCAGTTCTGCTCAGAAACATAGATTGTGTGTACTTGTTAGAACCGCTTTGCCTAGGCTTTTCTAACGAGTACCCACAATCTATGTTTTGAGCAGAAATATGAAAACTATCTGACTTTTTTTATCTGAAAATTTTCATTTTGCGGAGGTAAAATTTTCAATATATTTGAACAGGCAAATGGCACGTTGTAGCCAATAACATCCCTTATTGCAGACTCCACATGGGAATTACACAGCTCCAGGACCGGGATTTAACTGTATGTCTGATGATCTGAGTATGAGTAGTTGACTGAGGTAAAAGAAGATGGTGTTTGAGTTCGATGGGTCTGTGGCGGAACGATAAGTACGACAGAACTGTTCTTGGGATTAAGATGGTAACATTGGTACGGGCGTAGATTTTGTTGTAGACCACAATATGCATTTTTATCTAGTTTTAGAGAAAGTTTCATCTGCAAAATACTTAGGAGTTAATATAAAATATAACGGGTGACCTAGACTGCGGCCAGTATATCAATGAAATTACCAGTACGGCCACTACCCAGATGGCATGCTAACGTTGGGCAAACGTTGAATTATGGTTGTCCATTTGTTTGGCCCAACGTAGACATTCAACGTTGGCCCAATGTCTGTTCGTTGGGCCATCGTTGGGCCAAAATGTAGGTATTACGTATGCCAATGTTAATTACAACGTTGGGATAACGTTGGGCCAGCGTTAACCCTGTACATTTTTAATGTTGGACAAATGTAGAAATTATGTATGATGCCAACCGATATTTTTGCCAGTAAAAAGGGGCTGTTCCGCAAATCAACATGTGAGTATAATTATATTATATATTCGTTTCTAATTTAGAAAGCAATAATGAATTGCATGAAACGGATATGACAGCCTCTTATTACTGAGTGATCCCAGTCTTTAGTGGGTGCATATGTGACATTGCCAGTTTTGCGGCTCACTTGTGAGTTTGACATTCTTACAGCACAGTACTATATTTTATGACTTTAAAACAATATTTCACTAAAAAAGCAGTTGTTTTTGCAATAAAATATTTTTTTTATAAACAGACATAGTTTTTTCTCTCCTATGTCCTCTGGGAGGAGTCTCATCAGAGTCTATACTGTTTTTCGTGAGCGTGTTTTGGACCCATTACACTAGTAAAACAGTATTCGTGCTGTAAGATTGTCAAAATCACAAATGAGCAAGATCACAACAAAACCTACAATGTCACATGAGCATCCAATAAAGTCTCAGATCAGCCTGCACAACTGCAAAGTCTGATAAGAGGCTTTCATATCCACCGCATGCAGTTCATTATTTTTGCCTAAATAAGAAACGAATATATAATATAATTATACTTACATGTTTAAAAATCTTATTAATCCTTCTTCTTTAAATCACATCTTGAGACCTTTATTGGTGCATTCAATCAGAGTCAGAACTCATATGGTATAAAAGCTAGCTTTATGAGTAGTCTAAAGTGTTATAAAACCTTTGGTAGATGGTAAGAATAATAAATAAGATTACTCCAAGGTATAAGATTACAAATAAATATAGCAAGTTTTATTGGTCAGCTTGGCGCTGGACCAGGAAGCCAGTAATAAAGATTACTTCATGCTGTGTTTATGCTTCATGCAACAGCATATGGTACATTAATATGCTAATTAAATTGGTATCTTGTATTAACTGACCTGCAATTTGTTTGATAAAATATTTTTTATTTTATTTTATTTTTTTTTTTTACATATTTTATGATACAAATATATACAGCTTATTCTTTTCTCCAACGGATTTAATAAATTCAATATAAGATCCTCTATGTATTCCTATTATATTCCGGGTATGTTAGGCCAACGTTGGCACACCGTTCATCCAACGTTTAACTATTTGGATTTACAGCCTCAGTTATTGATCCACACCACCAACTTAATTTGGATTTAAAACATGGAAGTCAAAATAATGCATACTGGTTAATATGAAATCACATTTTGGCAACATTTTTGTCACTTAAGCAGAATCAGCAATAAACAAATTGCTGACGTTGGTCCAACGTTGGCCCAACATTATACAAAGGAGTGCATGATTTGCATATTTTGGTAACTTGGGGCCAACCTTACACCACATATCAAGTAAAACTGTTTATTTTCAGTATTTTGCATAACATAGGCCCATTAGTGTGACTACTATGACATTGTTTTACTGACTTTAAAATAATTCTTTAGATTGATTTCATGGTTGACCCAACGTTGAGCCAACATTGGACAACCAACAGATAACCATCAGCTAACGATACAACCCAATGCCAACGTCGGGCCAAGTTGTCATGCTGTCTGGGTAAGACACTAAGTTTCCTCCGCAGAAACGACCTTTACCCATGCAGAGGAAACCAAGATTGCTGTATACAAAGTACTGGTCCGGCCCAAATTTGAAGAAGCAGCATGAGTTTGGTTGTCCTACCACCAAAGAGACATTAACGGAATAGAGAGAACTGCTGCACATTGGACCTGCAGGCGCTGGTGCAACTAGAATCATTTTAGAGAGATGTCGCTGGCTGCACCAGCTCAGGAAGTGGTCTGATAACTGCGGAAATGACGGCAACAGGCTTCGCTGTCTCTATTCTACAAAATTCATAACAATTTGGCAATTGTTGATAAGAGTAGGTACCTAGGTACCTGCCTGAGGCTGGTGGAGGAAGCAAAAGAACTATTGGTCCTACCATTTCCAGTATCGCCGTCAATGTGCTTATACGGACGGCTAAAAAACTCTTTCTTCCCCAGGACAATAGCAAATGGGAATGGACTTACAACAGGTGCAGTTGATGGGTGTCCAAAATATAGCATCCTAGGGTTGTAGATGGCTGCTAATTTTGTTACAAATCTCTTTTTAATGTTGGTGTTTAAATGTTTTTTGTTGTTTTTTTTTGAGTGTGTGTGTTTAACTTACGTGTCACACCCACAAAGAAAGAAAGAAAGAAAGAAAGAAAGAAAGAAAGATGCTTTAGTCAAAGAGATCGGTTGGTAAGTCTCAGGGCCATGTTTGCTCCCATTTTTTACACAGGGCATGCTGTGGCAGTCATAGTGGGCCGTCTTAGTGTTGCTGTTGTTGCTGCTGTTGTATGTGTTGTCAGATGATACTGCTTTTCAAATATAATTTACCCACGTTGCCTGAGGTGACACAATTTGCAGCACGACCGTCATGACACTTTGTTGGCACGATTTTTATGCAGCTAGTCTAGGACGTCTCGATCATTTGGATGAATAGTCAAGCTTTCAAGGCAATGACACATAAACAAATGCAGCTGGCTAATTTTGTTGATTTTAGTGTTAGATTTGTAACTTATACCGATATCTGAATAGGAGAACTACTGAATAATGATTAGGTTTATTGACAAACGAACAATTTTTGCTGCTGTAATTACTGTTATTGTTTTATCCGCTGGAAATGGAGACTCAGATGTGCCAGAAACTGAACCAACAAAAATTATTGGAAAAGTGAATGTTTCAGGGTACATGATTCACAGATTATTTCACTTAGTATGAAATTAGGCACTATCTAGATGCATGTGTGGTGATCGGTGGGACTGTCAGTCTGGTTAGCTCAGTTGTAGAGCTTCTGACTCGCAAGCAAGGGGTCCTGGGTTCGAGTCCTGCATCGGGCATGTTTTTTCATCCTTAGTTTAGTTTAATGGCACCCAACATGAATAACCCACAGGGTCGGTGTTGATAAGTGCATGTAGAGGCTAGAAACTGATAGTATGTTCAGTTGCTACCTGGCACCTAAAAGTTAAAAGGGGAAGAAGAGTGGTGATTGGCGGGACTGTCGGCCTGGTTAGCTTAGTTGGTAGAACACCTGACTTGCAAGCAGGGAGTCGCGGGTTCGAGTCCGGTATCCGGCACACTTTTTCCTCCTTAGTTTACTTTACATGTGTCACCGAGTTTAGGTATATGATACACTTGTACTGCCTTGCATTACAAGCCGGCTTTTATAGCGATGTGGTGTGTAGGACTTTGAGTCCATCGGACCAGGTTCGATCCTCGTTGGGGAAAAATGTTATTTCCATTTTTTCGATTGTTTCATTTGGCGCCCGTTGTAAATAACCCACGTGTGCATAAAACTCCCTGAGTCTCAGTTACTTGATTCTCGGACTCCTAGAAATTCAGGGACGAATTTCAATTTGGAGGGGGAGAATGTCACCAGGTATAGGTACACTGCAGCGCCGTTATAACGCGGTCGTCGAGAGCCATGAACACTGACCGCGTTATACGTGGTCCGCATTATACTGATCATGACAACCACACCCACTTGCACCACTGCTGTTTCCTCCAGTTATTATGAGATATTACATATTGCATGTATGTTATATTGTATGTTCCTTTTTTATTTATTTATTTTTTATTTTTTTTATTGTTGAAACTTTGTGCATGTACCTTGCCTGATTTCCGTTTCATTCTTTTAATCCAGTAAATAATAAATTTTTAAGCTTAAATTGTTTTTTTTTTTTTTTTATGATCATTCAAGGGAACTAACTGCAACAGTCTTGTATTATGGACAACTGTGTAATAAACAACGTGTCCTTTACGGAAATTGCCTTGAGCATGTGCACAGTTGATCTGCGTGTCAAAAAATAATCTTTGTTGCTCCCTGGAAAAATTCAGCAGATGACAAATTGATGATATTTTTCTTTTTTCTTTCTTTCTTTTTTTTTCCATACAACAACTTTTTTCATGCAAATTTTATCAAGTTTGCATGCAGTGTCAAAATCTTAATTGCAGCCTGAGGATATAAGAAAAAAATATTTCAGAAGGTGGTCTGTTAATTATATTCACACAGCATGCTAAGGGTTTAGCAACCGGTGCAGAAAAAAAATCAATACCAACTGTTGCGTCAGATGTTAAGTAACATGATAAAAGGGACAGGCTTACCTGCTTGGTCAGTTTTTATTGCTGCTGTTGATTTCTTTCACATCATCATCATATCATAATCAGATGTTTGATTAACGTGCAGGTACAGGGGCAACATCAACATCAGTGGGCCCCTTCCAGATAGCTGGCTTGCTGCACACATGGCAGATCTCACACCAGATCTCCAGGTACGTCTATCATGAGGGTTGATAGCCGAGAGCTTCCACTCTCTGCAATCCCTCTCTGTCAGCTGCTTCCATGTCATTTTGGGCCTCCCAGGCCCACGCTTTCCATCAACCTGTATGTCAAAGGCTGTCTTGATTGCACCACTGGAGTGTTCCACATGTCCATACCATCGAAGTCTTCTCTCCTTCAGAATGAGTTCCAGATCCTCAAATGTCAAGCCGCACAAGTAGATCACTGGACCTGGTGGTGACAATGTCTTGCGGCCTGACATTGCAGATCTGTCTGATCATTGCCTTGTCATTTCGCTGCAGCCGCTGGAGGTTTGGCTTTGTCAATGGCCAAGTCTCCCTGGCAAGGAGCATTGCGCTCTGTACACAAGAGCTGTACACATGGCCACGTGTTTTGAAATAAATAAAAAAAATCTAATCTCAGATATTTTTTTATAAAGAGCACTGACCAGTCTTTGTTTCATATTTTTCCAGAAAGGACATTTCGTTTCCCAGCATTCTATTTCCGTTAACCAAGGGTAGCAGTACTTTTTAACTAAAAAAAAAAGACGCCTTATCTGGAGCTATAAACTGTCTCAGTGTATTCACACTTGACCCCTTTCTTTGATCTATTTGGACATGCCGACTGTCATAGCTTCAGATAAGAGGGTCTATCCACAGCTCCAGACTAGAGGAGTTTCCACATATTAAATTTCTTATTTCTCCACGTAAACGTAGGTTGTGGATACTCATTGGAAGTGCCTCGCTGAGGCACTTCCAGAGAGTACCCAAAACCTACAATTTCATGGAGAAATAAGGAAAAATAACAGTCTTTTTTAATTAAAAAAAAAAGAAAAGAAAAAAAAAAGACACCTAATCTGGAGCTATGGACTGTGGCAGTGCATTCACACATGTCACACAAACGGATTAATTATCAGACTACCATTACAGCAAAAAGGACAGTGAAGTGTTGATTTATGACTGTGTTAGGATAATGATGTAATTAATTTGTGTTGCATAAGTTACTCTTATTATTTCTCTTATTTCTCTTATAATACATGAAAATTATCATTGAGCACTGTGCCAGTTACCGTAGTATGGCTTTTAAATGGTGCGCGGGCATATCTGAAATAGCCTAAAGACAAAAACTGATGAAAAGTTTGGTAAAAAAAGAATGAGTAAATCAGCGAGTATATGGTCACGGATGGTGATTTTTAGACTGCCGCGGAAAAAGGGCAACACTTTCAAACTGGTGGGGGGAAAAAATGAGAGCCACGGCCCAACCACATTATAACGGTTTCCGCGTTATAAGCGACAGTGTTATAACGGCGCTGCAGTGTATATGATACACTTGTACTGCCTTGCGGTACAAGCCGGCTTTTTGAGCGATGTAGTAGAGTGTAGGACTTTGTCCAGCGGACCGGGTTCAATCCTCGGTTGGGGAAAAATGTTATTTCCATTTTGTCAATTTTTTCATTTGAAACAATTGAAACTGCCCTAGAACAGATGAAAAGAGAGTTAGATCTCAGTGAGAGATGCAAGAGATTATCGAAATCCTTAAGCGATTCGTTAAAGAAGACACGATTGTTAGCTAAAGCAAGAGATGGAAGAATACAAAAATATTCAGGATTTGATAGTGCAACACATGGTCCAATAGACAGGAGAGATATAGATTCAGACCATATCAATTTACAGATGAGAAAACAGCTGAAAGCCCTAGAAGTAGTATTCCATATCATACAAGGGATATTTTGTCTGGTATCGATATGGAAGTTGAGGAAAGAAGCATTTTGGAGAGAGTGGAGAAACTGGAATTCGAGGAAAGACTATTGGATGAAGAAAACAAACAGAAAGCAACTGAGGAGGAACATAGACTTGAAAAGATAAAAGGCCTAAGGCTGAGACAGCAGATAGCAGAGGAAGAGAAAAAACGTTTTCGTAGAATGAAAGAACTAAGAGAAAGGGTGGCAGAATTTCGTTTACGAGAGAAGCTACGACAACAAATGGAGTACGACATTCGACTAGATAAGCTGTCGAAGGAAGAAAAAGCTTTGTCATTAGAAGAGAAAGAGGGCAGAACTGACACTGAAAGACAAAGTCTGTCACAGGTTAAACGGGAGCGTCAACCTCAAGTTGAAAAAGAACACCGGACAGAAGAGAATAAATGAAACAATTGAAAAAATGGAAATAACATTTTTCCCCAACCGAGGATCGAACCTGGTCCACTGGGCTATAAGTCCTACACTCTACCACATCGCTATAACAGCCGGCTTATACCGCAAGGCAGTACAAGTGAATCATATACCTATACCCGGTGACACATGCAAAGCAATTAGTCTAAACCCGTCATGCATACCTAGCCCAGGAATTATGCTGAATTTTCAGCTGATTGCATGAATCCAGCTCGTTGAATGAGGCATTCCAGTAGGCTAGAGACAGAAGAGCCACGCATATTTGCCACCAAATTCGCTGAGTTTGAAATTATATTGTGGTGACTGTAAAATATTTTGAAAAACTCATAACCCACCCACCACTTTGTTTCAGTTTCCGTCCATATTCTAGACATGTAAACATTCAATGCACATAGCAACACCTATATAAAATGGACACCTATATAAAATACATTTAGTGTATTTCTTAAGACAGACCTTCTGGAAAGGGTTGTCAAAAATATGGTGTCCCAAATAGATAATGTGATAGAACATGTTTTTGCTTTAGTATTTTAGTGTTTTGTTCACTGTTCGATTTCATTGACCTTTATTTTAAGTGCTTTATCTTTATTTATGTAGTTATATTGTTTTCTTAGCTTGGTTAAGCCTAAATTTAAGCTTCTTATATGTAATGAACATTCAGTATATTTAATTTCATAATATGAAAACTGCTCTTAGAGAAGTATGATATAAAGATTTGCTATGTCATGAAGAATGGCTATAGTGACAATAATGGTGATAGTGGTGTTGTGTGAATCTTTAAACTATTATGATTACTTCTTTTGGAGTTCCTTTAAGTACATGTATGACTTGACTCAGTTTGTAACCATACATGTAAGTCTGCTTTTAGGAATTTAGAATGTGATCATTATGAGTTGAAATACTTTGAATATTTGAAATGAGTCTTGGCAGCTTTACATTGCAGATCTGTCTGATCATTGCCCTGTCATTCCGCTGCAGACGTTGGAAGTTTGGCTTTGTCATTGGCCAAGTCTCATTGGCATGGAGCATTGCGCTCCACACACAAGCTGTACACACTGCCACATATCTTGAAAGAGAGGTGGCGGGAAGAGAGAACTGGTAGCAGCTCTTTGAACTTCTTCCAGGTGGCAGTTGATTTTATATGGACAGGTGTTTAATATGTATTTGTGTCCCGAGGTCCATATTTATGTCCGACCCAAAACCTATCCTTGAATGTTATTCACTAAATACATGTCTTGTCTAATAAATCAGCTTATTTTCAACATGTTAGAAATATTTTCTTTCATTTTACTTACTACTATTCAGGCAAAGGAACTATCTTCACACAGGTAATCAGCTGTTGAAATTAGCTCACATGATGGCTGTCAATCAAGTCCATGATCATAAATTGTAAAATCTGCGAAATTGTCTGATTCAATGAGATCAAGTGATGTTTATAGCTGGTAAAGACAAAGACAGGGTCAGGGCATTAACACCAGTCAAAAAGCAGTAAATAGAGATATTCTTAATAATGTTTATGTTCTAAGCATGCACATTTTTGATTAGCAGCTGAATTTTGGTATTAACTTCCTGAATGCGTGAGAATAAAGATTCTCTATTAAACTATGAAGAAGCTGCAAACTAACAACTGTAAGGCTATATAAAACTGTTGAAAGCCGGTGGGTAAAAGAATCCTGGCCTATCAATGTCAAAAAAAAAACCAACTTCTTAAATAATTGTTTATTCAGGGGCCGGGTTCATAATTTCTTTTTTATTAGCTGTCATAGCCAGTTACATAGCATACAATTTGTAACTTGAAAATGAAATACTGAGCTGTCTATTTGTGTCATTTTAGATTTTTGGTATGTAACGGCAAAGATATGGGAAAAAATTGCCAGAAATGTGCATAGCTTCAGATAAGGCACTTTTTCAACCAAAAAGTACTGATATTTTTCTGATTTCCCCATGAAAACATGTTATGAGGTGCTTCTAATGAGTACCCATATGTTTTTATGGACAAATAAGAAAAATATTATGTGGCTATCCTTTTTATCTGGAGCTATGACTAAGTCCTGGGAGAGGCCTAAGTAAGAACAAATATGTTTCTACTAATCGATGATCAATCGGTTTTACAATGCCGATGATTGACTATGAGATTCTGACCAATTCGCAACACTAATAACATAGCTACAGATAAGGCACTTTTTTCATCCGAAAAATGCTGATATCTTTCTTATTTCTCAACAAAAACATATGTTGTGGGTACTCATTAGAAGCGCCTCGGTGAGGTGCTTCTCATGAGTACCCACAACATATGTTTTTGTCGAGAAATAAGAAAAATATTATGTGAATACCTCCGCTTATCTGTAGCTATGTAATAACATATGCAGACAGTGAATATCTCCATCAGTCTGACAGAACGTTCTCTATTTGACTATAGAGTTTACACTGATTCTATAAGTGGACATTGACGGTCATGATTGGACTGCACAAATTCACAGGCTAATGTGTGACTTCATGACTTATCTGATAAAGGCCATTTTCTCATGTTAATTGTGGGTCATTCCTTAAACCTAAGTTTTAAAATTCCTGATGCACAGCTCCATATAAGAAGAATATAAGCATAAACATACTTCTTGTTATTTCCATGAAATCATATGCACTTCTAATGAGTACCCACAACTTGCATTTATTTTTTCATGGAGAAATAATAAAGAAAAAATATAAATACTTTTTGGTTGAAAAACACCCTATCTAGAACTACTGTGCTTTTGACATCTTTCAGAAAGTTTGTTTTTTTTTTGCTTGGTGCTGTACATAGAAGAAGTATATTTCCAAACTTTTGTCATGATTTGAAGCATAACCATTTGTCATAACTGCCTGTGTACAGAATGTTTTATTCTAGTCATTGATTCATTGGTTTTTAAAAATCAATTATTTTCGCTTTTTTCCCACAGTGAAAATGAACACAAAGTATGCAGAAATTTGTAGGGTAGGTAACTTAATTGGAGGCAGATTTTCAACAAATTCTGCTTGTTCAATTTTTCTAAAATTTTCACAATATTGTTGTGAAACATAAATAATTCAAATTCAGCAAAGAAACATAAAAATTATTTTCTTAGACAAAAATTCCAAAAAAATACTTTACTATAGAAATTGCATAGGTCAGACCAATTTTTGAAGGTAAATTTAATTTTAGGATAAATATTTGAGAACAAAACACAGAAACAGAAAAGACAAATGGTTTCTAATAAGATATGGTCAATCAGAACAAAAGGTTTTCATATAAAATAAAACGCCAAACATAAAAACATCTTCCCGAGTGATGTCAAAAGGAGAGTACATGTATGTAGATGTATAATGTTTTAATATTACAGTTTGAGCAACATTACAAATGAGAACAGAAGCACCACACCAACAGTGGTCATTACCACCACTCCAAAAACAGAGGGAGATCTTCCAGAGCCAGGAGAGTCAGAGACAGAACATCAGCAAAGTCTTACCATATTTTTCATTCTTATTGTAGTTGGTAAGTCATGTTTGCTTTTATGGGCCATAGGTCTAGATAAGAGTGGGTATCAGGTACATGTAAATATTTTTCTTATTTCTCCATGAAAACATATGTTGTGGGTACTCATTAGAAGCACCTCAGGGAGGCACTTCTAATGATTACCCACAACATATGTTTTCTTGGCAAAATAAGAAAATTATCAATACTTGTGGATTGAAAAAAAAAAAAGAAAAAAAATTATCAAGAGCTGTGATGGGGAATGGACACATTCATAGCTCCAGATAGGAGGGGGTATCAGGAAAATATTTTTCTTATTTCTCCACAAAAACATATGTTGTGGGTACTCATTACAAGTGCTTCAGTGAGGCACTTCTAATGAGTACCCACAACATATGATTTTATGGACAAATATATCTGGAGCTATGAACACAACTCGAAGGCAAATTACTCTGACATAGAAATATTTGTCTCCCTTAACACTATACCCCTGCATATGAACTTTGAGAGAGGACATATAGGGGTCATCATATTGGTTGGTCCACTCATCTGTTTGTTGAAATTTATGACATGAACTGCTTTAATCATTTTTTTTTTTTTTTTAAGTTTTCATGAGAGTTCGTATAAATGATCTGTATGATAGTAGTGTGTGGATTAAATTTTTGTAGTTGAAGTGTTATCAGTCTTTTGCACTTAAGTCCAACTATCCAACTTTTTCTCAGATCACAAGGGGGTGGTCGGGTGTGGTGAAGGTGTCATATATCTTACGTCACTGGGGCGTCCAACTGATATTGGCTTAGATTTGGGCAAGGCTTGCTATCCTTGTAGCAGGTAAGATAGAAGGGAATGTTTTAATTTCTTCTGTTTCTTCCCTTTTATTCCTGTTCCTCTTCTTCCCTGTACCTCTCTTTCATCTCCTCTACTATCTCTTCTATTTTCTCCCTACCTCTGGGAGACAACACAAAATGACCCACGAGAGTTGACATGTCTTTAAACCCCGACACAGTCAGTTGTCAGATCACAAGGTCATGGGCTCTAGTCCTGCCAGATACAGAACTACAGTACAGTGCTTCACTGAACAGAATCCTTCATTATCACTCCTTCAGCATCTTGATATGACATGCATACTATATGACTTGCATACCAAATAGTCATCATCCAACTTTTTGACACAAGCTACTTCTGTAGTTAGATTTTTTTTTTGTTTTGTTAGATTTTAACACTTACTACATTATGGGCAGATTCAGCAGATGACAAATTGGTGATATTTTTTTTACTTTTCCTAGAATATACGATCTGACACTTCATGCAAATTGTCTCCGTAGGAGACAATTTGCATGAAGTGTCAGATCCTATTTTCTAGGAAAAATAAGAAAAAATATTTCAAAATGTCATCTGCTGAAATTTTTACCCAGCATGCAAAGTGTTGAATTATATAGAAAAAAAAAATAACAGTTAACAGTCTATGAGATCTTTCCAATAAATTATAAGCTCAGACACAATAAGAAAAAGAAATGTAACAGCTTGGATAAGATAATGAAGGTGTTTCATGGATGGCTGCCATTTTTCACCGTTCCCCTTTGTGATTAACAGCAGGGAACAAGGATGAAATTCATGGCTAAATTCAGAAAGAAAAAAAAATCATAACTACACAGCTTTTATTGTGAAGTAAATGAGGACAACCAACCTTTATCAAAGAAGTTGATTATGGAGAAATATTTGATGATAATTCTGGGACAATTTTTCTAGTTCTCCATGGAAATATATTGTGGGTACTGATTACAAGCACATCAGTAAGCCACTTCTAGTGGATACCCTTAACAAACCCTTTTTCATGGAGAAATAAGAAATATTGTCCTGGAATTATCACCAAATCACCTCCTTAAGAAATCATCTGCTTTATACAGAAATTATTATGTAAATGACATTTTGGCACTAACCAAATATATTACTTATGACTATAAAAGTCATATTTTAACCATAAAAATCCTTGTCTGAAAATGTAGAGACTACCATGATACTCCTTGCAACAAAACTGGAACTGCCAGAGCAATATGTTTTTTTTCTGTTTTTTTTTTTTTGTGTGTGTTGAGGTTTTACGGCCCAGTCAACCCAATGGGGTCATATCGAGCGTGGTCAGTTTTACGTAACCACACTTTTACTGGGCAGGCTTAGTCCTCTAAGCGGTTAACCAGTACTGTGCACATTCTTTCACCAGAAACTTACAACTGCCCTTCTTGAATCAGCGGAAGCAAGAGAATGACCGTAGAAATTATTTCATGATCAATCTCCACGAATATGGTATTATAAGAATCTACATGTATCAGGAGTGTGAGGGGAAGATAGAAAAATGTCCCGAGGGTTACTGTCAAGCATCACGAGGCAGCAATTCTGGCAACACATTTTTTTCCCCTCTTCTTTCCCTATAGAGTTTTAAAAAAGGGTTTGGTGTTTTTCCTCCTTCTGAAATGGGGTCTACTCAAAAAAGAAAGAATTTGCTGTCTGTGGAAACAAATTCTTTCCTTTTAGACACTTTTTCAAAAAGGGTTTGTTGTGCAGGAAAGCAAAGTCATAAAAGTTGTCTCCATTGTAAATATGGTGGAAATCTACCAGATGTATCAAGTCCCCTTAATTCTAACATCCAGGGCCCAGTTGTTCAAAGCCTTGTTAGCTTAACGAACTCGTTAAGGGTCATTTCATTAACTGTTTTAGCTGATTCAATACACAATATTCTGATATTTTTTGCTGAAAATATGTGAGTAGCTTATGCACTGCAAAAACTACTCACATTTTTTCAGCAAAAAATTTCAGAATATTTGCGTAACACTTGTAAATTTTAACGAATCGTTAACTAACGACGTTGTTAGCTTTGAACAACTGAGCCAAGATACTGTATTCCCATACATTTTGGTTTTTGCTTCTTTCTTGCTAAATAATTTATCAGAAGGCAGTCATTACCTTACGGGGGTTATCTAATAAGCACTGCTTATTGACACTTTTTGTTTGTACTTGTTGGAATAATTATAGATTATAATGTCTCCCTGAGTGTAATAAATTATTTGTGTTTTTATTTTTTCAGCAATATGTATATTGATGACACATTTCTTGATCCAGACGAAATTTTACTATCTCCCAGAGAGCATAGCTGTGGTGTTAATTGGTAAGTTGGATGATAGTTTTGCATAACAGCTTGAGTTAGGCATCCGGTTTTCTGTGCATTCATCCATTCATTCATTTGTCCATTCATCTGTCAACATTTGTGTGACAGCCTTAGCATTCAAGTCCATTTCTATATAACTATTTTAACTATGCATTATCATTTTATGAACATGTATTAACTACTCTGCCATCTTTTATGTCAACCCTAGCGTTTAGCACCATTTCTGATCTAACAAAAGACGAGTCATGCCTTGTGTTTTCTCCCTAACATTGACTCATACACTGCAGTGTCATTTTATGACTATGACCTATATTTCATGGTCTGATGACTTTGTTGTTGTTTTTTTTATCAGATTTTATGGCTAACGACTTTGTCATTTTTTGCATTACCCCGTGTGTTTTGAAGTAACTAATATTTATATGACTCAGCCTCTTCATTGCTGCAGGGGTCAACCTAGAGGGGGATTTGGGAGAAAAAGTCTCCCTAAGCTGGCTGACTTCTCCCTATGTTGAACTGATGGAGAAGTGAAAATGTACAGAATGTATAGGGAAATCCAAAATTTGGACCAAAACTTCTCCCTGAAATCCTGATACTGTCGCAAAACTTCTCCCTTTCTGAAAGCTCCAGGATGACCCCTGTTGCTGGGATCGAAAGTTCAAACTATGTTATCCAAACTACCATATTGTATTCAGACCAAATGCATAGATTACATAGAAAAATGACCATAAATGGTAATTTGTCTATATAATATATACATTCTTGTTCGGCTACACCGTTTTTGAGGTCTGTCTTTAAACCCATAGCTCCAGCTAAAAGGGGGAGCCACATGATACTTTTCTTTTTTTTCAATGAAAACATATGTTGTGGGTACTCATTAGAAGCACCTCGGTGAGGTGCTTCTAATGAGTATCATAACATATGTTTTTGTGGAGAAATGAGAACAATATTAAAAAATTTTGGTTGAAAAAAAGCTCCTTTTCTGGAGCAATAAAACCCTGTGATAATAAACCATACTATAATGGATGATGTTATCATGAGGTTTCTGTGTATAAGTGTATTTATTTGAAAAAAAATTTAATAACAACAAAAAACAAACAAACAAACCAAAAAAAAAAAAAAAAATGAAATAAAACATAGTGGCTTTATTTTACATATAAATTCTAAGGTTGAGAACACTGTTTATGAGATATAAGAAGATATTCACCACATTGTTTTTATTGGGTATCTGTTTGACTTTTAGCTGTTTATTCAGGTTCTTTAATCCTGGTGTTTTAGTTAGGCTAAATAAAAAAAATATGTGTTTACTCCTTAGGAGAACATGTTAGAAAAAAATAGGTAGAATAGGTATGAAATCTTATACGTTTTATGCCCCCACCACAAAGTGGACGGCCCACACCTCAAAGTGGAGGAGAGCATATAGTTTTACCCTCTGACATATGTACATCCGTGTGTCCATCTGTCCATTCATGTTTCCGTCACACTTGATACATTTGTGAAGTTCTGTTCGTGTCTCTGCATATCCTCCTACAGTTTCCAAGGTAATGGTTTAAGACTTGCACCATAATAAGGATATAGACTGAGCATGTGCATAAAGATCACAGAACTCTGATGGAATTATTATTGGTAGAGTTACATACCCTTGATTTACTTAGAAAATATGTCTTATACATATGGCATAGCAGGGTTTGTGTCTCTTCTACAGTTTTCAAGGTAATGGTTTGAAAGTCACACAATAGTAAGAAATGGTGACAGAACTCTGATGAAATTTTTACTGCTAGCATTACATACCCTGGATTTACTTAGAAATTTTGCCTTATACGCATTGCATAGTAGGGTTCGTGTTACCATAACTTCTTCAGTTTCCAAGATAATGATTTAAAACTTGTAGCAAAGGGCATGTGTATAAAGGTCACATAACTCTGATCAAATTTTTATTGCTAGAGTTACATACCCTTGATTTACTTAGCAATTTTGCCATTTCTCTTTTGCTTTTTGTTCAGAATAATAAATCTACAAAAGCCAGACTGGAAGTAGCAGGGGCATTCCTCCCCTTCAGGGTTCATTTAGGTTTTTTTTGTTTTTGTTTTTTCCACATTTGTCTATGTAGAATTATAACAAAAGTATTACCAAATATATTTGGACTTAGCACCAAAATTCACATAAAATTTTACCAATTCTGTTTGACTACCCTTTGATGTGTCTAAAAGTACTGGTAGAATGGCAAACAGTGTAGACCCTGATCAAAAGTTTGGTCTGGGTCCACACTGTCTGCTCAGACCTACTTGTCCAAATATTTAACATTTTGTGCCAATAACACCTGTTCTTTCATATATATTTTCTTTTTGAGAAAACGTGAAAACAAAAAAGCTAGATTTCATCAGGAAAATTTGGTATGGCAGGGTTACCCTAAACACAGATATTTCTTATTTGGCCTTAAGAATATGTTTTATAACTACAATATTTACCCAAAATATTTGGACACTAAGCTCCTTACCATACTTGTTCTAAAATTTGAACAAGCTCTTCTGCTATCTGTTGATGTGTTAAACACTTACCGTGCTATGGGCAGTTTCAGCAGATGACATTTTGAAATATTTTTCTGATTTTTCCTAGACAATAGGATCTGGCACTTCATGCAGATTGTCCCCTAAGGAGACACATGAAGTGGCAGATCCTATTTTTTTTAGGAAAAATAAGAAAAATATTTCAAAATATCGTCTGCTGAATTTTTACCCAGCATGCAAACTGTTAAACCCTGCTGGATGAGTGGCAAACAGTGAAGACCCTGATCAGATGCACCATTCTGATCTAGATCTGCTCTGTTTGCTTTGGCCTGTCTGTCCAATTACTTAACATTTACCGCTCTATGGGCATATTCAGCAGACATCAAAATTGATAATATTTTCCTTATTTTTCACAGGAAATAGGCTTTGACATTTCATGTAAATTGTCTCCAGAGGAGACATTTTATATGAACTGTCGAAGCCTGTTTTCTGGGAAAAATAAAAATATTTCAATATGTCGTCTGCTGAAAATTTTACCCAGAGTGCTAAGCGATAAGCCAAATACAGTATTTAGTATTGTAAAAGGAGGAGAAAAGTCTATAGCAGACAGGACTAAGCCTAATCTGTTCTACATTTTTATCATATTGCTATAAAAGCTGGCTACATGGCATGAAGCTGGCTACATGCAGCGTCCAATCATGGTCTCCATTGTTTGCAAATTGTTTAGGCATTTTTCTGTAGAAATATCTAAATCACATAGCTGGACATACCTAAATTGGACTCTTCCAATGTATAGTGTAGGGGAATTTATTCAGTTTTAAATAAGTTATGGGTTATTATTTGTCCCTTTGTTAGTGACTGACCATTTGACTTTTTGGGGAGCAGGGCCTGGGTTTTTTTTTTAAAAAAAAAAAAAAATACAGTTTTGGTTATGCTAGAAAAAATAATCTGGCTTAAGATAAGAGAGAAAAAATAAAATGGTGTTTGGTCTTTGATAAAAAAAAAATGGTATCATTTTTGAGGAAAAAAAATGTTGGAAATGATTTGGGTTCTTGCAGGGTGTGTGTGTGTGGTGAGGGGATGGGGGGAGGGCTTCATCTCCCAGATCCTTTATTATTCAGTCTTACAAACATTTGATTACATTGCTGTCTTGAATAAGCCTGCTGGTGCTTGCATATATACATGTAGGGTGTGCTGCAGTACATAGTTACCATAACATTATATGTTGTGAGTTTTCTTGGTTACAGTGCACCATTCAAATGAATGGGTAAGATACTTTGGTCTCTGTGGGGCTTCAGGTTGGCTTTGGCTAAACCGTCCCCAATATTCATATGTATTTGAAACCATATTTCTTTTACTCACTTATAGTATTACTCAATCACTTACTGTTGTTGGGAAGTGTTAAGAAAGTCAGATGCATGATTTTGTATGCAAAATATTTGCTTCAAGAAGTTAGTAAGTGTCCAATATTATATCTAATATTAAGTGAAAATTATCCTAATTCTTTATGAACCAGATTCCCCAATGCTGCATACCAAGCTTCAAGGCCTTTCAATTCCTGAGATGAAGAAGTTCAAATCCTGTATGCCATATATGAGTATAATAGCCATCTTGACCCAGATCTCAAGAACAAACATTGATTTCCCAACTCCATTGATGCTTTATATGCAAATCTGGTTTCAATCTGCTCATCATTTTACCCTAAGTATTGGGACACATTATTTACTTACCATACTTGTCATACAATTTGAAATAGTCCATTCTACTACATCTTGATGTTTCTAAACTATAGCTCTATGTATGGCAAAAAAGTGTAGACCCTGATCAGATACCACATTCTATGGCATCTGAGCACTACTTACAAAGGCCTTTCTGTCCCAATACATAGGGTTATTTCAATTTGATGAGTTTTTCAACTCAATAAGGTGATTCTGGTAGGTACCCACAACATGACAAAATAAGAAAAAAATCCCTAAAATATCCCTAAATTTTTATGCCCCCAACTTCAAAGAAGTTGGAGGGGCATATTGCTTCTGGGCCGTCTGTCCATTTGTCTGTCCATCAGTCCATACGTTTGTCACACCTTTTGATGCATAGCATAACTTTAGACACGTGCATGTAGCCTAGTGTTTTGAAATTTCTTATATGCATTCCTCATGAAAAAAAAATAGCTGATACATATTTTTTTCTTGGCAGGATTATGCCTCTTGCCTGAGTTATTGCCCTTTGAAAAAATATAGTTACAATCTTGTCAGCAAAATAATTCAAAAACTATTGACGCTAGAGCCTTGAAACTTGATGAATAGACTGGTACATGTAGTGATGAGTAGACAACCTGATTAACTTTTGAATAAATTTTGAAAAATACTTCATGAAGTGTGTCCCATTGTAATATTGGGCATGTTAACTTAGTCAGCAAAATATCTCAGAAACTGTTGGAGCTAGAGCCTTGAAACTTCGTGAATTGATTGGTAATGATGAGTAGATGACCTGATTAACTTTTGAATAAATTCTGAAAAATATTTCAAGAGTAACGGTCCTTTGTAAATTTGGGCATTTTTCCCTTGTCAGCAGAATATCTCAAATACTGTTGGAACTAGAGCCTCATAACTTTATAAATAGAGCCGGCCTTGGTGGCTCAGTTGGATGCGCCGTCCGACTGGAGACCAGGAGGTCGCGGGTTCAACCCCCGCCAAGGTCGGCAACATTCTTTCGTGGAGATTGATCATGAAATATTTTCTACGGTCATTCTCTCCCTTCCACTGATTCAAGAAGGGCAGTTGTCAGTTTCTGGCGAAAGAATGTGCACAATACTGGTTAACCGCTTAGAGGATTAAGCCTGCCCAGTAAACGTGTGGTTAGGTAAACTGACCGTGCTCGACATGACCCCAATGGGTTGACTGGGCCGTAAAACCTCAACACAAACAAACTTTATAAATAGGTTGGTAGTGATGAGAAGGAAGTTGGAGGGGCCTGTTGCTTCTGGGCATGAGTAATGTCCCAGTTGTCCCTTTGTAAATTTGGGTATTTTCCCTTGTCAGCAAAAGATCTAAAAACTGTTGGAGCTAGAGCCTCATAACTTGATGAATAGTGATGAGAAGATGACCTGATTAACAAATTGGGCCAGTTTTACCTTGTAGTACCTTTAGAGGCAAGCATATGGTTGGGGGCATAGTGTTTTACAAACACAATTTCTAGTTTTCTTGAGCTTTTGGAAGAATTTCCTAGGGACTCAAAAGGAGTTTGACTTATCCGTGGTACACGAATCATCAGTGTTTGTGTCATTGAAGTTTAACTGTACAACTGTTCTGTATTGCCCTTATTCCTAGCTTCTGGACAGACTAAAATGATTGATATATGATAAGTTGTTTTTTCTAATGAACATCTGATTCTTGTCATTTACAGGTGCCATGATTGGTTTGATACTGAAAATATTTAGTAGCTATGGTAACTGGAAGGTGAGTGTTACTATTTTTATAGCCTTGTTTTTGTTATTTTTAATTCTTGTCATGCTGAATGAATTAAGATGCCATGCCCATTTCTAATTTTCGTCAATCAGATTACTTGATGCAGGTTGTTGATGCAGATTTGCATACTTCATGACAATGAGTGCAGGTCCAGATCAGTTGGCTTTTTCAGAAGCCAAATAATCTGGATCTACACTGTTTGCAAAGGCAGGACATATTCGGGTTCAGCAGGACCAAGGTTAACCATTAAGCTGCTGCAATCTACAGTAGCAGACAAAATTTAGTGTTTTGAACAAAACCATAACTGATCTGTCATGATTTATTAATCCATTTTAGTTGGGAACCCCCTCAAAAATCAATAGGGGATCAGTATAGACCAGATCAAATGTGGCAGAATGTGGTGTCTGAGCAGGGTCTACTCTGTTTGCATTATATACAGGAATTTCTATAAAACATACATGTACATACATGTATGTAGTAGTAAAAACTAACCAGACACCCTGATATTGGATATAGAGCATTTGAAGAGTCCACTTGACATAAATGGTTTAATAGAATAAATAAATACTGAAAAGAAAAGATATCTGCATAATGTATGCTAGCAAGTATATTAGCAGGTTTGAAAAAGGCAGTTATCTTTTAGCAGTTCCACTGCTATGATAATGACCTTGCAATGTGAATGGATGCTGCTGGTCCCCAAGACTTTGTTGGCTGTTTATAACAGGTAACAGAAGCTTCAAGAAAGGACAAGATTGCTTTTAACTTTATTATGATAACAGCGTCTTAACCCTGATTCTGCTGAAGCCAGATGTGCCCTGCCTTTGCAAACAGTATAGATCAAGATCTTCAGAAGCTAACTTATCTGGATCTGCACTGTTTGTCATTCAGTATGTGAATTTGTATCAACAACCTGGATCAAGTAATCTAATTGACTGACAGTTAGGAATGGGCATGGTATCTTAATTTATTCAGCATTGTCTGACCTGAGAGCAATTATTAGAAGTCTTGTCATGCAATGTACATGTGGTTAAAAAAATGTACAGCTTAGT
Source organism: Anodontia alba (assembly GCA_964016985.1). Lineage (NCBI taxonomy): Eukaryota > Metazoa > Mollusca > Bivalvia > Lucinida > Lucinidae > Anodontia > Anodontia alba. The sequence goes on along the minus strand of OZ024827.1, from coordinate 68,385,017 downwards.
ATTGAATATTTATGGCTCAGAGCTGTGGATGTCTCATGCCCTACTGGTCTTACTTGTCCCCTTTCAAAATTCACTTTACTTGTCCTGGGATAAGTAATTCATAAGTAAGATACATCTACAGTAAAACCTGTATAAGAGAGCCACCTTTGAGACTGACTTTAAATAGTGGTTGATGTGGAAAAAGTTGTCTGTCTTTTAAAGGTACATGTCATGTAATTTTGCTAGCAAAATTACATGACATGTACCTTTATAAGACAACCACCTTTCCACATCAACCACTTAGGTCAATTTCAATGGTGGCTGTCTTACACAGGTTTTACTGTATGAGTGTTTTGGTGGAGAAAAAGTAAGAAAAATATCAGTTTCTGGTGAAGTAAATGTTGTTTGCACAAGTGGATTTTGACTGTTTATTTGTTTTATCCAAGGACAAGTGGGCCACCTGCAAGCAAAAAAGCAAAAAAATGCCTTCAAGCACAAGCAAAATGTACAGATTTAGATCATCCTGTGCATGTACAAAATATTATCCAGACCTTTGCTCTCCATTCATACAATCTGTAGTATATAAATAAATATATAAAAAAAAAACAAAAACAAAAAAAACCGCTCTTCAGAAACTACCACCAGTCGTGGAAATTACTGAAGCACGATCTTCGGAAACCAGTGAAACCTTAAATTTGTAAACACATCCAGAAATAAAAAAAAAACTTGGGTCAATTAGTGGATGTTATTTTCTTGAGCCCTGCTGTCTGCATATACCCGAACACAAGTTTTTGCATGGTGTGGCCCAAGTAATACATTTTGATTTTTACACAATCTTGATTTCTTGTTCTATTTTCAGAATGAAGAGGCCTTTCCACCAACGATCTTCTTCATTGTGCTTCTGCCACCAATTATATTTGAATCAGGCTATAACCTTCATAAGGTAAGTTCATATGGTTATTATACCCCACCACCCCACCCGCAAACTGTGTTTGTGGGGGTATACTTGTTGTCATTTTGTCTGGCTGTATGTCCATATGTCTGATATGGTTTGGTTTACCTCGCAGCGGGTATCTTATAAGCAGCGCGTATTGACACTTCTTGTTTTCCTTACTACTTCCCTACCTTGTCTGCTAAAGTGGGGCTATAGTTAGTTTGCACTCCATTTTTGCCATTCTGTCAGTCCTTCTATCTCTCCATTCCAACCTTCTGTTTTCTGAGCTGTTGTCAAATGGATATCTCATGTATTGTATGGCCTAGGCTTAACAAGCTTAGTGTATGGTATATCTATTGAAGGTGGTTAAATGCTTTGTTGGAAGTGAAAAGTAGGTCACTGCAACCTGTTCATGTATTTTGACATCTGAACTAACTTTAACCCATTTTAGTCAGGAAACCCCTAAAGGGTAATTGGCAACCAGTGTGGGCCCAGATCAGACACCAGAGAATGCAGCATCTGATCAGGGTCTACACTGTTTGCATGAAATACAGGAATTTCTATAAAACATAGTAATAATAAAAACAAGTGAAAATAACCAGGGCCTTGTTGTTCAAAACTTAACAAAGTCATTAGCTAACAAGACATTAGAATTTCTATCTTGGCAAATACATTGATATTTTTTGCTGAAAAATTTGAGTAGCTTTTGCACTGGAAAATGTGAGTAGCTTTTGCACTGCACTGCAAAAGCTACTCTTATTTTTGCAGCAAAAATATCATTGTGTTTGAAAATACTGTAGTTAAAACAGTTAATGAGTTTTGTTAAGCTAATGATGCTTTGAACAACTGGACCCAGACATTTTATCTCCAGGTAAATGTAAAAAAATTACTTGTGCATTAAGGCCCCCTTGTAAAATACTCACTGCAAGTGGTTTTTGATGAAGAAATATTTTATTTAAGATGTGACACAGGAAAATGTACCTTCGGGTGTGCACACAGTGAAGTCTCAGATCAGTCTATGCATCTGACCAGTCTGATCAGAATCTTGAATCCTTGGCTGCCAAATGATTTCCAACAAGTTGATTAAGCCATTGTAGACTGAATGAAATACCCCACACTATATACACTACAACCTCTTTATAACATGGTCCATTATAACACGGTTTTGGATATAACACGGTTCAAAGATGGATCCCAAAAATGTATAGATTATATTGAAAAATGACCATAAATGGTCATTTTTCAATATAATCTATACATTTTAGTTTGGATATAATACGGTTGTTTAACTAACACGGTGTATGCTATGGACCCCAACAATAGTGTTATAAAGAGATTGTGGTGTATTGGAAGCTCCTAATTTCAATTTTAGGTATGTCATGCTATGTGATTTAGATATTCCTGGAGAAAAATGGTTGAACTATTTGCTAACAGTGGAGACCCTGATCAGACACTGGATTCTGTGGCATCTGATCTGGGTCTGCACTGTTTGTCATTTTCCCTTTTAGTGGTCTCCAGACTATAATGGGTTAAACCGCACAAATGTACTGGCTGTTCCGAGTCCACATTGCTCACTCATATCCGGATATAGCTCCAGGCACTTTTTTCGACAAAAAAATATTGATATTTTTCTTATCTCCATTATTACATAAAATTATGTTGTGGTACTCACTAGAAGCACCTCACTGATGCACTTCTAATGAGTACCCACAACATATGTTTTCATGGAGAAATAAGAAAATTATGTGGATGTCCCACCTTATCTGGACCTATGAAGGGAGGTACATTTTTCCCTGCAATTCATTTTTTTTTTTTCAGGGAAACTTTTTCCAGAACATAGGATCTATTCTTATGTTTGCCATTGTGGGGACAGCTATTTCTGCAATGGTGGTAGGTGGTGGAATATATCTACTGGGCCAGGTAAGAACATCTTAACTCTTGTGGTGCTGAATAAATTAAGATGGCACGCCCACTTCTGATTATCAGCCAATCAGACTACTTGATCCAGGTCATTGATACAAATTTGCATACTTAGTGACAAACAGTGTATATCAAGATCAGTTAGCTTCATAAGAAGCCAACTGATCTGGATCTGCACTGTTTTCAAAGTTATGGATCAGCAGGACAAGGGTTAACTTTTCAGACTGGGTTTTCACAGAATAGAAAATAATGTTAGCAACAGGTTTGTAATTCTTTTCCATGGCATCTTATTCTGACATTTTGACTGGTTGTACAGCTTGCTGAGCTGGCCTCGGTGGCTCAGTTGGATGCGCCGTCCGACTGGAGACCAGGAGGTCGCGGGTTCAACCCCCACTGAGGTCGGCAACATTCTTTTGTGGAGATTGATCATGAAATATTTTCTACGGTCATTCTCTCCCTTCCACTGATTCAAGAAGGGCAGTTGTCAGTTTCTGGCAAAAGAATGTGCACAATACTGGTTAACCACTTAGAGGACTAAGCCTGCCCAGTAAACGTGTGGTTAGATAAACTGACCACGGTCGACGTGACCCCATTGGGTCGACTGGGCCGTAAAACCTCAACACAAACAAACAGCTTGCTGAGTGATAGGAAAATGTTTGAAATGATTGATGTTAGATGTTTTTTACAGGGGTGCTTTCAGAATAATGTTTAATGGGGTTTGATATGATCAAATTACCATACATACTCAAAGTATTCAGACAGACAGGCCTGAGCGAACAGTGTAGACCTAGATCAGATGCTGTAGAATGTGGTGTCTGATCAGGGTCTAAACTGTTCACCACTCAACTAGCAAATTTTACACACATTCACAGGTAGTAAAATGGACTTGTTTAAGGGAAGTGTAAGGTAAAGAGTAAGGGATGTGAATGTTTAGGGTAAGTATGGTATCCTGAATTTATCAAATCAAGCTAAAATTTCCCTGTTTTTAAAACATGCAGTCACAGTATTTCATTCGAGATGATAATACAATGACAACAAGATAATGACTGTGTACATGGAACTGTAGTAAAATATAAAGGAAACTGACTTCCTGAACAAAATTCAAACCCACAACTTTAGCTTCAGTGGCTCAGTTGGATGCACATCCGACTGTTAATCAGGAGGTCACAGGTTCAGTCCTGGCGGGTCGGGCAACATTCTTTCATGGAGATTGATCATGAAATATTTTCTCTGTTCATTCTCTCCCTTCTGCTGATTCAAGAGGGCATTTGTCAGTTTCTGGCAAAAGAATGTGCACAAGTACTGGTTAACTGCTTAGAGGACTAAGCCTGCACAGGAAAAAGTGTAGTTAGGTAAACTGACTGCACTGGACATGACCCTAATACATTGAATGGGCCATAAAACCTCAACACAAACAAACCCACAACTGTTAGAGTTAGAAGAAAAACTAAATCTGTTGTGCCAATGCTTCTAGAAAATGAGCCATTACATGAGAAAAGATACCTTCAGACAATTGAGAGCTCAGATCAGCCTTATAATCTGTGTAGTCTTCGTCCCATGGTGGTCAGAAGAAGTGATACAAGGACACCCTCAAAGCCTCCCTTAAAGACTGCAACATACCAACAGAGTCGTGGGAACAGATTGCACAGGATGGAACAAAGTGGCGAGGCCTCATAAGAAGGGGTGCTGGTGAATACGAAGCAAAAAGAATCAGCGAAGCCGAACAGAAACGTGCGCCGTGGAAAGCCAGAGCTTAGGCATCACCAACAGAGCTTTCTTCCTCAGACCTCTCTTGTTCTATCTGCAAAAGGCAGTTTAGAGCTAAGACTGGTCTCATCAGCCATCTTAGAACACACAAACAATAACACTTCACACATTTGATTAGGATTGGTCATTGTCAGTAATGACAGACGAATGATATAGCCTTTGTTGGGTGCTTTTTGGATAGCCAAGGATCTGATGTGTCATCAGGCAGACAGCTAAGATTGATCAGACCACACAGGTGCATAATCTGATCTGAGATTTGCTGGGCATGCATGCCAGAAGGTATTGTTTTTTATTATACTGTAGATATATCTGAATGCCATCGGAAAAGTATGTTGAGCACAGCTACAGATAAGGCTCTCTTTTTCAGTCAAAAAGTATGGATAGTTTTCTTATCTCTCCATAAAAACATATGTTGTAGCATCACACAGAGGTGCTTCTAATTAGTACCCACAGCATAGGTTTTTCGTGGAGAAATAAAAAAATATTTTTATGTGGATACTCCAGCTTTTCTGGAGCTGTACAGTGATAGCCATTACTGGATGGAGAAAGAATAGCTTATACTCATTTGCATAATCTGATCAGGACCATCAGTGTTTTACTAATGGAATAGTAGGAAATTGTAGAAAGTATATTTTACCAACACCTTAACCCTTGTCCTGCTGAACCCGGATGTACCCTGCCTTTGCGAACAGTGTAGATCCAGATCAGTTGGCTTCTTCAGAAGCCAACTGATCTGGATCTGCACTGTTTGTCATTCAATATGTGAATTTGTATCAACAATCTGGATCAAGTAATCTGATTAGCTGACAATTAGAAATGGGTGCGGCATCTTAATTTATTCTCCATGACAAGGGTTGATAGGTGACCAGACTATGTGGCTGTGCAGATTGCTCCATACATGCTGATTAGACCATTTACTGTTTCCATGTTTCACCAGCTAATCTGCCAGATTTGGTAGGAAAATAATTACAGTTGAGCTTCAATGACTTGAACATCTTTTGGGCCATGGGAATTTGTTCTAGACATGGGTGGTACAAGCCTCGTAGGGTTAATCATAGCACCAGGTCAGGAGGCAAATGGGCATAATTTAGGAATGTCTTTTTGATCTTCTAGAAAATAATGGTATGTTGAGTATACACTCATTTAATAATTGTTTGGGTTGCACCAAGATAAAATGTGTCTTCAGGGCATACGTAAACTGGATCGAGATCAGCCAACAAAGCCGTACAACCTGATGAGGACCTTTGTTATACATTAATGAATTCTACAGAATCTAATGCTTCTATAAGCAGACAGTGAAGGCCCAGACCAGACTGCACAAATGCTCAGGTTGATCTAGGTCTTCACTGTCCATATATGCCCAAAGACACGGTTTCCCATGGCATGGCCCATTTGTTCTTTCACTTCTATTGATAAAGCTTCTGTGGTTAGCATGTTGAAAGCAGTTCCCATTTTGAAATACTGTCCTCCCATATCCTTTTAGTCTCAGGGTAGGGCTTTAAGGATATTGTTTGCTGATGTACTGAGGATCATTTTTGTGTTGCCTGCGTAGCATGGCAGACACATAGGGATCATGTTGTCCGTCGGTGTCGTCGGTTTTCGTTTCTGTTCAATAACTTTTGAAGGGATCTATTGATTTCATTCAAATTTTGCAGAACTTTATATCACTATAAAATACAGGTCAAGTTCGATATTGGTAGTCATTCATCAAATTTTGGGTGAGTTATGGCCCTTTTTTGACTTAGTTTTTGTTGTTTGTTTCTGCTCAATAACTTTTGAAGGGATGCATTGAATTCATTCAAACTTTGCAGAACTTTATACCACTGTAAAATACAGGCCAAGTTCTATATTGGTAATGATCCACCAAATTTTGGCTGGGTTTTGGCCCTTTTTTTTACTTAGTTTTTGTTGGTGCGTTGATATTGGTTTCCGATCAATAATTTTTGCAGGGATGCATTGATTTTATTGAAAGTTTGCAGAAGGATATATCTTTGTAAAATACAGGTCAAGTTCAAGTTAGTAATCATTCGCAAAATTTTGCTGTTATGGCCCTTTTTTGACTTAGTTTTTGTTGTTGTTTTGATATTGGTTTCTATTCAATAACTTTTGCAGGGATGCATTGATTATATTGAAAGTTTGCAGAAGGATATGTTATTGTAAAATACAGGTCAAGTTCGATATTGGTAATCATCCCCAAAATTTTGGGCAAGTTATGGCCCTTTTTCTACTTAGTTGCCTTTAGGGATAGGAGCGATTACAAGGACCAGTGTTTTTTTTTCCTTTTTCATATCAAATGGTTGGCGCTTTAAGCAGGCGACACATCTGATTCTTGGAATTCTAGTTTATGTGGTATTGCATGGCAAATGATATTAATATCCCTATTTCAGATGGAGGTAGCGTATAAATTCACAGTGGTGGAGAGTTTCGCCTTTGGTTCTCTGATATCAGCTGTGGATCCTGTGGCGACCCTTGCCATATTTCACTCATTAAATGTGGATACTGTCCTGTATATGTTGGTATTTGGGGAGAGTATACTTAATGATGCTGTAGCTATAACACTTACCGTGTAAGTATTTGTGCCTTAGCTGATTATGTAAATATTTTTCTGCCAGGTTCTATAGCGCAGTCAGTAGCAGTAGTCTCACAAGTTCAAACCCCTGCTTGGCCACATAAGTCGTGAACGTTGATCATGAAATAATTTCCATGGCCATTCTCCACCTTCCACTGGTTCAAGAAGGGTAATTGTCAGTTACTGGCAAAAGTATGTGCACAATAACTGGTTAACCGCTTAGAGGACTAGCCTCCCAAGGTATGAGTAGGTTAACTGACCATGCTTAACATGACCCTAATGGGTTTACTGGGCTGAAAAACTTCAACTCAGACAATTTTTCGAAAGGTTTTTCAAAAACTTCATCCTTTAAAATAGCGATGTCCAGGCAGATGGGCACCGAGCGGCGGGCCTTGTCCCAGGTTTACCTTTTGGTTGACCTTTTTTCAAAGTTATGTTACCTTTATTCTTCAGTGGATTACTTTCATATTTGGTAGGGATAAAGAGGAGGACCAGTAAACACATCACATGTAAAAGAGACAACTCTCACTGTCTTCATTATGTACTTATCTCCCCTGACATCCGAGGTTTACCTTCTGGTTAGCCTTTTTGAAAAACCCGTCCATAATGCCGTTAGGCTTTTTTCTTGTTTTTTCTTATTTTTCCGTGTAAACACATGTTGTGGTACTCATTAGAAGTGCCTCAGTGAGGCATTTCTAATGAATATCCACAACATGCATTTTCATGGCAAGATAAAATGTTATTTCTGTATGTAGAAATAAGGTGCCACATATATACAGTCGACTCTCGTTATCTCGAAATCCAAGGGACTCTATGAAACACTCCGAGATATCCATACTTCGACATATCAGATTTGCGGAATTGAGGAAAACAATTAATTGAACAACCACCTTTAACAGAATGAATATGTAATTTGACTTCTAAGTTAGAGATATATTGAAAATATTGTGGAAAAGAGGAGAAATTGCTCCTAAGGAGCAATTTCTCCTCTTTTCCACAATATTTTGCTGCCTGTTGGTAGATCTCTGTGTTAAAACAGGGACCAGATTTTCACTTCAAGATAAGCGGTTATTCGAGATAAGCGAGGTCGAGATAACAAGAGTCGACTGTATGTTGGTGTTTCAAGAGAGTATAACAAACACATTGATTTCGCAATGAGTGTGCAAGATCTTCAGACTCGCAATATCTTGATCTTGAAACTTTGAGTATCTGAACACTTCTTCTAATTAATTCATTTGATAAAATATGAAAAAAAAAAACAATAATCACTGGAAAATCAATTTGGAACAAAACTTGTAGAAGCATCTGGGTGGCCAAGTGTTAAGTGCGCCCAACATTAGATCACAAGGTCCTGGGTTCAAATTCTGCTAGAGACAGAATTCAGCTCATGACAAATAGAATTGATTTGCAATCTGCTGAATTTGTCTGTAGATGATAAAAGTTAAACTACCTTATTGTGTGAAAAATTCTTAATAAATAATGTATGAACCAAATATTAATTAGCTTATTTCCTGATGGTTGCAGGGTTCAAATTTAACTTTTTTGACAGCTTGCTAAAATTAGCCAATGGCATTAGTTTTTACTTGCTAAACCTTTCAGCCAACTTGCTTTTTCACATTTATAAACACTGTTAAATGTGTCTTTAAACCTTAGCACTCTGGGTAAAAATTTCAGCAAACATTTTAGAATATTTTTCTTATTTTTCCCAGAAAACATATTTTGCCATTACATGCAAATTGTCTTTTTGAGGAAATTAACCAGCATTTAGCAAGTTAGCAAGTGCTAAAATTGATCCCTGGGTTGACATTTTGTGTTTTCAGGACTGTTCTAGAATTTGACGATCCTAATTTATCTGCTACTGGAGCAGTGGCATTCTTCAAGGCTGTTCTCAGATTCTGTATCATGTTTTTTGGTTCCAGTATTCTTGGCATTGTCTCGGGACTTGTTAGTGCAATGGTATCCTTTTAGCATCACGATAACACAGCCTATATAATTTTGACCCCCTTAAACCCCACTTTTATATAGTAAAACTGGGGTTTACAGGGGTATACATTATTTTTTCTTATTTCTGCTCAAAAACATAGATTGTGGGTACTCGTTAGAACCACCTCATTGAGGCGGTTCTAACGAGTAACCACAATCTATGTTTTGAGCAGAAATATGAAAAATATCAGAATTTTTATCTGGGATTTTTCATTTTTTGGTGGTAAAATTTTCAGTAAATTTGAATAGGCGTGTTTTCGTAATGGTGCGTTTGTGACGATGCAAGTGAGATGTATGATTTAGGGTGACACGTAGCTCCAGATAAGTTGCAAAGATTAAGATATTTTTCTTAATTCTCCACCAAAAGGATTTGTCGTAAGTGATAAAATATAGATTTTTTTATTGGTAAAAAGCAAAACAAAAAATAAAGAAGGTGAATGGATGTACACCTCCTAGGGAGATTGCTCTAATGTGAAAGCCTCCTTACTCAAAGGGACACCACTGTAACAAGAAAAGGTGACCTGAAGGAGCAATCTAATATGGGTCTACACTGTTTGCTGTTCCACGAAGTATTTTAAGAAACAGCTGCATAACAAGCAAAATTTAGGCCAAAAAAGTAAGAAATTGTGTTCGAATTTTTAGGACATTTTTATGAAGAAATAAAAAAAAAAAAAAAGAAAAAAAGAAAAAAAGATTCTGTTCAGGATGATCAAAGTCCAAGCATTTGCTGAAGTAGACAGACAGATGGATGGGTGGGCGGGTAGATGGCTGGATGTGTGTATGATGATTGAGTGTATTTATAGTGTTTAACAAAATAAAAGCACACACTCAGGTCAGATGTTGAGTATTAACCCATCCAAGACTGAATAAATTCTCCCACACTATATATTGGGAGAGTATATTTTCGATTTTAGGTGTGTTAGACTATGATGTAGATATTCCTAAAGAAATTTGGTTGAACTGTTTGCAAACAGTGGAGACCCTGATCAGATGCCCTGTTCTGGGGCATCTGATCTGGGTCTGCACTGTTTGCCAGTTACAATGTATCTGTTTAGGGGTCTCCAGTCTTCAGTGGGTTAAAAAGGACAAAGCTTTTTGCATATACAGATGAATGAATGAATGAACGAATGAACAAATGAACAAACAAATGAATGAATGGGCATATTTATACCTTTTTACAGTTAACCTTATTCTATATTTGTGGAGCTTTCCTTGACTAGATACAGTTGTTAAAGTTTGTGGATCTTCGTAAAACACCATCATTAGAGATTGGAATGATGTTGGTATTCTCCTATCTTCCGTATGGTCTTGCAGAGGGACTTCATTTATCAGGTAATTACTCAGCCAGCTTAAAGGCACTTCTTTCCACTGAGAACTACTGATATTTTTCTTATTTCTCAAAAAAAAAAACATGTTGTGGGTTCTCATTAGAAGTGCCTCATCGAGGTGCTTCTAAGTGTACCTGCAACATGTTTTTCTTTAGAAATAAGAAAAAGAAAAAAATCTCCACAAAAACACATATTGTGGGTACTCATTAGAAGCACCTCACTGAGGTGCTTCTAATGAGTACCCACAATATGTTTTTTTGTGGAGAAAAAAGAAAAAAAAATATGTGGATAACCTTCTTATCTGTGGTTATGGTACATTATTGTAAAGATCATTTTAAAATGTCTTTGAATAGTTAACAATAGTACTGTTGGGGTGGGACTTAAAAATGAGTCCATAGTTTAGTGATAAACATTCAAAATCTTGAATAAGTGCACATCATTGTTTTCTGATAATTCTAGTAGTAAATCCCATGGTGAAAATTTTTCATATATTTATTATTTTGGGCATATTCAGATTTGCATTTTTAGCTCACCAGGACTTTGTCCCTGGAGAGCTTATGTTGTCACACAGTCGTTGGCGTCGGCGTCTGTCCGCGTCCACCTTCCTGTCAGCGTCTGCTTTAGCACATTGTTTTCAAAGGTGTGCATAGTTTTTTAATTACTTAAGGTACTGCTTTCATATTAACCCTGCTCTTACCTAGGGTAAAACCTTTCAATAGCATACACCCCCGTCTCCAAGTTAGACCCTTCATGTAGGTCAAGGTCAGTTCACACTTTGTCATTTACAACATGTTTAAGTTTTGCGTTTAAGTTTTGAAAAGTGTATGTACTGCTGAAGTATTCAAAATACCGCTTTAATATTTGGCCCAGTCCTACCTTAGGGTAAGACCTTTCAATAGCACACACCCCTTCCTCCGTTTGACCTTCTGTCTAGGTCAAGGTCAGATCATACTTTGTCATTTAAACCCATGTTCAAGTTCTTGAAAAGTGTTGATATCTGCTGAAGTATTCAGCATACTGCTTTTATATTTGACCCCATACCTACCTTAGGATAAGACTTTTCAATAGCACCTACCACTTCCTCAGTTTGACCTTCTGCCTAGGTCAAGGTCAGGTCATACTTTGTCATTTAGAACTGTGTTTAAGTTTTGAAAAGTGTACATGACTGCTGAAGTATGTAAGATATAGCGTTTATGTTTCGTCCACACCAACCTAAGGGATTCAGCATGTAAGATATAGCTTTCAGATTTTGTCCACACCAACCTAAGGGCAGATGTTTCAGTGGCATATACCCTGTCCCTCAGTTTGACATTCTTCCGACATCAAAGTCAGGTCATACTCTGTCATTTACAGCAATGTTTATGTTTAAGTTCTGCATTTCATCTTTAATATTCAAAGATTGTTTTCATATCAGATCACCCCTTTCCGGCGAGCTGCATTGTCTTCTGACAACTCTTGTTATCAATTTTGATTAATAATCAAATATAATTTAAATGCTTGCAAATGTATTTTCAATGACCGTGAAAATGGAGTATGAGCACACCATGAACATTAGAACTACTACAGTATTTGATATGAATCACACATTTGATAGCTTGGAAAATTCAGTTCTATTTAATTTGGTGCTAGGGGCCTACAAACTACATTGCTGCTATATGTAGCGTCTCAATGAAACAGGTTTATCCAAGGGCTTCCTATATTGATTTTATATATAATATACAGATGTATGCAATTTTAGTCGAACTTCGATGGCTCGAACCCCTTTGGGACCATTTGAAAATTTGTTTGAGACAGCAGTAGTTCGAGCCACAGAGGGTTACTATTAGTGCCATACCAGGAGGCATAATGGAGATAATTGTGGGATATCTTTTCAATGTTCTATATTATATGTGGAGCGCTGTGGTGCAGTGGTAAAGCGTCGGACTCGAGACCGAGAGGTACCGGGTTCGATCCCCACTAACTGCAAGTGTTGTTTCCTTGAGCAAGAGACTTTATCCACATTGCTTAGTACTGGTTTCTACCCAGGAAAAAAGAGGGCCACATGGAAGATTAGTACTAGATTACTAAATGTGTTACCCTCTATAAATAAAGTCGATTATTATTATTATTATTATTATTATTATTATTATTATTATTATTATAAATGTATGTTGTGTGTACACATTAAAATTGCCTCATCAAGGTGATTCTAATGAGTGCACACAGCATACATTTGCAAGATAAAAGAAGAAAATATCCCTAAATTATCCATATATCGTATTTGGAGGAAATTCCTGCGGATTCAAGAACATGTTCGACTCATCCATGGTAAACGAGCCATCGGGGTTCGAGCCATTGAAGTTCTACTGTAATTCGCAAAAGTATGTGTAGACAACAGAATAAGTATTAAGTAATAGAACACTGTTATTTGCAGGAATAATGGCTATTTTGATGAGCGGTATTGTTATGTCACATTATACACATTTAAACCTGTCACCAGTCACACAGATTACAGTACAACAAATGTTCAGAACAATCGCTTTTATTGCAGGTAAGAATACGTATTTCTTGCTTACAGAACTTGATAGATCTTTTTCTGTGTAGGTGGAATAAATATCACATAAAACCCAATTACATGATATCTTAAGCTTTTCCTGATACCAGAATGTAGTCTTCTGTAGCAGTGGAAATGACAGCATAGTTTGTTTCTAAATGCTGACATGCTTTGACATTCCTAAAACTGAGTAAATCTGAATTTGTATGATTAAAAATAAGTGGAAACTGGTATAGAGAGAAATGCAAGCAATAAAATTTGACTAATGAAAGTTAAATGTATACTGCAGAAGCTACTGGACTATTTTTTTTTTTAATTCATATGAAGCCTTCTTGGGTTGAGGGAACAAAATATGCTAAAATTGTTGGGGTCCACTGACCAAGTTGGCATCTATATCCATATGTAGTAAAGTCTTATTAAAAATCTTCTTTTTCACAATCAAGAAAGTTTTGATGTTGAATCTTTATGTATAAAGCATCAGAGATAAGAGGTCTACCACATTTGCTAAAATCATGGTGTGTAGTTTCATATTTCCAGGGGCTTCCCATTTCTGGATATTTTGTGATCACAGCAGCTTTTTGTCGCCCCTGCTTATAGTTAAAATTTCCATCCATTCATTAGTCTGTCAACAATTTACGTTGAGTCTAGCATTTAAGTGGATTTCTCTGTAACTTTGATAACTGTGAGTGTCAAACCATGCATAGTAATTGTCTTTGACATACTCTTCAAGCACTCACTATCACCCGGTGCCTTTGACCTAGATTTCTGGCTCCAGTGACTTTGTCATGATTTTAGATCGAATCTAGTACTAAAGTGCATTTCTCTGTAGCAGTGGTAGCTGCAATGGTCAAACCTTGCATAGAAATTGTCCTTGACATCATCTTCAAGCATGCACTATGATGTAGTGCCCTTGACCTAGATTTTGCACTCCAGTGGCTTTGTCATGCTTTTACATCGAGTCTAGTGTTTAAGTGCATTTCTCTGAAGTGGTGATAGCAGCCAGTGTCAAACCTTGCACAGTAATTGTTCTCGACATACTTTACAAACATGCACTATGACCTGATGCCCTTGATCTAGATATTGCGCTCGAGTGACTTTGTCATGATTTTACATTGAGTCTAGCATTAATGTGTCTTTCTCTGCTGCAGTGATAGCTGCAAGTGTCATACCTTGCATAGTAATTGTCCTTGATATACTATTCAAGCACCCACTGTGACCTGGTGCCTTTGACCTAGATTTTGTGCTTGAGTGACTTTTTCATGATTTTACATTGAGTCTAGCATGAAAGTGTGTTTCTGTGAAGCAGTGATAGCTGCAAGTGTCAAACCTTGCTTAGTAATTGTCCTTGACATATTCTTCAAGCTTGCATTATGACCCCGGTGCCCTTGGCCTAGATTTTGTGCTACAAAGACTTTATCATGATTTTTCGTCGACTCTAGCATTAAAGCACCAGTGACATGCTTCATTATATATAATGGTAAAATAAGGAACCTGTGGTATATATGTTAAAGTGCTATGCACAGCTGCAACAGTCAACATTTTTTTTTTTTTTTTTTCACAGAAAATAAGACCACATTTCATGGAATGACATGTCTTATTTTCTCTGAAAAATACAAAAGAAAATAAAAAAAATAGAATTTCATCTGCTATAATTGCGCTTTAAGGGTTAACTGCGTGAATTGGTTCTCTGCCAAGTTAAGCAGTAGTTGGCCATGTTGGGTCACCCATCCAGGTACTAGCTAAGTTAATCATTTCTTAACCACAGAAAAGCCAGACCACAATACTATGTTGCCATAAAAGCTAGCTCATACAATAAGGCTGTATTATTGATCTATATTCTTTTTCTCCTTGTTAGCTATATTTTCAAGTATAGTTTTATAATATGTTTCAGAGAATTATTTCCTGTGACATACCAAACGAAATTTATTATGTGGTGTACAGTCTTGATCACTTTTTAAACTAACACATTTTTCTAATGGTTTTATTACAGAGACGTGTATGTTTGCCTACCTTGGGTTGGCCATTTTTAGTTTTAAGCTGGTTGTGAAACCAGCTTTAGTTATTTGGGCCATAGTAAGTGAAAGCATCTGTATGTTTGTTGAACCAAGCAAGTTGACATAGTTTGTCAAATTTAGCAACATAATCTGAATTAACCCTAGTCCTGCTGAACCTAGATACACCTTTGCAAACAGTGTAGATCCAGATCAGCTGACTTCTGGGCCCAGTTGTTCAAAGCGTTGTTAGCTTAACATGTTCGTTAAGGGTCATTTCGTTAACTGTTTTAGCAGATTCAATATACAATATTCTGATATTTTTTGCTGAAAAAATGTGAGTAGCTTTTGCACTGCAAAAGCTACTCACACTTTTTCAGCAAAAAATCTCAGCATATTTGTGTATCACTCGATGTAAATTTT
The DNA here is from genome assembly GCA_964016985.1 of Anodontia alba. Taxonomy (NCBI): domain Eukaryota; kingdom Metazoa; phylum Mollusca; class Bivalvia; order Lucinida; family Lucinidae; genus Anodontia; species Anodontia alba. The sequence goes on along the minus strand of OZ024827.1, from coordinate 68,369,590 downwards.
AACGAATCGTTAACTAACGATGTCGTTAGCTTTGAACAACTGGGCCCTGATCTTAATCTACACTGTTTGTAATTAAGTATATGAATTGTTATCAACAACCTGAATAATGTAATCTGATTAGCTGAAAATTAGAAATGGGTGTGGCATCTTAATTTATTCAGCATGGCAAGGGTTAGCTAGTATTTTTGGGCCTAGCCGTTTAAAGCATTGCTAGCTTAACAAACTATTAAGCCGGTTATAGATACGGGAATAGATACATTTTGGGGGGTGGGGTGGGGGTGGGGGCAAGTAGCTATTATCAGAAACATTAGCATAAACAGGTCAGCTTGCTTGGTAATTATATGTCATAAAATTAATTTACTATGTTCTTCAGTATTTTTTTATTTGTTTGTTTTCTTGATTTTTTTAAGAAAAAAAATGAAGACATAAATGAAGACAAAGCATATGTGATGGTCTAAATGTTGAGTATCATATTAAATGAAACATAACATGAGAACACGTCCATCACTCGGACCAGAGCCTTCTCTGTCCACTTACAAAATCTGTTGAATTATTAACCCTGGTCTTGCTGAACCTGGATATGTCCTGTCTTTGAAAACAGTGTAGATCCAGATCAGTTGGCTTTTTAAAAAGCCAACTGATCTGGATCTGCACTGTTTGTCATAAAGTATGTGAATCTGTATCAACAACCTAGATTAAGTAATCTGATTGGCTAAAATTTAGAGGTGGGCGTGGCATCTTTATTTAGCATGACAAGGATAAGGAGCAGCAAAGATCTTGTTCAGACTGCAAATATGGTGGACTTATCTTGACCTTCACATTTCTTAAATATTGCAAGAGTTTGTTTTTCACAAGGGCTTGATAAACTCTACATTTAGAAAATTATATGAAAAAAGTACTGAAGGACTTTTCCTGTGAAGTTTCTGTACATTTGGTCACAAATTTTACTTTACTTCTATTTGTCTCTAACCATTATCCTGCTTCAGTAATATTTAGCAGACAACAGTTGAGTTGTATCTTTCTTTTTCCCTGAAATGAGGCATGTAATTTTATGTCAGTTATTAAAAGCTAGTTCTAATGAAATGACAAACACTGTTTTTAGGTGAGATGAGAATAAAGTCAGCCCTGTTTTCACAGTAACACACAGCTCTAGATTAGAGGGGTATCAGAAAAATTTTTTTCTTATGTTTGCATGAAAACATTTCTTGTGGGTACTCATTAGAAGCGCCTGGCAAGGCGCTTCTAATAAGTACCTACAACAAACGTTTTCATGGAGAAATAAGAAAAAATCAACAGCTTTCAGTTGAAAAAAGCACCTTAAAGAGCTATGATAAGATCAAGAACAGCGTTACCTCAGCAAAATTAGCAGATGGCAGTGTTGTTGGTTTTTTTTTTGTTTTTTCATGACAAATAGGACCTGATGTTTCGTTCCGATTAACTCTAAATGAGACAATTTGAATTACCAAAGTTCAGGATAAGAAGGTTTCCCAGATAAATGTTTTTTCTTACATTCTCAGTGAAAGTATATGTTGTGGTTACCCACACAACATATTTTGAATACCCACAACATATGTTTCATGGATACATAAAAAAAATGTCAGTACTTTTTGTTGGAGAAAATACTTTATCTGGAGCTCTGAAATGCCAGACTAAATATTCTTGGAAATTCTTCAAAGTATATTTGCTGAAAATAGGACTTAATTCTTAGAAAACAATGGTTTGAATAAAAAATGACGATATATTTGAAAATATGTCATCTTTGTGTGTATGTAAGTGTGTTTTTTCATTCTCTTCCCCTGCTTTTCAGACAGTTTAATTCTATGAAAATATGTCATCTGTTGGCTCATATTTTTTTTTCTTCCCTTCTGTGGGCCCCCGTAGCCTAGTGGATAGGAGAGTTGACTCTTATGCTGTGGTTCGAGCCTTGCTCGGGTCACAGGTGGGAAAGCCAAGTTCTGCTGACAGATGGTCAGGTGGTTTTTCCCCAGGTTCTCCGGTTTTCGCCCACCTTTGATGAACGATCGGCTCGATATAAGTGAAATATTCTTGAAAGGGCCGTAAAACCCAAATGGAAAAAAAAAATTTCTTCTTCCCTCACATTTCATTCTGTATAAACATTTAGTTCATTTGCATTTACTAATACATGATAAATTGTATGACTGCTTCTTCATTAGAATAACTCCTGTAATTAATATTATGTACTACGATCACATTGCACAATTTCGTCTAACAAAAACCTTACTTATACTTAACTCTGGTCCTGCTGAACCCAGATATGCCCTGCTTTTGCAAACAGTGTAGATTCAGATCAATTCGCCTCTGAAGAATGTGAATTTATATCGACAACCAGGATCAAGTAATCTGATTGGCTGAAAATTAGAAGTAGGGATGGCACTTTAATTTATTCAGCATGGCAAGGATTAATCTGAATTTTCCATTCATTCAGAATCTTACATTAACATATTCATATTCCAAAACAGTTGGAATCTTTATTTTGCATTCTTTCAGAATCTTGTCATAAGTTGCCATTCATAAAAAATATATTAGTTCTACAAAAAACACCTCTTGAATTTCCATCTGTTTCTTTTATTAACGCTTTGCACTCTGGGCAAAATTTTCAGTAGAAGACATATTGAAATGTTTTCTTATTTTTTCCTGGGAAAAACAAGAAAAATATCACTAATTTGTCATCTGCTGAATTAGCCCAGAGATAGATAAAGGTTAAGCATTAAGCATTTCTTCCATTTTTGCTTTATTTTCAGAAAAACGGGCAGTGCATTTTATTTGATAATCTTCTATAAGAGGGCGAGTCGATAAATAACCAGCCTATTCCATTTCCGATGGACAGAGACGGTCAGGATTTTCATGCTTTGTTTCAATATATGTTTTATACAAGGATACAAAATTGCTTACTTATCGAGTCATTCTTTAATAAGATATTGAATGCCAAACATGGCTAGTGATGCAAAGGCATGCTTTTCATCTAAAGTTGAGTACCGTGCTGTAATTCGGTACTTGTATCTAAAAGGTAAAACAGGCAAGGAAATACATGGCGAGTTAGCCGATGTTTATGGGTCTTCTGCACCATCTTATTCTCAGGTTAAATTCTGGGTAGGGGAATTCAGACGCGGTAGAACGTCTTTAGAAGATGAAGCCAGGTCTGGACGCCCACTGGATGCCACCGACGAAGAAATGTGTAAGAAAGTTCGGGATCTGGTATACTCTGATAGGCAAATTCAGATGGAAGAAATAGCCCAGGCATTAGGCATTTCACATGGTAGCGTTTCAACAATTTTACATGATCGTTTAGGTATGTGCAAGCTAACAGCCCGTTGGGTCCCCAAATCCCTTAGCGATGAGCAAATGGCAACCAGAGCATCAGTATGCAGTGCCTTGTTGAAGCGTTTTTGGTCAAAAGATGATTTTCTTTTGCATCTGGTGACTGTAGATGAGACTTGGGTTCATTATTATGAGCCAGAGAATAAAGCTCAGTCGTCAGTGGGTAGGGCCTGGGTCCCCGAGGCCAAAGAAGTTCAAGACGTAACCATCTGCTGGCAAGGTGATGGGCACAGTATTTTGGGACACAAAAGGCATTATTATGTTGGATTTTTTACCCAAGAGAAGTACAATAACTGGAGTGTACTATGCAAACTTGTTAGACCAGCTGAGAACCAGCATCTGTGAAAAACGCCGAGGTAAACTCTCTAAAGGTGTTTTGCTGCAACAGGACAACGCGAGAGTCCACACTTGCAAAGTTGCAATAGATGCTGTAGAGCGAAACGGGTATGAATTAATACCACATCCTACCTATTCACCTGACCTAGCTCCTAGCGACTTCTTCCTATTCCCAAACTTGAAAAAGGATATCCGTGGACTTCATTTCTGGTCTGATGAAGAAGTCGTGACAGCAGTTGAGGAGTGGGTCAATGGAAAAGACCCTGACTTTTTCAGTTCTGGGCTGATGGCACTTGAACACCGTTGGTCTAAGTGTATCACACTAGAGGGCAATTACATCGAAAAAGAAGAGGTGGATCTCAACCAGAAATAAGTTAGGCTGGTTACTTATTGACTCACCCTCGTATCTCACCTTTTGCGATGATTTAATGTAAATTCAAGTCCTTTTTCAGGGCAGGTAGAAATATTTTAAAATGTCATGCTGATAATGCAGATTCATCAATCTTGAAGTGAAATTTGTGGCCATTTAACGCTTAGCTTTCTTGGTAAAATTTTCAGCAGACATCTTGAAATATTTTTTTCTTATCTTTTCCAGAAAATAGGATTTGTCTCCATTGGAGACAATTTGCATGAAATGTCAAATCCTGTTTTCTGTGAAAAATAAGAAAATATCACCAATATGTCGTCTGCTGAATTAGCCCAGAGAGTGGTAAAGGTTTATGAAATACATAGTATATTGTTTGTCTTAGAAATTTGTGAGAAATTTACAGCATGGAGCATGTATTGTTGTTTCAGTGTTACCATGGATACTATAGCATCTCCCTAACCCATAGCTCCAGATAAGACAATTTTTTTTTTTCTGACCTAAAATTGTTGACATTTTTCTTATTTCTCCACAAAAACATATATTGTGGGTACTCATTAGAAGTGCCTCACTGAGGCACTTCTAATGAGTACCCACAAGAAATGTTTTCATGGAGAAATAAGAAAAATAGTTTCCTGATAGCCCTTCCCAGTCAGCATTCTACGTAAATCTATATCGGGCCGTCATCGGCCCGTCAGGGTAGCTGACGGGCCGATGACGGCCCGATATAGATTTACGTAGAATGCTAACTGGGTTCTTATCTGGAGCTATGCTAGCCAGCTTTTTCTAGGTCTGCTTTAACCTATGACATGCTGATACTGAAGAGGTGTTTTAATTTTCATATTTTCCTGTCAAATATGGATTGACATTTCATGTGAATAGTCTCTTTATCACACCTGCTTATGAAAGCAGAAGCAGTATAGGTGCCTGGTCTACTGTTTGTCTGTTCATCTATCATATTTTCTCATGACACAAAGGAAATTAGAATTCCTTGCATAGGTTAGAAAAGAAAATTGTGAGGAGTCAGGCTAAAACTGTGTTCAGATCTTGTTCTCTGTCTTTCTTTAAACATTTCTTTTTGCATGCAGGTGACCTCTGCTGACCTCTGTGAACTGTCGTTTGAAGAACTGAAACTACTTAGTTGCATGGCTTGAATTGCATGCTTAGTATATGTATTGCAGGGCTTCTGATACAAAAAGTATCATAATTACCCAAAATGTTTGGCCACCATAATCATGCGCAAAGCAGGAAAAGGGCCCGTATGTAATTTGCGGACAACCAAGGCCCTCATCAGCCTTCACAGCAGGCTGATCTGGGCCTTGGTTGTCCGCTTACAGAATCAGTGGATACGGTAAATTTCCTAAAATTTCGAACACTTTATTCCATACTCTTTTGGCTTAATTATTGCTTTTTATGCAACAGTTTCTTTAAATATTTAGTGGAATGGCAAACAGTGTAGACTCTGATCAGACTGCTCCTTCAGGAGCAGTCTGATCAGGGTCCACACTGTTTGCATATGTCATTTTGTCAGACGCTTTAGTGTTCAAATTTTTAGGACATTTACCGTACTGTAGTTTATGTCGAGGAACAGAAAATGCCTAGATTAGCTGCACAGATGTGCACGCTGATCTGGACCTACGTTGTTCAAAGTTTACATAAGGGCCTCATTGCGCGTCATACCATGGCTCCAGATAAGAGTAGGTGTCCACAATGAAGCAAAGGGAAATAGCAAATTTTGCAAAGGGAGGCATTTTTTAATTGCCTCCCATTGCAAAATTGGTTACTTCCCTCCTCAAATAATTCATCTTCCCTTTGCAAATTAGATGACTTCTGTTTGAAACTAAAACATTTTATGATAAGAATTTTTATAACGTTTACTGTACATGGCTGTGTGGACCATGTTACCCGGTAGATGAAAAGATGTCATTGATCAAAAAGTGAAATGAACAGATTCAGGGCATACATATCGTGCGCAAACTCATCCGGACCTTTGCTCTCGTTATTTTCCCTAAGTATTCAGTCCTCAATGTGGCATCTGATTAGGGTCTACACTGCTTGCCACTAATTCCGCAATTTTTAGACACATCAACGGGTATTCAAATGCTTTTTCAAAATTTAGGAAAAGTAAGGTTAGGATTTAAAGTGTCTGAATACTTAGGTTATATATGGGCCCAGTTGTTCAAAGCATCGTTAGCTTAACAAGCTTCTTAATGACAAACTCATTAACTGTTGTAGCTAAGGTATTTTCAAATACATTGATATTTTGGCTGCAAAACTGCGAGTATCTTTTGCAATATGCAAAAGCTTCTCACATTTTTTTCAGCAAAAAGTTTCAGTATATTTGCCATATTTCAAGATAGAAATATTTAACCTTGCATTACCTAACAAATTTGTTAAGTTTTGAACAACTGGGCCATGGTATTTAATGATTTTGTTGTTTGATAGGAGGGATCTGATCAGATTATGCAAATGCACAAACTAATCTGGGCATTCACTGCATGCATATACCTCATAGACACATTTTTCCTTGGCATGGATCATATGCATGTGTTCTGTATTTACCCTAAATACTGGGACAACATTACCATACTTGTCCTAAAATTGGAACAGGATCATTTTATTACCAGTTGATTTCTCTAAAATCCGCTGAATGTGCGGTAAACAGTGTAGACCCTGATCAGATGCGGCATAATGCGGCATCTGATCTGGGTCTACACTGTTTACTAAAGCCTGTCTGTCCCGGTACTTAGTGTAAATACAATAAGTGTATTCCAGGGAAGAAGGACTAGCAGGTGAAACAGGCAGCATCTGGCTTATAAGTTGTACTGGTATATTGTATTTGTATGGCTAGAATTGCATGATTGTGTGTTTTATTAATTTTCAGAAACCTGTGTGTTTGCCTATCTGGGAATGGCTTTTTTCAGTTTTAAGCTTATTGTGAAACCAGCTTTTGTTATATGGAGCACAGTAAGTCTGTATTTTGGCTATACTTTAAAGTTTTTAGAGGGATGGTAGTTTTGCTAAATTTTCAGAAGGTTTTGAGGGGTTATATTTTTGCTTAAGTTGCAAAGTTTTTAGGGGGTTGTATTTTTGCTGAATTTTCAACGTTTTTTGAGAGGTTGTATTTGTGCTTAACTTTCAAATTTTTTATAGGGGTTGTATTTTTGCTAAACTTGCGAAGTTTTTAGAGTGGTGGTATTTTTGCTGAACTGTCAGAGTTTTTTTTAGAGTTGTATTTTTGCTAAACTTACATAGTTTTTTGAAGGGTGGTATTTTTGCTAAGTTTTTGAAGTTTTTTATGGCATGGTATTTTTACAAAACTTTCAAAAAGTTTTATGAGTGGTGGTATTTTTACTAAACTGTCCATTTTAGAGGGGTGGGCTCCAGTTGCAGAATGGTGTAGAATGGATACATCTGAATGATTTTATCACCATTTTGTAAAGTGACACTTCAGCAGGCATTAAGTTGCCTGGACCCTAGGATTTAAATCCTTTTAGAAATGGGGGCTACTCAGGGGCAGCAAATTCTTTCCTTTCAGAGTAGCCCCATTGAGAGGGGAGGGAATTTATTTAGAGTCCAAGTTATTTCCCTTGGAGGTGCATCCAGTCTTCCTTAAGACATGCTAGATGTGTTGTTGATCATAAAAAGTTACCAGTTATTTTGTCTTTGTTGGTGGTTCTCTTTGAATCTCTATCTTCCTCCAGTTAAAATTGGACCACTTTGTAGCGGCAATATGTGCTGAAAATATCATAATTTTTTAGACCATATAGCTTAAGCTTTAATTAACCTGTTGTTGTCAGATTTTATCATGCTGATTCCTAAAATGCACAAGTTACAATAGACTGTTAGAAAATAAAAGAGCCTGTTTAGCTGAGCAGTTCACAGATCCAGGGCTCGCAAGTTTGAATCCCTGCTTGGCCACATAATTTTTTAAATGTAGATTCATCATGAAATAATTCCTATGGTCATTCTCCCACTTCCACTAATTCAAGAAGTGCAGTTGTCAGTAACTGGCAAAAGTATGTGCACCGAGTACTGATTAACCTGTTACAGGATTAACTCTTTCGGTGCCAAATTTCAGATGGCATTTGCCGTCTGCTTTTTTTAACTATCAGTTTGAAAGAGGTTTATATGTAAAGTTGAAAGACTGAAAGTCAAACAGCGTAGATCCTGATGAGACGGCTCATTATGAGCCGTCTCATCTGGATATATGTTGTTTGCAAAAAAACAAATAAACTATACTTATTGCCTAAAAGTCAAAGAGTTAAACCTACCCAGGAAAAGTTGGACTAGGTTGACTGACTGGCTCAACATAACCTTACCAGTATTGAATGGGTCTTAAAACTCCATAACCAACAAACCATCCAGCACAACCTGTGCTTTCTCCCAAACATGGACTGAAACATCTTCCCTAAAAGTGTCTGAAGCACAATGGTATCATTTTGTGATCATAACCTACATATCATGGTCCAATGACCTTGTCATTGTTTACATGACTGTTAGTGTTTAATTTAACAAGGGACATAACTCCAATAGTTACGGGCCCCTGGCCACTATTCTGCGACTACTTACTTATCTCACAGATCAAGTGTAGTATAAGTTTCATTTGAACTTCTTCCAGGCAGTTTTCACACGTGATGTGGTTGAAAGTTCACAGCCACCGGCTGCTGAGAGCATGTCTCCAAGGTAGCAAAAGGAAGCTACCACCTCCAGCTTGTCATGTCCGACTTGGACCTCCCTCTGTGGTCTTCCGTCCAAGGGGCGTTCAGTTCCCTGGCACCTTGTACATCTGTAATCAGGGTCCTTTGTCAAGCGCTTGAGCCCACTGCATTTCTTGTGCACCCAGTGCTTGCAGAAGATGCTGTTGTTGCCCACTCCAGAGCAACAGACCGTGCATGGAAACTTGCCTGAACTCTGCAGGAGGTCCAGGTCTGTACCACAGATCATGATCTTCGTCTTTCCTGCATTCTTACTCCTTCCTCCTCCATTGCTTCTTTCCAAGAGCCTCCTGACACATTCTCGAGTGATGATAGCAAGGTCATCAGCATAGAGGTCTTCCCAGGGGACCCCAGAGAGGGACTTGCGTGACAAGGCTTCAAGCACAATGATGAAGAGCAGTGGGCTGAGTACAGAGTCGGTGAACACCCACCTTCACTTCAAAGTCTTCACTGTATCCCTCACCAAGACGGATACAGCACCATGCATTGGCATACATCCCCTGCACCAGTCGCACAATCCACACTTCCACACCAAGGTTTCTCTTTGCCCGCCTTCATCTGAGAGATAGCCTTCTTAACCATATCAATGGTGATTGGGATGGGTGGGCCTTCCACTGGTGGTTCATCAGACAGGTGCTCTGGGTCCCAGTCAACATTGAGAATCCTTTGGTAGTGCTCTAACCAGGCCTTCTGCTTTGAATCTTTGCTCATTGACATCTCCACTGCATCATTCTTCACCGGTTTGTCACCAACAACATCAGCATTCTCTCTTCTAAACTGGTTAGCAAGGCGGTAAACTTCTGAAGACTTGGGGTCAATATTCTCGTAGAAATTCTTGTTGGCTTCTTGATGAGCATGGTGCACTGCATGTCTGGCAATGCGTTTGGCTGCATCGTATGATGCCCTAGTGTCTTTACCACTCTGCCAGGACTTGAAAACTTTCTGCTTGGCAGCAATGGCCTTTTCCACGTGCTCATTCCACCACCAGGTTTCACGACACCATCGGTGGGGCCAAGTTATGCCACACACCTCCTCAGTTGTCTTGAGCAGGCCAGTCTTGATGTTCCAGATATCCTCAGTGGCAGCATAGCTACACCTGCAGATGCATAGCTACACCTCCTGGACATGATTTCTCGTCTGAGGGTCTTTAAGCTTCCAAACTTTAAGGCTAGGGGTGAACTTGCACTTGGATTTTGGTGGCACATCAAACCTCATGTCCCATACAAAAAGCTGATGTTGCAGGGCTACTTCCTCGCCAGTGATCACTTTTACATCTGTGACAAGTTTGCACATGGTCCTACAGCCGGCCTCGGTGGCTCAGTTGGATGCGCGTCCGACTGGAGACCAGGAGGTCGCGGGTTCGACCCCCGCCGAGGTCGGCAACATTCTTTCGTGGAGATTGATCATGAAATATTTTCTACGGTCATTCTCTCCCTTCCGCTGATTCAAGAAGGGCAGTTGTCAGTTTCTGGCGAAAGAATGTGCACAATACTGGTTAACCGCTTAGAGGACAAAGCCTGCCCAGTAAACGTGTGGTTAGGTAAACTGACCGCGCTCGACATGACCCCATTGGGTTGACTGGGCCGTAAAACCTCAACACAAACAAACATGGTCCTACAAAAAAGGATGAAATCTATCTGTGTGGCTATGTTTTCCGACTTGTACATAATGAGATGGCTGTCACGTTTTTTGAAACATGTGTTCCAAGAAGCAGGTTGAATGCTAGGGCATACTCTAGGGTTCTCTCACCCTCAACATCTGGTTCCAACCTGCCATACCCCATCCCATCATGCACTTCCCTGTATCCAGTTCCTGCATGGCCTACATGGCAGTTCCAATCTCCATATGGGATCAGAAATTCGGATCCTGGGATCTTGGCAGTCACAGCACGCAGCTGATCAAAGAACAGGTCCTTAACCTTATCACTTAGACCACCTCATGGTTAATTATTCTAAGATTTTAACATTACCCTAATACAGTCAAACCTGTGTTAAGCAAGCACCTAGGGGAAAGCCAAAAACTGGTTGCTTATGACAGGTGCTTGCTTAATACAGGTAGATTTCCACATTTGTGCCTTTAATGGGATCTGAAATAATGGCCTTTTAAGACAGGTGATTGCTTTATACAGGTGGCCTTTAGGACAGGTTTCACTGTAACTGCCTTAAAAATGGTAGCTGAATGGCAAACAGTGTAGATCCTACATTGCTTCTTTGGAGCAGTTTGATCCAAATACTTTACTGTTTGCCCAGGAAAGTCTCAGTATTTAGTGTATATTCTGTAATGTAACTGATTTGAATTTGTTTTCAGGCTTTGATTTTGATTGGTCGAGCTGTGAATATATTTCCACTGTCATTAATAGCCAATTATTTTAGAGAACACAAAATTACAAGGAAACAACAGTTCATCATGTGGTTTAGTGGTAAGTTCTATTATCCTTAGTGCTATAGTCCTTTTAGATTTAACCCTTTCAGCTCCGCAGACCCAAACAGATACCTGTGCAAACAGTGTAGATCCAGATGAGATGGCTCATAATGAGCCATCTCATCAGGCTCTACACTGTTTGCAATTCTGTTTTTGATGATAGACTGATGCCCCTATTTGTATCAATGGATACGAGGGATGTTCGAAATGAATTGCTTATTGTCCTCTAGCTTGATATCCACGTGGGGCACGATAAAAACCAATACATGCCTGTATAGGGCTATTCAATATCTATACAATGGTATATAAATGTACATGTTAGACTAAGTGTAAGACATAAAATTTGCCATTTGAATACACGCAGTCATTGACCACTGCAGTAAAAATGGTTGGTAGAAGCGTCAACAAAAAAGATGAAATACGGGCTTACATCAAAGCTCGCTCAAAACTTGGTTGTTCTTTGAAGAAGCTGATGACTGAAATTTCTACTGCTTTTGGACCTTCTTGTGTGTCTTATGACACAGTTCGGCGGTGGAAAAAGAAATTTTTGAGTCTGGTGTAGAGTCCATCAAAAATGCACGGAAATCAGGTAGGCCAAAATCTGCATCTCGTAAAGAAATCGTTTCCAGAATAAAGGAAATCATTGAAGGAGATGCCAGATTTACAGTTTGTGATATTGCACGAAAGGTAGGCATATCACTATCAACGGTTCACCTTATTTTGAAGAAGCATTTGAAAGTCAGAAAGATTTCTGCTAGATGGGTGCCACATCTGTTGACTGACGAGCAAAAGAGGCAACGGGTTAAAGTGGCCAAAAAAGCTGTTTCCAAAATATGACAAAAAGCAGTTTGCCAATGTCGTCACAGGTGATGAAACCTGGGTCCATTATTTTGAGCCCGTCAGAAAGGTTAGCAATAAGATCTGGGCCACTAAACACAGCAAACACCCAATAATTGCCAAACGTTCTTTGAGTACAAAGAAGGTTTTGTATGCAATCTTCTTCTCTGGTGAAGGAGTCGCAATAAAAGTGCCAGTGAAAAAGGGCAAAAGCATCACCGGAAAGTACTACAAAGACGTAGTACTGAAGAAACTGAAAAAGTATTATCAGAAACGACGCCCTGCCACTGGTTTTAAACATGTCTGTCTTCTACATGACAATGCCCCAGCTCATACCTTCGCAATAGTTACGGCGTTTTGCCTCACCCCCCGTATTCCCCAGACCTTGCCCCATGTGATTTCTTTTTGTTTCCGAAATTGAAAACATTCCTTGCTGGCGGAAATACCAGTCCCGACAGGCACTTGGATCTGCCATTCATCAGTACCTTATTACTGTGCCCAAATCAGCGTACCGTGACGCCTTCAAGAAGTGGATTCATCGGCTGAAACTTTGCATTTCTAGCCACGGGGAGTACTTCGAGGGCATGAAATGAGTACTTTTGGGCTAACTTGAAATTTGAAGTCTCCAGATAGAAATAAGCAATTCATTTCGAACATCCCTCGTATGTCTAAAATTCAAGAATGAAAGAGTCCACTTCAGAAACTCTGGGTGGAAAGGGTTAAGGATTGTACATAAAATGATGTAGATTTTCTTCCTACACATGTACATGTATTTGAAAGGTAATAAAAGTCCAGATTAAAGGGGTTTTCAGAAGATTTTGTGTTTATTTTTGTAGCAAAATCTAACTAATGTGTACTCATTAGAATCTTTGGCACTCTCAGTACAATTCAAATATGGACCGTGTCATACAAGAAAGTGTCTCTGGGCATATGCGGATAGTAAAGGCCCAGACCAGCCTGCACATCTGTGCATCTGGGCAGTTTGATCAGGGCTTTTGCTGTCCTCTAACAAAATCATTGGATATCTTTAGAATGTATCAATGGAGAACAAAGGCCCGGATGAGACTTTGCGCATATGCAGGATGAGCTGAAACTGCATATTTTGCACATGTTCAAAGCCACTTTTTAGCTTGATGTGGCCGGCCCATATTATCATTATTAATACTTCATTCTGAGCATATGCCCACAGGAACCTATCTTTTGTACTAAAGGAAGAGCAAAGCAGAGAGTACTACACCAACAATCACTTTTGAGCCTACCATATTTATTCTAATATAAGCCCAATCTCTAATAAACATCCTCTCCTACTTTCCTAGGAGAAAAGCATTACTAAACACATGCAAAATTGAGTTTAGGCTATCAAAATATCTTATATTTGGTCCAGATTTATACTCAGTATTGTCCTTTCAGCAGCCATGAATTGCATCACCAATGCTGCTTATATTAGAATTAATACAATGTATGTTTCGCACACCTAGTATTTTGAATTTAGCAGACTTTAAAAAACAGTTACTGAAGGCATTGCTCAAACAATAGAGACTATAGTTGTGTACCTATTAAACAGGGCAGGATTTCCCATTTCCATAGTCAATAACTCTTTCATTCTTACAGACAAATACAGATACATTTGCAAACAGTGCAGATCCAGATGAGACGGCTATTAATGAGCCTTCTCATCAGGATCTACACTTTTTGCCATTCTGTTATTGATTTTTGACTGAAACCCCTAATTGCAGCAATGGATGTGTCCAAATTTAGTGATGAAAAAAGTTCATTTCAGAAACTCAGGGGTTAAAGGGTTAAATGATATACCAGTTGCTTCTGCTGTGCCATATGCAAGCAACAATGGTGAGCAGCTCATGCATTTGCAGTCTGATTAGGACCTTGATTGCAAGCTTACAGTCAGTAGATTCTGTAGAATAGATCTGCAAACAGAAAAGGGCCTGATTATACTGTATTACAGGCTGCTTTTGAAGAGTCTCAATAAAACTGAGACTCCCATTTTCTGATCTGTGGTGTGTTCTTTGTTTCCAGAGGAAATCTTTTTGACGTTTATTATTTAGGCCCATCCTGTTTAAATATAGCACAAGGGCCTTTTGGGCTCGATGTATGCAATCAACCCAAAGTATACATACACCAAAACTTCTTAAGGTTGTCATCTACATGGTTATCACCGGCCTCGGTGGCTCAGTTGGATGCGTTGTCCAACTGGAGACCAGGAGGTCGCGGGTTCAACCCCCGCAGAGGTCGGCAACATTCTTTTGTGGAGATTTGCGGTCATTCTCTCCCTTCCGCTGATTCAAGAAGGGCAGTTGTCAGTTTCTGGCAAAAGAATGTGCACAATACTGGTTAACCGCTTAGAGGACTAGGCCTGCCCAGTAAACTAGTGGTTAGGTAAACTGACCGCACTCGACATGACCCCATTGGGTTGACTGGGCCGTAAAACCTCAACACAAAAAAAAAAAAAAATAAAAAAAAAAAATACTTGGTTATCACTGACCAATGAAATCAAATCACACTTTAGACAGACCAACCAATTATTCACGATTTGAAACCCACAGCCTGTTGTCTCAGATTAAATATTGTGGGAGAATAGAGAACCTTGGCAGAACACTGATCATACTTAACCTTCAGCACACACATAAATGAGCAGATAACAAATAGGTGACAGTTTTCTTGTTTTTCACAGAAAGTAATGCGAGAAGTTGAATGAAATTTCAAAGCTCCCATCCCAGAAAAAAGTTAATTCCTGGTATATGACTATCATCTCAGAGTGGTACTTCTCTTTTAGAATTTTCTCCTCTTTAAGGGTAGCCTCACTTTGAGAAGGTTGGCAGATACTGCCAGGTCTGAGTGATCTCCCCTAGAGATGTATTGGTTTATCTTAACCCATGCCATGCTGAATAAATTAAATTGCCATGCCCTCTTCTAATTTTCAGCCAATCAGATTACTTGATCCAGGTTGTTGATACAAATTCACATACTTAATGACAAACAGAAGCCAACTGATCTGGATCTACACACTGTTTGCAAAGGCAGGAACATGTGCGGGTTCAGCATGACCAAGGTTAAAATCTTTATAATTACATCATCTTTGTTTTCTGATTTACCTTGGAGATGTATTGATTTATCTTAAAATGTTTATAGTTACATTCTCTTTGTTTTCAGGATTACGAGGTGCTATTGCTTTTGCGCTCAGTCTTCATTTAGAATTTAAAAGTAAAGATAAAAGTAAGGAGGATGAGAAACGCCATGTTCTAGTGACAACTACGCTTATCATTGTACTTTTCACCATAATGTTCCTGGGAGGTGCTACCATGCCAATGATGAAGGTATTTTCATATGTTGTCTGTATCAGTCTGTAAACTATACAGACAAGCTTTTATCATAAGTATTTGGACACCTGGACATACATGTCTTAAAATTTGAAAAAGTCAATTTTTACTACATATTGATATGTCTAAAAATTGCTGGATAAGTGGGAAACAGTGTAGACCCTGATCAGATGCCACATTATGTGGCATCTGATCTGGGTCTACACTGTTTGCTGAGACCTGTCTTTCTGACTACTTGGAATAAATACAGTAAATCATCAGTCTGTAAACTGTGCAAACATGCTCTGTATAAACTGACATCAGTATCACTCCATCCATTATTCCTGTATCAGTGCACATATGCACACTATTAAATGACTTCTTCCCAGAAACAAGTGAAGTGGTTTGAACCTAAATTGGCAGAAATGTTGCTAGTGTAGTGGAAAACAACTTTGCAAAATTCATACCAGTCACCCATTTTGATTGGTTGCCACAGCAACTTAAAGGTCCTATAGACTTTTTAATGGGAAAATAGTAAACTTCTTCAGTTTCCGTTAGTTACCAAATTGCATATTGAGCAATCTTGGAACAAGAACTTTCATTTTTTTGAAAATTGTTGGGAACCAGTATACAGGACAGCCACCATTACCATATATGGTAAAACCTACATGTATAAAAGGCTTTATCTCCAATCATGAAAAATCCACATAAAATAAATCTTGGGGAACAATGGGCTTTCATTTAGCATTGAACATTCATCAGTCTTAGTGCATATATGTCACCATCCTGGAGTTGTGGATTTGTGCATGTAGATACCTTAGTGCTCAGGTGAGTGATTCGGGCCCATTTGAGGCTCTTGTTTTCAGAGAAAATTAGGATTGACATTTCATGTGAATCATCTGCCAAGAAGAAAATTCACATTAATTATCAGGTCTTAGTATCTCTAAAAAATAATTAAAATAAATAGAATGTCAATGTCTATAATTTAGCTTGGCAATTTAATAGAGTTGTCGTGTTTTTGTTTTCAGCTTTTCAAAGTAGAGAAGAAAAAGAAGAAAAAATCTAACAGGGAAGTGTCTTTGAGTAAAACTAAAGAAATGGTAGGCACTTGTAGAGATCATATGTACCCTAAATATTTAGATGTCTTAACTCCTTACCTTGCTTGTCTTAAAATTTTAACCCTCGCCATGCTGAATAATTTAAGATGCTATACCCACTTCTAATTTTCAGCCAATCAGATTACTTGATTTAGATTATTGATATAAATTCACATACTTAATGGCAAACAGTGCAGATCCAGATCAGTTGGTTTCTTCAGAAGCCAACTGATCTGGATCTGCACTGTTTGCAAAGGTTGGGTATATCAGGGTTAAAACAATGTAGACCCTGTCAGTTGATGTGCTCTGCAGCATCTAATCTGGGTCTACACTATTTGCTTAGGCCTGTCTGTGTAGGTACTTAGGGTAGATATGGTAAATGAGCACTTACTCAGGAAATTTTACTGTTTGACCATGACAACTACATATGTATGGTATGATCTCAGCATAGTTGTCAGCCAGTTTGAATATCTACAGATTGATCTAAGTTGTACCGACCCTGTCATGGACATTCCTAGCTCTTGCTGGGTGAAAAGTATATTGGAACATATGATAATTAATTTGTGTAAAGTCTTTATGTCAAATGCAAACAACAAAGGTCCAGGTTCTTTAATATATTTGATGGCAGCCATTGATTTTTTTAATCTACAAGTGAGCTACAAAGGCCGTTGGTCTCAGACAGACTGAACTTGTCATCTGTTGAATACTTTAATGATAAGGACCTAATTGTTCATAGAGGGTATCTTACATGCATTGCTTACTGACATTTCTACTTTTGACACATATCAGTGTTGGGATATATTAAAGTGCTTTATGATGGATATGTAACACTTTGCATGCTGGGTAAAAATTTCAGCGGATGACATTGACATATTTGTCTAATTTTTTTCTAGGAAATAGGATTTGACATTTTATGCAAATTGTCTCCTTAGGACCTAGGAAAAAATAAGAAAAATATCATCAGTTTGTCATCTGCTGAATTTGCCCATAGCATGGTTAAAGAGCTATTACTTTACCAAAGTTTTGTTCAGACCACCCTGTCACTGACCTTGAGATGAAAGTAATACACAGAGAAATTTTCATAATGTTAAAGTCTTGAGTTAAAGTGTTTGAAGACATGTATCTCCTTATTGCCCGGATGAACTCATCTGACACTAGCTGATTTTAGATACGGTCCCAAAATTGTGTTTACTGCAAGCCCCACTTCCTGAGTGATGGGGTCAAAGTCAAAGAGTTAAAAATATTATATGATGGGCAGCATGAGCTGGGCAAGCTATCCTATTTGCTGGCAGTATTGGCTTGCAGGATACATTTGGAAAAGATGGGTATCCTGATTATTGTGGTAAATGTCTAAAAATTTCAAATGCTTTAATCCATACTTTTTGGTCTAAGTTTTGCTTTTTATGCAGTTGTGTCTTTAAAATACTTATTGGAATGGCAGGCAATGTAAACCCTGATCAGACTGCACGTGAAAAAGCCATCTGATCTTGGTCTGCACTGTTTGTATATGCCATTTTGTCAGACATTTTGGTGTACGAAATTTTAGGACATTTACTGTACTTGTTCTTATTTCTCCACAAAAAACGTATGTTATGGTACTCACCAAAATGATTCCAATCAGTTCCCACAGCATATATTTTCATGGAGAAACAATAAAAGTAGTAATATTTGGGTTTGAAAAAACAGCTTATTCTGGGCTATGTTTGCAGTTTTATTTTATAACATGAATCATAGCTACAGATAAGGCACTTTTTTCATCCGAAAACTGCTGATATCTTTCTTATTTCTCAATGAAAACATATGTTGTGGGTACTCATTAGAAGCGCCTCGGTGAGGCACTTCTAATGTGTACCCACAACATATGTTTTCGTCAAGAAATAAGAAAAATATTATCTGGATACCCCCTCTTATCTGTAGCTATGATGAATCATTTGATGATTTGCGGCATTCAGTTTATGTTTGTGGTTTCCTTGCAGGGTGATACTGTTGATTCAGAACATTTGTCTGAGTTTACTGAAGAAGAACATGAAATCAGTTTTGCCAGACCCAACATGAAAGGATTCATGAAATGGGATGCTAAATATTTAAAGCCCTTTTTCACAAGAAAATTTACACAGCAGGTAATAATTGTGTCATAGCATGAAGAAAGCCTTTTTTTTTATTTTTCTGAGAAAATAAGGCTTAACAATTCATATGAATCATTTGCCTAGATTTGCAGCTTGAAAATCTAGGCAAATGCCTCATATGAATTGTTAATTAACATCAAAAAAGATTGCCTTTGGAAACGAAGAACACATTACAGATTAGAAAATGAGAGTCTGAGTTTTATTGAGATATATATTGAAATACAGGGAGACGTCATATGAGTTGTTAAGCCTTATTTTCTCTGAAAAATCAAAGAAAAAAAAAATTAGTACATTGTCTGCTACAATTTTTCATGACACCTGAAAGGTTAAATACTTCCTGTAACTGGGTATCCTATGCAAACACAGAATACACTGAAGAAATGAAAATGGCAGACTTGGTTTTATTGTATCTGCTCATCTTCTGTACTGGGTTATGTGACACTGCACATGCCCTCTGGCAGAACACTGTTTTCTGTACAGCTGAAAGTTACTGAATAGTCATAACCTATTCATGTCAAATGGACCTACCACAACTAGTCTATTTCCATTAGCTGGTTAGTTTTTAGTTCGCCTGAACAACTTCAACGGAGAGCTATTGTACTACCACCCCGGCGTCAGCGGCGGCATTGGCATTGGCGTTGGTGTCCACAAATGTTAAAGTTTTCATTAAAGTTTTTAAGACCTCATTATCTCCTAACCTTACCACCGATTTGCTTCATCTTTGGTATAATGATACATATTGGTATAAACTTTTGTGCAGTACTATCCACATTACTCTAGGTCATGTCAAGGTCAAGGTCACACATATCTTTCATGTTAAAATTTTATGTCAAAATTTTTAGGATCTCATCACTTCTACACTAAATGATGGATATTGTTCCTATTTAGTATTATGATAGACACTGGTCATAAGTTTTTATCAGCACCATCATCACTCATGACCATGACCTTGAGGTTGAGGTCACAAACTTAGAATTTAAATGTTAAAGTTTTCATTAAAGGTTTAAGACCTCATTATTTTCTAACCTTATCACCAGTTTGCTTCATCTTTGGTATGGTTATACATATTGGTCCAAAATTTTGCGCAGTAACATCCCCACCACCCTAGGTCATGTCAAGGTCAAGGTCACAGACTTAGAATTTTCATGTTAAAATTTAATGTGGAAGTTTTTAGCATCTCATTACTTCTAAACTACTTGATGGATTTAGTTCCTATTTGCTATCATGATAGATACTGGTCAAAAGTTTTTTTCAGCACCATCAGCACTCGTGACCGTGACCTTGTGGTTGACTTCACAGACATAGAATTTAAATGTTAAAGTTTAAGTTAAAGACTTTAAGACCTCATTTTTTTCCTAACCTTATCACCGATTTTTTTCATCTTTGGTTTGATGATACATATTTGTCCAAAATTTTGGGCAGTTCCATCCCCACCACCCTAGGTCATGTCAAGGTCACAGACTTAGAATTTTCATGTTAAAATTTTACGTCGAAGTTTTTAGGATCTCATTACTTCTAAACTACACGATGGATTTAGTTCCTATTTGGTATCATGATAGATACTGGTTGAAACATTTTATCAGCACCACCAGCACTCATGATGTGGCCTTGAGGTCGACGTCACAGACTTAGAATTTTAATGGTAAAGTTTTCGTTAAAGTTTTTAAGACCTTATTATTTCCTAATCTTATCACCGATTTCATTAATCTTTGGTTTGATGATACATATTTGTCCAAAATTTTACGCAGTACCATCCCCACCACCCTAGGTCATGTCAAGGTCACAAACTTAGAATTTTCATGTTAAAAATTTACGTCGTAGTTTTTAGGATCTCATTACTTCTAAGTTACACGATGGATTTAGTTCCTTTTTGGTATCATGATAGATACTGGTCAAAAGTTTTTATCAGCACAATCAGCTTTCATGACTGTGACCTTGAGCTCGAGGTCACAGACTTAGGATTTAAATGTTTAAAGATTTTGTTAATCCTAACCTTATCATGGATTTGATTCATCTTTGGTATGATGATACAGTGCTTGCATTAAGGGAAGTTCAGGAGTCAGAGACTCCTAAAAATTGCCCTGGGACTTCCAAAAATCAATGCCAAGAAGTCTGGGACTCCAAACTTTTAAAGATATTTTGTCATTTATAACAAAAATTTAGAATGAATATGTGTTATTTAGCAAGAATGGTGGTTTTACTCAATAAATGAGAGTTTAAGAATATTGAGGTTGAATTTCTGAAAATGAGTGAAAAAATTTGATCACCAGGACTTCCAGATATTGGAGCTAGGAAGTCCTGGGACTTCCTTATTTTGACAGTTACTGCAAGCACTGATGATTCATATTGGTTCAAACTTTTGCCCAGTTACATCCTCACCACTCTAGTTCATGTTAAGATCAAGGTCACAGTCATGCAAAAATTTTCCTGTTAAAATTTTATGTCAAAGTATTTAGGACCTCATTACTTCTAAACTAAATGATGGATTTAATTTATATTTGGTGTCATGATATATATTGGTCCAAGTTTTTTTCAGCACCATCAGCACTCATGACAATGACCTTGGGGTTGAGGTCACACACTTAGAATTTTAAAAATGTTAAAGTTTTCGTTTACGTTTTTAAGACCATATTATTTCCTAACCTTATCACCGTATTGATTCATCTTTGGTTTGATGAATATATTGCACATTGCAATCCCCCCACCCCCACCCCCCACTCCACCCCAGGTCATATCAAAATTAAGGTCACGGACTTAGAATTTTCCAGAAACAAAATGTGCAATATCAGGGGAGCTATCATGTCTGGCAACAGGTCTTGTTACTAATACTGTGTTTTATAAAAAATTTTGTATTTAATGCAAACAGTGTAGACCCTGATTAGATGTTGCATTCTGCAGTGTCTGATCTGGGTCAGCTCTATTTGCCAATGACCTTTTCATGGGACCTAGGCATAAATGGATTAATGTACATGCACATCAAAATACACAGATTTCTTTGCAAACTAAATTAGAATATGACAGAAAATAGTTTTACTGTCCTGTTAACCCATTTACATCAACTGGACTCTTCCACCACAACTCTTTGGACCAGTCTATTTCCAATATTTATTGTTACTATGTATAGAAATTCCTGTATGTAATGCCAACAGTGTAGAACCTGAGCAGATACTGCATTCTGCATCGTCTGGTTCTTCCACCACAACATTTCCAATAGCAGGGTGTCTGGTAGTTTTTATTGTTACTATGTTACACAGGTCTACAGTGAAACCTGTGTAAGAGAGCCACCTTTGAGACTAACTTTAAATAGTGGTTGATGTGAAAGAAGCGTCTGTCTTATAAAGGTACATGTCATGTAATTTTGCTAGCAAAATTACATGACGTGTACCTTTATAAGACAGCCACCTTTCCACATCAACCACTAAAGTCCATCTCAAAGGTGGCTTTCCTACACATGTTTCACTGTACATTGTTTGCCAGTGTCCCTTTTATGGGACACTAGGCAAATCAGTTACCGTATTCGACCTAATTACCGCACATACCCCTATAAGCGCAAAGTCAAGAAATTCCGTAGTCTTCAGATTACAACCAGTGTACTTTTTTCTTTACTTCTTTACAAAGGCATATGTTGTGGGTACTCATTTGAATTGCATCGACAAGTCGATGCAACTCAAATGAGTACTCACAACATATGTATTTGTAAAGAAAGTCAGAAAAAATCGCATAGTCATCATTAAATAAGTCCTTTTCTGATCTTTTTTATAGTGTATCCTTAGTAGATAGATACATATTTGACCACATATGAGTGTGTCCTGTAAGTTTGAAAAACCTAAGCGCATAGTGTGGTAATTAGGTCGAATACAGTAATGTACATGCACTTCAATATTAAAAAAAAATCATTGCAAACTAAATTAGAATATGACAAAATAGTTTTACTGTCCCTTGAAGGAAACTTAGATTAATTTGACAGCAGCAACAGTTACTGTTTACTAGAGTTAAGTACTTACTTTTTAGTATATAGCTACATGTAAATGAAAATGATTAATAAATCATGGCAAAATATCATAACATTATTACTCACTCAGGTTGCTAAAACAAGCTCAGGTAACTCAATAAACTAAGCTTCTTATAAAGAGCAGTAATAGCTGCAATTCTTTATCTACAGGAGGTACGTGATGGTCGGACACAGATGGATAGCCTCACAAAACAGTGGTATAATGATGTACGAGCTGCCCCATCTGAATCAGAATCCGAGGGGGAAATAGAGACATTGTTCATATCATCACGGCAACGTGAAAATAACTTACAGTCAGAACCTTTGATAAGCAATAACACAGAATTGTGATGAATATTTACTTCTGTTCTGGATCTGTCAGAATATCCATAACTCCAGGAAAGGCGTTTTTTTTTTTTTTTTTTTTTTTTTTACAACCAAAATTTGTTGATATTTTCTTATTTTTCCACAATAACATATGTTGTTGGTATTCATTAGAAGTGCCTACTGAAGGGCTTCTAATGAGTACCAACAGGATATGTTTTTATTGAGAAATAAAAAAGTAAACACAAATCAGACTATCTGTTGCTCCAGCTGGCCTCAGTGGCTCAGTAGGATACAAATCCAACCGGTGATGAGGAGGTTGTGGGTTTGACCCCCACTGGGTTGGCAGTATTCTTTGGTGGAGATTGATCATGAAATATTTTCTACAGTCATTCTCTCCCTTTTGCTGATTCAAGAAGGGCAGTTGTCAGTTTCTGGCAAAAGAATGTGCACAGTACTGGTTAACCTTTTAGAGAAGTAAGCCTGCATAATAAGTGTGGTTAAGTAAACTTAACCTGCTCAGCATGACCCCATTGGGTTGACTGGGCCATAAAACCTCAACACAAACAAATACCCATTGCTCCAGATAAGGCAATTTTTTTCAACTAAAAATTGTTGATATTTTTCTTATTTCTCCGCAAAAACATACATTATGGTATTCATTAGAAGTGCCTCACTGATGGGCTTCAAATGAGTAGCCACAACGTATGTTTTTATTGAGAAATAAGAAAATAATATTTTCCTGTAAACCCCTCTTATCTGGAACTATGAATACCTCTTTAACTCCAGAGAAGATGATAATTAAGATAACGGCAAGCAGAAAGAGAAACACAGCTTATATCATTACAGCAATGTGAAAACAGCCCGAAGTCAGAACCTGTAATGCTCAGCATGCTGGGAAAAATTCATCAGATAACATTTTGAAATGTTTTCTTCCAGAATAAGGCTTTGACATTTCATGCAAACTGTCTCCTAAGGAGACAGTTTGCATGAAAAATCAAAGCCTATTTTTCTGGGAAAAACATGTTATCAGATTGTCATCTGCTAAATTTGCCTAGAGAGTAGAAAGTTCATCATCAGGATCTTCAATATACTATTTACCCTAAGTATTAGGACTCCTTAACTCCTTCCCATTCATGTCCTAAAATAAGAAAAAATGTATCTGACTACCTATCAAGGTGTATCTGGTTAACAGCTTAGAGGACTAAGCTTGCCCTGTAAAAGTGTGGTAAGGTAATCTGACTGCCCTCAGCGTGACCCCAATGGGTTGACTGGGCCATAAAACACACATATAAACAACAAACAAAGCCATAGGTCCTGATCTGACTGCATGGACGGACAGATTGATATTGCTTACTCTATTCTGACATGCAGGAATGCACAAGTTGACATTGCTTACCTTCTGATATGGAGTCAGCCTCCTTTTCATATGATTTTGCTTATATTGTTGCTCGTTGACAAAGAGGTGTTTACAAGAAGACTTTCCTTCATAGCTCCAGATAAGCACCTTATCTGACAGCAGAGGACTTGTTAAAAGTCATTTCTTGTTAGAAGTATTTGATGATAATTCTGGGATAATTTTCTCCAGTTCTCCATAAAAACATATGTTGTGGGTACTCATTAGAAGCGCCTTTCCAAGGCGCTTCTAATGAGTACCCACAACACTTGTTTTTATGGAGAAATAAGAAAAATTATCCCATAATTATCACCAAATAGTCCGCCTTGATAAATCCTCTGTGATGGTATTATCAGCTTGATGCAAAAGCTCTCTAATTGCTGATATTGTTTACTTACATTTACACGGAGTATTTTGCTTTATTTGATTTGATTGGATGTCAGATTGTTATTGTATTATTTTTTACTCTGGTAATTTTCTCAAAACAAAACAAACAAACAAAACAAAAAACAGTGACAGAAAATCTTGTTGATTTAAAAAATTTATTTTGTCTGAAAATGAGTTTATTTGATTGACATGTTTCAGGTCTGCTTCTGGGGGAAATTAAAAGCGCTATAATAACCCTAAGTATTAGGACAGACAGGCCTTTACAAACAGGGTCTGTGCTGTTTGCCATACATATAGCAATATTTCAGACACATCAAGATGTAGTAGAATGGACTATTTCAAATTTTAGGACAAGTATGGTAAGTAGATAAGCTGTCACAATACTTGGGGTAACTATGGTATCTCTCATTTATGATCCCTTGTTGTCCTCTCACCAATTACACTGTATTGTTGATTGATATTTTATGTTATTTCCAGTTAATTGGTCTATTATATTGTTCAGGTTTATCAGCTCCATTGCATTGTTATGATTTTATTTTCATTAGCCAGGGCATTATTTCCATTTCTCTGATCTACAATATTGTTCCTGTTTACTCTATCAGCTGTATTGTTAATTATTACTAGTTTTCTGATCCAATGTATTTTATTATAGTTACCTGATCCCCTGTATTGTTCCCAGTTAGTTGATTCACCACATTCTTTCCATTTACCTACTTTTAGTAACTGTCCTACAATTTCGTACACCAAAATTGCTGACAAAACGGCATATGCAAACAGTGCAGACCCAGATCAGACTCAGGGCTTCTGCTAATTCAAGAAGGACAGTTGTCGGTTTTAGGAGAAAGAAGGTGCAAAATACTGGTTAACTGCTTAGAGGACTAAGCCTGCCCAGAAAAGTGTGGTAAGGTAAACTGACTGCACTTGGCATGACCCCATTGGGTTGACTGGGCCGTAAAACCTCAAAACAACCAACCAGCCCTGATCAGACTCAGGGTCTACACTGTTTGCCATACCACTAAGAATTTTAAGAAACAACTTCATAAAAAGCAAAATATAGGCAAAAAAAAGTGTGGAATAAAGTGTTCAGAATTTTAGGACATTTACTAACTTTATCAGTTTACCTTATCCAGAACATTATTATGAGCTTATAGTTCCAGAAAAGGGGAGTATCTGTTAGCACTTTTTATTACCGTAATAACCCGAAGTATTGGGACACTTTACCTACTTACCATACATGTCCTAAAATTTGAAATAGTCCATTTTACTACCTCTCGATGTGTCTAAAATATTACTGTATGTATGGCAAACAGTGTAGACCCAGATCAGATGCCGCATTCTGCGGCATCTGATCTGGGTCTGCACTGTTTGCAAAGGCCTACTTGTCCCAATACTTTGGGTTATTACAGTATTTCTCTATGAAAAATTATGATGTGAGTACTCATTAAAGTGCCTTAGTGAGATGCTTCAAATCAATAAGCACAATGTATGTTTTCGTGGAGAAAACAGCTTTTGGGTGAAATAGGTCCCCTAACTGGAGCCATGTTGAGTTTTGAGTCTAAAAGGAATGACGCATGATAGCAAGCACACACATGGATATGAAATACCACGCTGAAACGGTGGAAGTTGTTTTGGCCAAACTTGCTAATTTTGGCCAATTAAGTCTCATCAGTGACCCTCACATTTTCAAAAAACATTAGCAAAGACTACAGTAAATATCCTAATATTTTGAACACTTTATTCCGTCATTTTTTGGTCTAATTTTTGCTTTTTGTTCAATTTTTTTCTTAAAATACTTAGTGGAATGGCAAACAGGAGCAGTCTGATCTGGGTCTGCACTGTTTGCATTTGCAATTTTGTCAGACACATACGTGTATGAAATTTTAGGACATTTACTGTACCATTCCTTTCACATTCCAGTGAGAAGCTTTGCCATTGCTTCTGTACATTCCAGTTGCTTAGCCAGGAAACAGAGAGTTGATTCTTTGCTGAGTTATGCATAATTTATGTGAAACAAGGTGAAGAATCTTGAGATTTTTTCTCCTTTCTCCATGAAAACATGTTGTGGGCACTCATTAGAATTATCTCCAAGAAGAGATTGTTATGTAC
Organism: Anodontia alba; assembly: GCA_964016985.1. Taxonomy (NCBI): domain Eukaryota; kingdom Metazoa; phylum Mollusca; class Bivalvia; order Lucinida; family Lucinidae; genus Anodontia; species Anodontia alba. Next base: position 68,342,834 of record OZ024827.1, on the reverse strand, counting down.
TACATGCAGTATGCTCTCATGGATAAAGTTAAAAAAAAAACACTTCAACTTAGTGGGTTGGGAAAAATGGGGTCTTCAGGAGAACATTTGGGAAGAATGAAAACTCTGCATTATAAGTGTATCCACATATAAACGGGTCACGTAATAATGGAACTGATCTGCACACATTTTTGGTTAACCCCTTAAGCCTACAAGGAAATTGTCCCAAATGACATTTTAATTTTTTTTATGCCCCCGCAATTTTCAGTGTGGGGTCTGGGAGGGCATATAGTATCACTGCTGCCGTACGTCCGTCCGTCCAGTCTGTCCATCCCATACGTAACAAAAATGTTTTCCGTTCAATATCTTTTGAAAAGATTAGTATATTGGAAACAAATTTTACACAGGTATATAATGATAAAATGTAGGTCAAGTTCAATTTAGGGTAAAATTCACCAATTATTATGGGAGTTTTGGCTCCTTTTCAACTTTGAAAAATGATTTCTATTCGATATCTTTTGAAAAGATTAGTGTATTGGTTTCATATTTTATACACAGGTATATAATCATAAAATATGGGTCAAGTTGGTAAAATCCACCAATTACTTTGGGAGTACGACCCTTTTTCAACATTGAAAAATAGTTCCTGTTTGATATCTTCTGAAAACGCTAGTGTATTGGATTCATATTTAATACACAGGTATATAATCATAAAATAGAGGTCAAGTTCGATTTAGAGTAAAATCCGCCCATTTGTAGGGAGTTATGGCCCTTTTTCATCTTCGTAAAATGTTTTCCTTTCGTTAGTTTTTGAAAAGATTAGTGTATTGGATTCATATTTTATGCACAGGTATATAATCATAAAATATAGGTCAGTTTAGGGTAAAATCCACCAATTGTTATGAGAGTTATGGCCCTTTTTCAACTTCATTTTTTGCAAAATGCCTGTGTGCTGCTGAGGATGGCCCCTGGGCGGGGGCATCTGCATCATATTGACACATTTCTAGTTTATTAATGTTTTTCGAGAAAATAAGAATCAACATTCTATTTTTTTTTTTCATTAATGTTTTCAGAGAAAATAAGACTTGACATTTCATGTGAATCATTCATGTGGAGCCTTATTTTCTCTGAAAAAAAAAATTAAAATGTCGTCTGCTGCAGTTATGATAGGCTCTTTAGGGTAAAAGAAAAGCGTCTTATCTGAACTTACATAGAATACATATGCATTGCGCCATGGGAAACATGTCTTTGGTCATATGCAGACAGCAAAGACCCAGATCAGCCTGCACATGTGTGCAGTCTGATCAGAGCCTTTGCTCTCCACATACACAAACAGATTTGTAAATAAGAGAGGCAATCAGGGCCCAGTTGTTCAAAGTGTAGTTAGCTTAACGAGCTCGTTAAGGGTCATTTCGTTAACTGTTTTAAAGGATTCAATATACAATATTCTGATATTTTTTGCTGAAAAAATGTGAGTAGCTTTTGCACTGCAAAAGCTACTCACATTTTTTCAGCAAAAAATTTGAGCATATTTGTGTATCACTCGATTTAAATTTTAACGAATCGTTAACTAACGACATCGTTAGTTTTGAACAACTGGGCCCAGATAAATATTTTTCTTATTTCTCTGCAAAAACATAAATACATATATATAAAAATAAAAACTTAAATAATTATCATAGATATTTGGAGCAGCATACCCATTCAAAAAATGTAGATCCAGATCAAACTGCTCCTAAAGTCAGCAATTTTTAGATACATAAGCAAGAAGCCAATTGCACTTGTTCAGGTGTTAGAATATGTTTGGAAAGGAGTTTAAGTGTTCAGATTTTTAGAATAATTATGGTAGTAGAAATGTAGGTGATTTATGCTCATTTGTTTTTTAATTGCTGTTTTCTTTTTTAACCCTTAAAATGCAATTGAAAATTATTGCAGATGACATTCTCAAATAGATCTATATATTTTTTTTAATTTTCAGAGAAAATAAGGCTTGACATTTCATATGAATTGTCTGCTAGACAGACAATTCACAGGATAAATCAAGCCTTATTTTCTCAGAAAGATATAAGAAATATTTTGGAATGTTGTCTGCTGATGTTGTGAATGGCATTTTAAAGGTTTAAGATCTTTATATTGTTTTCAGATTTTATGATTCTGTATGTGTTAATTGATCTGTGATTCTCATATTTTGTGTTTTCATTGTACAAAATTTCAAATTAGATATTTATTTTTACCATTGATATTTGTGTTCACGTTGAGAAAATCATTCATGGGCAAACCTAGTTGTTCTTAGGGTGATGTTGGAAGACATACACATTGGGTCATGGTGGAAGCCCAGCCAATATTATTGCTGTCAGAAGAAGTTTAGCCTTTAAAGCAACACACAAAATTTCTCAAATATTTTTTTATTATTATGTTTCAGAGACGAGAAGTCTTAATATTTCATGTGAATCTTCATATGAAATGTTAAAACTTGTTTTCTCTGAAACAAGAAAAAATAAATATTTCTGTATGTTGCCTGCTACTGCTGTTGTGAATGGGGTTTCAATGGGTAAACTTCTCTTTAGCTGCATTTATAACCCTTTCACCCCTGAGAATCTGTAATGGACTCTTCTGTCTTTACATTTAGACTACTGTGGTGCTGGCTGTTGTCTTCAGGACTACATGGGTTAAAGCAGTTTTATCATATGACTTTTAATAACTGACATGAGTTTGAATGTGCTAGGACAAATTGAGAATTTAACCTGTTTATGCCGCGTGGAATCTTCTACTCTTCTAAATTAAGTCTTTGGATTGGTTCATTTCAATACAAGGAGTGTCTATTTAGTTTTTATTGTTACCATGTTTTATAGCAATTCCTGTCCTAAATGCAAACAATGTAGACCTTGATCAGATGCCACATTCAGCGGCATCTGATCTGGGTCTGCATTGTTTGCCAATGTCAATTTTATAGGACACTAGGCATAAATGGGTTAAGGTAAAGTAGTGTTCATCAGGGCCAAGTTGTTCAAAACTTCACAAACTTGTTAGCTAACTTGACATTAATATTTCTATCTTGAAATATGGCAAATACATTGATATATTTTGCTGAAAAAATGTAAGTAGCTTCACATTTTTGCAGTAAAATATCAATGTATTTGAAAATATCTTAGCTACAACAGTTAACGGGCTGGTCATTAACAAGCTTGTGAAGCTAACAATGCTTTGAACAACTAGGCCCTGCAATTTTGATTATTTGATCCTTGACATGAGAAAATGTGTGTTTAGAGCATACGCCAACAGCAGTCTGCAATCCTAATTGGTCTAGGAAACCACAACTTTCCAGGGGCAGATCCAAGATTATTTAATAGGGGGCTCACCATTTCTGAGAGGTGGGGGGGGGGGGGGGTGGGGGGGGAGGTGGTTCGATTTGATCAAATTACTCTACTTTCACTACGTATTTGGACATACAAGCCTTAACAAACAGTGTAGACCCAGACAGAGTGCTGCACAACATGGCATCTGATCAGGGTCTAAACTATTTGCCACTCATCCAGCAGTTTTAGACATATTTACTGGTAACGGAATGTTTGTTGAAATTTTAGAAGTATAATATAAAGAGTTGTGTGAATTTTTAGGGTAAATGTGGCTTCAAACGTTTGTCAGATTCTTTCAAAATTTCCTGTGAAAATGAAATTATGTCCAAGGGGGATTGGACTGAACCCTCTGAAACTACCATTTCTCTATGTTGCTACATACAACAGTATCTAATGATTTTGTAAGTGACCAGTGAAGGTCCTGATCAGAAGTCACAACTGTGCAGGCTGATCTGGCCTTTGCTGTCTGCATATGCTCCAAGACTCATTGTCACATGTTGCTGCTTATATATATTAACCCTTGTCATGCTGAATAAATTAAGATGCACACCCGGGGGTGGTCGGGTGGTGCGAAGGTGCTGTGTATCTTACATCACTGGGGCGTCCAACTGATATTGGCTTACAGTTGGGCAAGGCCTGCTATCCTTGTAGTGGGTAAGGGTAGAGGGGGAATGTTTTTATTTCTTCTGTTTCTTCACTTTCATTCCTGTTCCTCTTTCTTCCCTGTCCCTCTCTTTCATCTCCTCTACTCTCTCTTCTATCTCTTTTCTCCCTTTCTCTGGGAGACAACACAAAATGACCCTCAAGGGTTGACGTGTCGTTAAACCCCAACACAATCTATTAAGATGCACACCCACTTCTAATTTTCAGCCAATCAGATTATTAGATCTAGGTTTTTGATACAAATTCACATACTGAATGGCACACAGATTACCTGATCTAAGTTTTTGATACAAATTCACATATTTAATGTCAAACAGTTCAGATCCAGGGCCCAGTTGTTCAAAGCTAACGACATCGTTAGTTAACAATTCATTAAAATTTACATCAAGTGATATGCAAATATGCTGAAATTTTTTGCTGAAAAAATGTGAGTAGCTTTTGCAGTGCAAAAGCTACTCACATTTTTTCAGCAAAAAATATTAGAATATTATATATTGAATCTGCTAAAACCGTCAACAAAAATGACCCTTAACGAGCTCGTTAAACTAACGATGCTTTGAACAACTGGGCCCAGATCATTTGGCTCTGGATCTACACTGTTTGCAAAGGCAGGGTTTATCCAGGTTCAGCAGGACTAGGGTTAAAAATACATGATAGGATTTTGAAATCCAGTGGGTTTTTTTTGGGGTTTTTTTTTTTTTTTTGTTGTTGTTTTTTTTTGTTGTTGTTTTTTAGCTCACCATTCCAAAACAAATTAAATTGTTCATCTTGCTGGCATGCTTAAAGAACAAGATCCACTTTTTGTGCTTCAGTTTTTGGCCAGCTACTGCTTCAATGAGCATGTTAGACTTTTAAATTATCAATTTCATTTGTTTTGCTTTAGGTTTTGTACTTAACTTTTGGACCGGTGATGGCATTATGATAACAGAAGTTGTTTGTCTATATTTACATACTGTATTTGACCTAATTACTGCACATACCCATATATGTACACAATCAAGCAATTTAGTAGATTTCAAGTTAACAACCCATGTACTTTTATCTATAGGTACTTCTTTATAAAAAGATATGTTGTGGGTAAGCATTTGAATTGCCTCTAAAAGCCCAGGGAATTCAAATGAGTACCTGCAACCTATGCTTTTACAAAGAAAACCAGAAAAAAAGTATCACTCAAGCATCATTAAATAATCTTCCTATGAAATCCACTGCTGATCTTATTTTAGAATGTATCCTTATTTGGTGAATATTTTACTACAAGTTTTTTTTTACAGTAATTATGAAAAACCTAAATGAAAGTGCAGTACTTAGGTTGAATACAGTAGCTCCAGATAATTTGATAATTAACCCTTGTCATGCTGAATAAATTATGATGCCATGCCCACTTCTAATTGTCAGCCTTTCAGATTCCTTGATCCAGATTGTTGATATGAAGTCACATACTGAATGGCAAACAGTACAGATCCAGATCAGTTGGCTTCTTCAGAAGCCAACTGATCTGGATCTACACTGTTTGCAAAAGCAGGACTTATCAGGGATCAGCAGGACAAGGGTTATGGTGGTTCTTCAGGATAATTGTTATTTTTACAAAAAAAATATTCTGAAATGGGAATTCTTAGGAAATACATAACAAATCAAAAACAGAAAATAGCATATCTTGTGGGCACTTATTGGAGTTGACTTGACAAGGCAATTTCAATAAGTACCCACAACATTTATTGATGTGTAAAATGATCTTTTGATCATTCATTTAATCTGATATTACTGCATTCAACTAATTACTGCACTGTGCGCGTGGTTTTTCAAAACTACTTGGAAAACTTGTGGTAAAATATGTATCTATCTATACTAAGGGTACACTTTGAAAGAAAAAAAAAAAAAAAAAAAAAGAAGAAAAAAGAAAAAGAGCAGCAAAGGACTCATCAAAAGATGTTTATGTGATGTTTTTATGAGTGTGTTTTTTTTTTTTGTTTTTTTTTCTGATTTTCATTATAAAAGCATATGTTGCAGGTACTCATTTGAATTGCATTGACTTGTCGATGCAGTTCAATTGAGTACCCGCAACATATGTTGCGGGTACTCATTTGAATTGCATTGACTTGTCGATGCAGTTCAAATGAGTACCCGCAATATATGCTCTTATAAAGAAGTAATAAAAAAAAAACAAAAAAAAACACACACACAAAAAAACATTGGCTGTAATCTGAAGATTATGGAATTGCTCAACTGCGCTTATAGGGGTGTGTGCAATAATTAGGTCAAATATCGTATGTATTTTGTGGCGTATTGTTCCTAAACCATTAAAATGCCAAGTAGACAAAACTCTGACTTCATTTATTACTTTTTTATTTGGCAGACAATTTACATGAAATATACATCCTTTGATTCACATGAAATGTCAGGCCTTATTTTTTCTAAAAAATAAAAATAAAAACAAATTTAGAATATTGTCTGCTACAGTTATGAATGGCACTTTAACCCATTTAGTCTGGACCCCTAACAGGCTAACAGTGCAGACCCAGATCAGATGCTGCAGAATGCGGCATCTCATCAGGGTCTACACTGTTTGCATTAAATGCAGGAATTTCTGTAAAATATAGTACATGTAATAATAAAATACTAACCAGACACCTTGCTATTTGAAATAGACAGATCCAAAGAGTTGTGGTAGAAGAATCCACTCAACATAAATGGGTTAGGGTTTAAGATTTTCCTGTTATAATGTTTTTAGTGTTTTTAAAAAGTAGTTTAACAGTTAAGGTTTTTCTTATTGTATAGTTTGTAGTGCTTTGAAATCAAAAGTTACATTTTTCTGCTGGACGAAGTGACGTTAGCTTCTCATAAAAGGCCAGATCTAAGCATTCAGTCATTTAATGTTGATTTAAGGGCTCCATATTCCTCAAAAATAGACATTTTTTGTCCAAGAAAGTTTTGATAAATTGATATATGATCGTAAAATGTGGCACCTGACAGCCTGTAAAATTTCAGTTAGTCTCTCTTTGTTGAACTGGATCAAAAATAAGATGTCATATTTTATTATGGAATTAATACCATACATTAATTTATTAAACCTTTCTTGGATAAAAAATGTCTATTTTTGAGGAGCCTTTATACATTCATAAAATGTGGCATCTGACAGCCTGTAAAAGTTTCAGTTAGTCTCTATTTTTTTAAATGGATCAAAAATTAAATTAGTTTTTATTGTATCTCTGAATTAATGTTGGCAACATTAATTCAGAGATATGATAAAAAATCATTTCATTTCAAGAACTAGAGACTTACTGAAATTTTACAGGCAATCAGGTGACACATTTTAGGATTGTATTAATACCATTGGCTCGAAGAATTTCCCGATTATGGAAATAACGCCAGAAAAGAAGATCTGTATCCATATTCCAATTTAATACGATGTTTTGGCCCATACTAATACCCATGACGTCTTCTTAGAACCGACTAAGAAACCTCTCCTTGGTAACGGATGTAACGTAATAGACGTACCGCAGGGATACGTTTTACGCCCCATCACGTTAATAGATAACGCTAACATTTAAATAACATTCCCAAATACATGTTTTCGTAATAATTATCAATTAATCCTTTTCTTCATTTTCCCCTCCTCAAAATGATATTCATTTTGAAGATGGTGTTAAATAAATGTTAGCCCTTAATCAGTTTATACCAAATTAAAACGCACACCTGCTTTTATGTTGTAGCTTAATATGCAGTTAACAATCTATTTAAACAACAAACAATTATCTAGTTAGCAAAACAAAATTATCAAAAACTTTATCAAAAACCTAAATTAAGCAGGCATAAGTCTCTTGTGTGAAGTTTAAAGTTCCAGTTCCAGTGGACACAGCTTGTTCACTGGCCTAATTAAAGACCCTTGTCCAACTTGGAGTTTTGCCACGTGCACGTGGCCGTCTCGCCCTGGATAGACCTCGATCACCCGTCCTAGTGGCCAGCTCCCCCTCGATGTGTCGGGTGATATCACTAACAAGACGTCTCCGACTTTGACGTCACGATGCGTCTGGAACCATTTCTTCCTAGCGTTGAGTCCAGGTAGCCATTCTCGCATCCATCTGCTCCAGAAATGGCGCACCAGCTCCTGTATACGGCGCCATCGCTTCCTCGGGTTGAAATCGGTCTCATCGCAAGAAGCTGGAGCAAAATGACCCACAACTTGTCAATGGAGGAAATGATTCGGGGTCAATGGGATGTCGTCTGCTGGATTCGCCGACTGATACGTTAGAGGTCTCAAATTCATCAACCCCTCTGCTTCAATCATAGCTGTTGTGAGTTCTTCGTCGTTGATATCCGCGTTCCACAGTATGGCTTTTATGGCTTTCTTCGCCGCCTTAATCATCGTCTCATGGACACCACCGAAATGTGGTGCCAGTGGTGGGTTAAAGTGCCATGTGACCCTTTTGTTGGTGTTGACTGGTTGATTCTGTTCGGATCTAGCTCACGGACTAATGACTTCAGTTCTGCATCTGCACCTTTGAAGTTTGTGTCGTTGTCAGAGAACATTTCCTCTGGTAAACCCCTACGACTGGCCATCCTGTAAAACGTGTTCAGGAATGAATCCGTGTCCAGTCCGTATGCCATCTCTAAGTGAACAGCCCTGGTGGCAAGACAGGTGAACAGGCAGAGGTATCCTTTCTCCCTACATTTTCCCCGACCTTGGACTGTAATGAACGGACCTCCAAAATCAACTGCTGACCTGGCAAACGCTCGCAGTGAAGGTTTTAGTCTTGATACTGGTAAAGGTGCCATTAGTTCTTCACACTCCGCACATTCCCGTTCCAACTCATGTATAACCTCTCGGCCAGAGAGTATCCAGTAGCGAGTGGATAATGCTGCGAGTGTCTTGTTAGTGGCCATAGCATGGTTTCCTCGTTCATGGTATTCCTTCACGATAAGCTTTGTGACCCAGTTTCGTCTTGGCAGAATGACCGGATACCTCACGTCGTATGGTAGAAACTCGGCATGCTTTAATCTACCGTCAGCCTGCATCAGCCCGGTGTCATCAAGTTTTGGTTGCAGCCCCAACAGCTTGCTGTTTGATGGTAAAGGCTTCCCGCGACAGAGAACCTTCCACTCTGTGACCTGGGTGTGATGTATAAGCTGTATTTCAGCACGTCTCAGCTCATCACTCAGAAGTTCACCGAATATCCTGTCTTCGTTTCGCTTTCTACTGTTGTCAATGAAGCGGTTCACCCATGCCAAAACTCTTTAGACGTAATATGGTCGAGTAGTTACTTGGTTTCAACGGAAAACCTTCTTCATTTCCAGTGACAACTTCAAATACCGACTCCTGGCTGTTTTCCGTTCCAGCCAATATGGTAGGACTACTGGATCACTTCATTTCGTCGTATCCTGTGGGTTTAGCACGAATTACGTTTGTTGGCCAAACATCTTCTGGCTTTCTCAAGAACACAGGCCCTGTCCACCAACTGTTGCAATCTATCAGTTCCGCTGTTTTCATCCCTCTACTAAGTAAATCTGCGGGATTCAAACTAGTCGTTATGTACCTCCACTGTTCTGGGTTAGTGCTGGTCTGTATTTCTCCTACCCTGTTGGCGACGAATGGCTTAAAGTCTCGACTACGCCCCCGTATCCACCATAGTACATTTTGACTATCTGACCAGAAGATTTGCTGACTCGTCTGAAGTTCAAGAACTCTTGCTATTCTCGTTGATAGCCTGACCCCAATAACTGCACCCATAAGTTCAAGACGTGGGATACTAATTGCCGTGGTAGGTGAGACCCGTGTCTTGGCGGCCACAATGTTTGGTGAGATTTCCCAGTCGGCGTAGTTGTATCGTATATAGGATACGGCTCCGTATGCATCTTCCGAGGCATCAGTGAATGTATGCAATGACACACTATCTGTTTGCCTTCAACGATCAAGCATCTTGGAATCTGTAACTGCCTTAAGTCAGGCAGTTCATTAAACCACGCGTTTGCAGAGTTGATCAATGGCTCACTCAGCCCCTCGTCCCAGCCAAGTCTGGCCATCCACATTTGTTGCAGCAATATTTTGGCCCTGATGGTGAATGGCGCCAAAAAACCAAGAGGGTTGAAAAGTGTGGCTATCTTTTTCAGGAAGTTCCGTTTCGTGTAGCTCATCTGGTCGCCTGGTGTGTTCTCCTTGAACGTGAAAACATCTTTGTTAGCCAACCACCATACCCCTAATGTCTTTGCACTCGGTAAGTAGCCTGTGTCTAAGTCCACTTCAGCCTTCCGATCCTGAAGTGGTACCTCTTTTAACACCTTCGACGAATTAGATAGCCATTTTCTGGCATGCATCCCAGCTAGTGTCAGCAGTTGCGACAACTGCCTATGTAGTTTTATTCCTTCATCTTCGTTCATGACCGAATCCATCGAGTCTTCCATGTATGTAGATCGTAGAACTGTTTCTGCTGCCATCGGATACTTGTCCATGTGCGTCCTTGCATTATGTTGTAGGACAAACTGGGCTTGAAACGGAGAGGAATTGACCCCAAAAACTACCCTGTCAAATTCATAAATGTCTAGTTTTGCGGCTTTGGTCTATTCCCCTCCATAGGAACCGGTGATAGGGCTTGTCATCCGTGGCAATACCAATGCGAAGATACATTTCAGCTATGTCGCACACCACTGCTACCGGCTTCCGTCTGAAGCGCAGTAACAGCTACCGTATCCCAAACAGCTCACGTTGTAGCTTTGGTCCTTGCAGTATTTCGTCATTCAGGGCCTGGCCTTTGTATTTCACCGATGCATCAAATACTATCCTCACCTTTGTAGTATCTTTGTCTGGGCATAGTACCGGGAAATGTGGAAGGTACCATCTTGATATTGACCTGTCGTGCTCCTGAACTTTTGTGACGTAACCCTTTTCTACATACTGCTCAATGCATTTGCCGTATATAGTTGCAATTTACGGTGACCTTTTTAGCCGTTTCTCCGTGTTTTCTAAGCCTGCTGAAAGCCATTTCATAATTCGAGGGTTGAGCGCAAGACTGGCGTAAGTCAGATGGTTGTTTTTCCCCAAACCTAATCTCCTCACCATGAAGGCGTTATGAAGATTACAACATTTCTTTCTGTAAACAATGAAAATTTAGGTGCCATTGCTCGTATGAGCAATGGCACCTAAATTTGCATTGTTTACAAAGGGGTCCAAGTTGCCCCTAAACAAGGGTTTCAAAAATATGTTTGAGTTACCATAGTCTTGCGCTCAACCCTCGAATTATCTGGCAGTGCACGTGCACTCAACTTCCACGGTATGCCAACTCTGAACATTTGATTCTCAAATGAAAGCATATTTTTAACCTTTTTCATGGCCATTTGCTCCTCGACTCGGACAATCGGTACATCATGCGGTGACTGGACATTTTCGATCTCCCAAAATTGTTTTAAAGTCGAATTTATCTGCTCAATTTCGGCCTGATTTTTAACAAAATATGTGTAGGCAAAGTTCGTATGACATACTTCTTGAGACGGTGTCCCGGTATTCCCAATACACGTCCATCCTAGCGGTGTTAGCCTGGCGATAGGCTCTCCTGGTTTGCCTCGAACTTCCTGGTTGGCGTAAAGCAGATCGGCACAGTCCAATCCCAATAACATGTCGACAATTGGTTTCGTGGCTGAAGTTGGAAATTCGATGTTTCTCAGATGACACCATTTCTGTCTGACGTTATTCCAGTCTACCACTGGCATGTTACCCGTCACCCTGTCCACTGTGCACGCGCTAACCAGTGTGCTTACATTTCCTGTTATACTTAAGAGCTGAATGCTGACAGGCTTTGTTTCAAAGGTCTCTACCTGCCCGTTCAAGACATTCACGGTCATTTTCTCAGTTGTCCCCTGTAGACCCAGTTCAGCTGCGACATCAGCATTGATGTAAGATTTTGTACTGGCGTCATCCAGCAAGGCATTGATTTTTAACGAACACCCACCATTTTTCACGACGACTGGAACTGTGCGAAACCCAATGAAGTTTGCCCGAACGCTGTTTTGCGTGACCATTGTTGTCTGCTCTTTCCCCTCCGTGACGCCATCGTCCCGACCTGCTGACTTCCGCTGCGTATCTTGCTTCCCGATAGTGATTGTTTTCAATGATTCTCCAACCTGATTTGATTCGATGTTGTCAGGACAAGCCAAACTTATTTTGAGGGATCCTTGCTTATGTAGCAGCCTGTGATGATGGTTGGTAAGACGTCTATCCCACATGTGCGACTTCTAGGGCACGTTTTACCTTGATGACCTTGACCTAGACAGCGGTAGCACAGCTCATTTTGTTTAGCAATGTTCCATCTATCTGCCACTTTTCTTCTTTTGAAGTCAGGACAGGTCCACACCCCGTGATTCTTACCACAGTCTACACATGGCATCTTCTTTGAGTTTCGACCAGACTCTGCTTCACCAAAAAATGTTCGCTGGTTCCGAACCTAGGAGCTTGACGAGAAGGTTTTGTAGACTTGCCTGATAATCCGTGAACTGCTTCTGTGGCCATCTTCTGAAATTCTGATTCTTGGATGATCCATTCCTGCAGTGCTAACACTGATTCTTCTTTGCCGTATTCAAATACCCAACGGTTGTACCTAGCTAACATTGCCTCCGGAATTTTGCGCTGCAGCTTAGCGTACAGCGACCCAACACCAAGCTCGTGCTGTTGCCTGGCCTCCTGCAGGTTGATCATGGCAATGTCTAACAGGTCAGCGAAATCTTCTATATCCTTCGCGTTACCCAGTCGTATCTGTGGAAAGTCCTCCAACTCCTCGAGGTATAAGGCTATTTGTCTACGCTTCCCACCGAATTTTCTTTCCAAGCGATCCTTAGCTGCTTCGTAGGCCGTAGCGAAGTGTCCCAGGTTCTCTATCACCTTGAGAGCATCCCCAGAGAGGTACTGCCGAAGTTGAAGTAACTTGTATTCGGCGGTTGCAGGTGCAGAATCGATGCACGCGAGGAAAGATGCCTTCCAGCTTTGGTAGTTTTTCTTTTCTCCGGTAAATACGGGTATCTGCACTCGTTTCAACTGTCTCCATAAATCCTGCCCAATCGAAATGCTTGTGCTGTTGCAAGGATTTGGTTGAAACGGTGTTGCTGCAGGGTTCATGCTGGTTTGACTGACTATGGGGCTACAAAGTCCTTGACGTGTCTCACGCGGCAATGACATGTCGACCTCCTTAACCTGTGTTTGCTGCCGTTGTACCCCGTGCACAGTGACATTTTTCTGGCATTCGGCTGAAGTGTTTATTTGAGTTTCTGTTTTTATCGATGGCACCGAATTGCAGACATTACTATAAGAATCAACAGTTCCTACCTCTTGTGAAACGCTGTGGTCTTCTTTTCTGTAGGTCTTCGACTGGTCAGAAATGTTCATTTGGTTCAACAAGTCAATTGAAAGTATTTCCGAAGAGTCACTTGATTTTTCTTTTTGGGCATCAATATATTGCCGCGCTGCTGTATGTGTGGCTGAGAATTCATCGTTCAGCTTTTCCATCTCGAGAATTACTTTATTATTCAGCTGCTTTTCCTTATTTTTCGCATAAATTTCGGACAGATTCATCATAACATCCATGGCGTTCTCCATTGTATCGTCCATTTTGATACACGCATCCTGGATCTCGCAATGGCCCGGTTTTCCTGTTTATCTATTAAAAACAATACCTTGTTTTTCGCCTTCGTAAAGTTCGATTTAGCACGAAACTTTTCCCTTTTCAAGTCCGCTTCCAAATCTTTGAAATCTTTGTTCCTGCCTGGTCGACGTTTTCGCCATTGAAGCCGTTCTCCAACGACGCCATTTTGTCTCTAATTTCCGTATTTTCCTTTTTTTTCCTCGATAAAATGTCTCTTAACCTCACTCTGCAACCAGTTTCTGGCTCGAAGAATTTCCCGATTATGGAAATAACGCCAGAAAAGAAGATCTATATCCATATTCCAATTTAATACGATGTTTTGGCCCATACGAATACCCACGACGTCTTCTTTGAACCGACTAAGAAACCTCTCCTTGGTAATGGACGTAACGTAATGGACGTACCGCAGGGATACGTTTTACGCCCCATCACGTTAATAGATAACGCTAACATTTAAATAACATTCCCAAATACATGTTTTTGTAATAATTATCAATTAATCCTTTTCTTCAACCATATATCAGTTTATTAAATCTTTCTTGGAGAATAAAATGTCTATTTTTGAGGAATATGGAGCTTTTAATGAAACATAAACATCACATTAATATTTACATACAACGAATCCCTGCAAGAAACTTTAAACAGATCTAGAAATAATACTCCTTCATTCAGATGGTATATATGCCCTCCAAACATTGTTCAGACAAAGGAAAAAGTAATTTCTACATAGACTCTATAATAAAGAGTCTGTGTAGGAATTATTTTGTTCTGTCTCATCCCAAACCATCCCATCCTTTCTCATTCCACAAAGTCACACATCCCAAGACATTTTTTTTTCTGTACATATGTTGTTTTGTGTATTGTGGACACAGCTCTAATTGGTGTGCTCTAATTGTTTTTTATGTATTAGCATCCCATTAACAGCATTTGCATTATTTTGGGATCATGATAAGATGATAAAATAATAAAGGCTGCCTGAAAGGTAGGACTGTAGTCATGAGAATTCACCCTAAGAAGGGTTCAAACCCATGACTTCTAGAATAGTATCTGAGCACTTCAGGGGAGACAATGCTTTCAAATTGTTTTTGCCTCCCTTCTTAAAAGGTGTCTTCTCTAAAAGGAAAGAATTTGCTCCCCTTGGGAGCAAATTCTTTCCTTTTAAAGAAGACCCCTTTTCAGAAGGGATTTGATGTGCAGGAAAGCAAACAGGATATCACTGCCATGTGAAAAATGGTAGAAACTCTACCAAGTGTATCAGGTCCCCATAACCTAGAATGCTACAGCAATTTTTTTGGTCAAAATCTTCAGATTATACATATTTTTGACATGAATATACAAAAATAATGTATATGACTGGCAGTTATAACCACGCCCACTTGAATTTCCTTAGACAAACTTTGTATTGATATACCTGTGCTTACCTGTAAAAAGCACGTGTTGATTTGTTTGTCTAACTAAAAACATTGACAATTACCTTATTAGCTATTTTGAATGGTCAGTTGCCGTTGTCAGTTAAATGGACAAGTGACTTGACGGAGGAGTCAGTTGTGTGTAATGTAATGATAAACCATTGCTGTAAAACTTGAACAAGTCTTCTTTTATAACCACCTGTTAATGTGGCTAAAACTTGGTGAATGAGTGGCACTGTGGCATCTGATCTGGGTCTGTACTGTTTGCTCAGGTCTGTCTTTCCAAACACTTAGGTTGAATACAGTAAACTATTATTGCGATGATAATTGACTTTGTAATGATAGCTCACTTTGTAATGGTAACTTACATTGTAATGATATCTCGCTTTGTAATTGTAACTTATTTGTAACATTTTTCTCACATTGTAATGATAACCTATTATAATGATAGCTCAGTTTGTAAAAATAGCTCACATTGTGTTGATAACTCCCATTGTAATATCTCGATTTGTAATAATAGCTCACATTGTAATAATAGCTTCCATTGATATCTCAATTATAATAGCTAATATTGTAATGATAACTCTCATTGTAATGATATTTTCCATTGTAATGATATGAAACTGTCATGTATAGATAACTGATAGTGCAATGCAACTCACTCTGTAATGCAATACATATTGTTATGATACCATATTTACCCAGATTGTTGGGAAAGACAGGCCTGAGGAAAATGTACACCCAGATCAGACACCACAGAATGTGGTCACACACTCCTCCAACAGTTTTCCAACACATCATCAGGTAGTTACTGGACGATACTTTAGGACGATGGCTCATTTACATCTCATATGCACCTAGTCTTACCTTCATTAAACTGGAGGTCGTTTTTTAAGTATATTTCAGATGATAATGTAATTTTTGGATGATGATTATTAGTAGACATTGATTGTTTTAGATAGATCATATTTGGGCACCATATTTACACCAAGTATTGGGACCAACATGCCTGCAGAAACAGAGTAGACCCAGATCAGATTCTACAGTTTTACCATGTATCAACAGGTAGTAAAATGGACTTGTTCAAACTTTAGGTTACATATGATAATGAGTTCAAATAGTTAGGGTGAATATGGTATTTGAAATCTATAGATTTCACATCACTCCACATCATTATACTTCCCTTTTCACATATCCCTATATTATTATCATTATTATTATTTCAGAATAATTAAAATATCAGTATTTGACCCAAAATGATTGTACCATATTTACCCTCAATATCTGGGTATCTTTGTGTTTTACCATACTCATCCTTAAATTTAATTAATCCATTTTTGTGACCCCTCACCTAAGGTAAGAGAGGGGCATATTGTTTTTGTGCAGATCCTATTGGCATCGGCATCGGTGCTAGCCTTGGCTTCACATTTTCTTCCCGGCACAATATCTTCTGTACCAGCATCTGGATTCTTACCAAATTTTCATGGATATATAATTGGGACACAACAAAGAACTGATTAAAATTTGATGACCTTGACCTAATTAATTTTCAAGGTCACAGCAATAGAAAAACTAAAAATTCACAGTGGGGGAAATCTGTTTTCTGTGAAAACACTGTTACTAGTTCTACCTGTCTAGGCCCTGAACAGACACCGCATTCTGCTGCATGTGTTCTGTGTCTCCACAGTTTGCTCAGGCCTGCCTGTCCATATACTTAGGTACACATGGGTCTAGATAAGAGTGGGTATCAGGAAAATAGTTTTCTTTGTTCTCCATGAAAACATATGTTGTAGGTACTCTTTAGAAGTGCCTTGGTGAGGCACTTCTAATGAGTACTCACAACATAATGTTTTTGTGAAGAAATAAGAAAAAGATCAGGGCCCAGTTGTTCAAAGCATCGTAAGCTTAACGAGCTCATTAAAGTTCATTTCGTTAACTGTTTTAGCGGATTCAATACACAATATTCTGAAATTTTTTGCTGAAAAAATGTGAGTAGCTTTTGCAGTGCAAAAGCTACTCACATTTTGTCAGCAAAAAATTTCAGCATATTTGCACATCACTAGATTAAAATTTTAACGAATCGTTAACTAACGACATCGTTAGTCTTGAACAACTGGGCCCAGTATTTTTGTATTGAAAAAGCATCCTATCAAGAGCTATGAGTGCATACGGTATACTTTTTGCGAAGAGTATCTTTTCGTAAACTAAGGAAAGGTCAGGAAAACAATTCCAAAAAACATGTTCCTGATCAAATATTCAAATGAGCCAGGGCATGGCAAAACTTACAAAATACCATTTGCAAACAATGAAGGTACAGACCAGCCTGCACATCAAATTTCTGGTTTCCAACTTTTAGATTCTAGATTCTGCCAAGTCTTGGTTCTGCGAGGTCCAGTCATTGCAGATACAGCCTGGAGGGGTCACGATCAAGACTTCACAGTGTCCTCACATGAACTTCCTCACAGTTTCTGACATCACAGATTCTCCCTCTTTACTATATATAAAGTGATGAATAGGGGGCTTGCTTGAATTTAAATCAATAAAGCATTTCTTTTTAGCTCACCTGAGCCTTTGGCTCACTGGTGAGCTTATAGAATGACTAGCCTCTGTTGTCGTCTTCTGTAGTCTGTCGTCTATCAACATTTTCAAACATCTGCTCCTCTGAAATCACTGAGCTGATTGAAGTCAAATTTCATGTGGAGCATCCATGGGATGGGGGAACGAACGTTTGTTTGTGGGGTCCAGGTCACATGACCAAGGTGGCCGCCATGCCCATATAAGGTAAAAACCCTTCAAAAATCTTCTTCTCAAACTAGTAGGCTGATTATCATGAAACTTGGTATGTAGCATTGGGGACTCAAGCCAATCATAGTTTGTTCAAATGATGACACTTGGATGACCTCAGCTTATATTAGGCTAAGGTTAAATTTGTTTGCATAGAAGACTTTTGTATGGGGAAAAAGTCGAAACCTTGTACTTTTCAGAAACTTGCAGCCTGTGGTCTGAAAATTGGTAGATGCAGTGAGCTAAATGAGTAAATGAAACTACACGAGTATTCAGGATCAAGGTCATTCCTTGACCTTGGCCCAAGGTCATTCAGATATGAGAAATTAAAACTTGTTTTTCTCAGAAACTACCGGGCCATTTGTAACCAAATTTCATATGAATTTTTTAGGAACAAGAAAATGAAAATTAATATAGGTTTGGTCACATGACCAATATGGCCACCATGCCCATATAAGGTCAAAACCCTTTAAGCAGGCCTCGGTGGCTCATTTGGATGCGCCGTCCGACTGGAGACCAGAAGGTCGCAGGTTCAACCCCCACCGAGGTCAGCAACATTCTTTCGTGGAGATTGATCATGAAATATTTTCCATGCACATTCTTTTCCTTCCGCTGATTCAAGAAGGGCAGTTGTCAGTTTCTTGCGAAAGAATGTGCACAATACTGTTTAACCCCTTAGAGGACTAAGCCTGCCCAGTAAAAGTGTGATTAGGTAAACTGACCACACTCGACATGACCCCATTGGGTTGACTGGGCCATAAAACCTCAACACATACAAACACAACCCTTTAAAAATCTTCTCAGGAACCAGTAGGCTGATTATCACGAAACTTGGTATGTAGCATTGGGGACTCAAGCCAATCTTAGTTTATTCAAATGATGACCCCTGAATGGCCTTGAGCTATTTTAGGCCAAGGTCAACTTTGGTTGCATATACTTTTGTTTGGGAAAAGTCAAAATTGTGTATTTTCCAGAAACTATTCCAGCGTGTGATCTTAAAATTTGTAGATGCAGGTAGCTAAATAAGTAAATGAAACTACATGAGTATTCAAGGTCAAGGTCATTCCTCAACCTTGGCCCAAGGTCATTCAGATATGAAAATTAAAACTTTTTTTTCTAAGAAACCACTGGGCCATTTGTAACCAAATTTCATAGGAAAGCTTTTAGGAACAAGAAAATGAAAATTAATAAAAAATGAGTTACCAGTGAACCGAGTGCCTTGAAACTTGGTATGTAGTATTGGGGTCTCGGGGCCCATCGTAGTTTATTCAAATGATGACTGGCTTGACCTTGACCCAATTTACATCAAGGTCAAGTTTGGTTGCATATGCTTTTGTATGGGAAAAAGTGAAAATTGTTTTGGAAACTATTGTTGCCTGTGAACCTAATTTTGTATTTGCAATCAACTAAATGAGTAAATGATGCTACATGAGTATCAAAGGTCAAAGTCAGTCCTTGACCTTCAACCTTAGCACAGAATTTAACATAATCAGCAAATAAACTCATTGTACAGACCCCTGGGTTCATTATCATAAGGAGGGGCATATAGCCCCATAACATGAGCCTGGCTTCCAATAAGCATATTAATGGTCCATGGGACAGTCTTCTATAATGACCTTCCAGTTCATTTAAAAAAACACTCAGCACTCAGGTGAGCAGTTTAGGACAATTGGTCCTCTGGTTATGGTTGGGTTTAAAACCTCAGAAATAATTTATAAAGCATTTTTGTTTATTAACCCATTTTAGTCTGGAGACCCCAAAAAGGGTACTTGGCAAACAGTGCAGATCCAGTTCAGATGCTGCAGAATGTGGCATCTGATCAGTGTTTCCACTGTTTGCAAATAGTTTAGCCAGATCACATAGCCTGACATACCTAATATTGAAATTTAACTCTCCCAATATATATATATTGAGTGTGTGTGGGTGGGGCGATATATTCAGTCTAAAATACTCCATGAAAAGGCGCTGGACCTTTGTGCAACAGAGAGGTTTGGAAATCGACTGCATAAACTTTAACCTGAGGCATGTTATATATAAAAGCAGGCATCATTTAAATCTTTTGCGTTTTGTTTTGGTTTTTTTTGCTGAAAATAAGATTAGAAATTACATTTTTCCAAAGGAGATAGTTTGAATGAAATGTCAAGCCTTATTTTACATGAAAAATAAGAAAACTACATGTATTGCTAATTGTCATCTGATGATTTAGCCTACATTGTTAAAGCTAAGAATGTATGGAAGCCAGAGCATGTAATGGTTCTGCATGCTGGTCTGGGCTTCACCGTTTGTAGAGAGGGTTTCAAAGATTTTCATTTTACTCAGCTGTAATACTGATCTGCTCAATGTGGTATTCTATGATCTTTAACACTTACCATGCTATGGGTAAATTCAGCAGACAACAAACTGATGATATTTTTCTTATTTTTCTTTTGAAAATAGGATCTGACACTTTATGCAAATTGTCTCCCAAGGAGACAATTTGCATGAAGTGTCAGATCCTATTTTTTGGGAAAAAATAAGAAATATATTTGAAAATGTCTTCTGCTGAATTTTTACCCAGCATGCAAAGTTTTAAATGTTTGTATATGACAAAGATGTCTATAAAGTATATTGTTAAAACTTTATCTACATATGTAGGTTTCACCATTTATTTCATTTTATTGTATATTCCAATGTGATATTCTCACCTCATAGCGCCAGGTAAGAGGATACTCACATAATAGTTTTCTTATTTCTCCACAAAAACATATGTTGTTGGTACTCATTAGAAGTGCCTCTGCAAGGCACTTCTAATGAGTCACACAAAATGCTTTTTTGTTGAGAAATAAGAAAAATATTACTACTTTTCAGATGAAAAAAGCATCTTATCTGGAGCACCTTATACTTGTTGATGTTTACTGTCAAGTCAGGCCTCACAAAGAGTTCATATGTACAGCATATTTACTCTACTCTGCTTTCAACATCTTTCAGAAAACTGCTTTCTGAGTGGCACTTTACTCAGAAGAATGGCTCTTCACTCAGGAGAAGTACATCTGCAGTTTTTTGTAATGATTCAATCCAAAAACTGTAGTCTATATACGCACCAAATGTTTTCTGTTCAGTGATTTTACAAAAAAAAAAAAAAAAATCAAAAAATTTTCATTTTTTTCCATAGTAAAAATGGCAGTAAAGTATACAAAATTTGATGGTGTGGGTAGTCTGGATGCAAAAATCCAGTTTGCTATAGAAATTGTACAGGAAAGACCCTTTTTTTGTGATTTGGGCCTTTGCTATTTGCATATACATGTAGCAGCGTAAAGACTGCTTTTATCAGTTTCCATAAGGTATGCAGAAAGATCTTTGTCTACACTGGGTGCTCACTATTTGAATTGCAGCATGAGAAAAAGATACTTTCTGACATGCTCGCCCAATGAAAACTCAGATCAGCTTGTGCATTTGCGCAGTCTGATCGGAGTCTTCATGGTCGGCATGAAGAAACTTTGATTCCTTAGCTATCCAAAATGTGCCCAGCAGATTCGGATCAGACTGTCTGATCTGAATCTTTGCTGGGAGCACATGTCTGAAGATACGTTTCTGACATTGCTGCTCATTTCAAGTACTTGTACCGGTATGTGATACTCCTGTGAATTGTTGTCAAGAGGGAAAGTAAAGGTAAAAATAATTTCAATGAGCCATTGGTTTTCCTGGTTCCCCTAAACCCTTGCCATGCTGAATAAATTACTATGTCATTGATTGTGTTGGGGTTTAACGACTCGTCAACCCTTAAGGGTCATTTTGTGTCGTCTCCCTGAGAAAGGGAGAAAAGAGATAGAAGAGATAGTAGAAGAGATGAAAGAGAGGGACAGGGAAGAAAGCGGAACAGGAGTGAAAGTGAAGAAATAGAAGAAATAAAAACATTCCCCCTCTACCCTTACCTGTTACAAGGATAGCAGGCCTTGCCCAACTGTAAGCCAATATAAGTTGGACGCCCCAGTGATGTAAGGTTCACAACACCTTTGCACCACCCGACCACCCTTGTAAATTACTATGTCAAGCCCACTTCTAATTTTCAGCCAGTCGGATTATTTGATCCAGGTTGTTGATACAAATTCACATGCTTATGCCAAACAGTGTAGATCCAGATCAGTTGGCTTCTTCAGAAACCAGCTGATCTGGATCTCACTGTTTGGCATACGTATGTGAATTTGGCATAAGTATCTTCAGAAGCCAACTGATCTGGATCTACACTGTTTGCAAAGGTAGGGCATATACGGGTCAGCAGGACCAGGGCTAAGCTTATGTTGAAGAAATTGTCAGGCAGATTTTGTATGGAGGTCATAAAGTGTCTCCCTGTACTTCACTATAGTGTAGTTAATATTTTCTGGTCATTCATGATTATTTTCCGGTCCTTCGTGATCACCAAGCATATTCCAGGATTTTCGAAACTATTAGGGTCACTGATGAGGCCTAATTGACCGAAACTAGTAAGTCAGCTCAGAAAACTGATACTTCAGGTATTTTCATTCTTGTGTATGTTCATTGCACCCAAGGTCTTTTTAACCCATTTAACCCTAGCATCCCATAAATGGGACATTGGCAAACTGTGTAGACCCTGATCCGAAGCTGCATAATGCGGCATCTGCTCAGGTCTACACTGTTTGCAGTAAGTTCAGAAATTTCTACAAAATATAATAATATAAACTAATCAGACACCCCTTATATAAGAAGTGGACCTGTCCAAAGACTTAAGGTAGATGAGTCAGAGTCCACTTGGCATAAATCTATTCATACTATATGCAATGCCAAAAAAGGCCCTTATATCAAATAAAAGCAACAAAGGTTCAAACTAGCCTGTACATCTGTGCAGTCTGATCAGACTCTTCTCTTTTTTTGCACATAAAAATGAAAAGGAGCATTGTAGCAGGGGCTTAGAATGAAAGCAAAGTAATTCTCTGTTCTTGAAGTCATGCCTGAAATTGTACAGTATTTATATATACCACAACCTCTTTGTAACAGGACTGCTGGGATCCAAAGCAGAAACCATGTAAACTAAACCCCAACCATGTAGGTACACCAAGAAATGCTTTATAACATGGTTCATTACAGCACATGACTGACCCAAAAATATTGTATCCATACAAAAATGTATAATTACCGTATTCAACCTAATTACTGTATATACCCCTATAAGCACATGGTGAAGCAGTTCTGTAGTCTTTGGATAACAGCTCGCGTTCTTTTTGTCTACTTCTTTATAAAGGCATATGTTCAGGGTACCAATTCGAATTGCATTGACTTGTCAATGCAATTCAAATGCATAGCCAGAGTTGATGCAATTCAAATTAGTACCCACAACATATGTTTTTTTTACAGATTTTGTTGGATACAAGATGAAAAGTTTCAATTGCTGGTTAAGATGATGATGGTTTGGTGTTTTACATCCTTTTCAACATTATTTAGTCATGTCAAAACTGTCAAAACGATAGGATGATAAGGAAAGCCTCTGTGCAATGAAGCGCCCTACAGTTGAGCTGAACTCTGCCTCTAGTGAGATTTTAACACAGGATCGCATGATCCAAGTCTGGAGCCCTAACCACTTCGCCACCTGGATGTTTCTAACTGTTGTTTTAATTTGAGAAGACTTATTTGGTCTTTATTGTTTTCAATTAGAAAATGTCAGATTTCATGCAGATGGAGTTAATACCAAAACTTTGCATCACAGATATTTAAATGGATTCATATACATTGTATTAACCCTTAAACCGCGTAGAAAAACTGCATCTGAAAATGTCGTCTGTTTATGTTGTCTGCTGAATATTCTTGCAGACTTTTCAAACCGATTTTTGCATACAGGCAAACAGTGTGGACCCTGATCAGACTGCTCCTAAAGGAGCAGTCTGATCTGGGTCCACACTGTTTGCAAAATGACTTTTAAAATCACAAGCAGACGACAATAGTTGTGACTGGCGCTTTAAGGGTTAATGGGGATAACAGATAAATATGGCAGATAAAAACAACTCAAAGCACTGACAGCACTGGTGGGTTGATTGTCCCTGAGTTTAGGCTGAGAAAATGGTCCTGAATTGGGACATGACTGTTTCATTTAATCCTTAACTTCCTGTAATTTAAGCAAACAGCGCAGACCATATTCAGATGCCACATTCTGCAGCATCTGATCTGGGTCTGCACTGTTTGCCAATGTCCCAAATGTCCCAGTCCAGGATTTACAGATAACCCTCTAACAACAGCACTCTTGATGTCATAGGGACAAGAATAGCGCGGCTGTAAGTACTGTTACCTGGAAATCAATTGATTTGATTTTATTGGTCTATGATAATGAGGACAACTACCTTAAGGAAATTTTAGCATTTGTATACCATAGCTTGATTTTAAACAATCGATCCAAAAATATGCATGAAGGCTTGAATTTGTAAACCACACATACACACACAAAAAAAAAACAGACTATTAGGGTTTATTATTAAATATTTATTCCTATGATAACATTTCTTAATAAATACACAATCATAGCACCAGATAAGATGTTTGTTTTCTTTTTTCAACCAAAATATACTGATATTTATTTCTCCATGAAAACATATGTCATGGGTACTCATCAGAAGTGCCTTGGCACTTCTGATGAGTACCCACAACATATGTTTTTGTGGAGAAATAAAAATTATATTACTGAGCAAACACACAATGTCCCAACAATGTCGTTTCAATGTCAAAGTTGTGTGTTTGCTTGGTATGTGGATACCCCAACTTATCTGGAACTATGAACCATCATATTATTTTAAAACCTATGAGCATATTATTCCACAACTAATCTTAACATTTATAACAATCACTTTCATACAAACTACTGTATTTACCCGAAGTATGCAAACAGACAGGCCAGAGGAAACAATGATAACCCAGATCAGAATCTGCAGCAGCTTCTGATCAGGGTCTACACTCCAGCACCTGATCAAGGTCTACACTGTTTTCCACAAAGAAACAGTTTTTTTTTTACATATCAATAGGTAGTAAAATGTATTCATTAAAATTTTAGGACAGGCATGATAAGAAGATAAGCATGTCCACCTATTTTGGGTAAATACACTGTGATATTGTAAAAAAAACAAAAAAAAAGGAGCCAGCACACAACAAAACCTACAATAAGACTTATGCAACCACCAAAGACTCCAATCAGCCTGTGCATCCCCGCAATCTGATTGAGTCTTTGCTGATCCCATGTGCCTTCTACAGATTCTGGGCTATCCGAAGAGGGATAAACGAGAACCCTTGCCATACTGGCTGGATGTACAGGCTAATCTGAATCTTTGCTGGGCACACATGCCATTTTGTTGCCTTTGTCATGAGGTGACTCGTTTTAAAACAAATTGGGTCATGGATGTCAATGCCAGAATTACTACAGCACTTCATGTACAATACTCTTACCATGACTATTTGGACACCTTAACTCCTTACTACCATATTTACCCTAAGTATTCGGACACCTCAACTCCTTACCATACTTGATCTAAAATTTGAACAAGTACAATTTACTACCCGATGTTGTGTCTGAAACTTGCTGAAGGAGTGGCAAACAGTGTGGCATCTCATCTGGGTCTACACTGTTTGCTCATGCCTGTCTGTCCAAATACATATGGTAAATACCGTAGATATGTCCTAAAATTTTAACTTTATTTTAATACCTGTTGATGTGTCTAAAAATTGCCAGATGAATGACAGAGTAGACAATCATCAGACAATACTAAATCTGGGCCCAGTTGTTCAAAGCTAATGATGTCGTTAGTTAACGATTCGTTAAAATTTTGAGTGAAACTCAAATATGCTGAAATTTTTGCTGAAAAAATGTGAGTAGCTTTTGCAGTGCAAAAGCTACTCACATTTTTTCAGCAAAAAATATCAGAATATTGTGTATTGAATCTGCTAAAACAGTTAACGAAATGACCCTTAACGAGTTCATTAAGCTAACGACGCTTTGAACAACTGGGCCCTGGTTGCTTTGACCTCTTTGTCCTCATATTTAGTGCAAATATGGTACAGGTGAGCTAAACAGTATGAAGAGTAAGTATACAGAAATTATGCAACCAAAGAAAGGCAGAAAATCTGTTTTCCAAATCTGAATGATACACTGATTTTACCCTGACACTAAAAGATAACAAATTCTGGAAATATTCCTTCACATGTATAATAAATAAATGAAGAAATTTAAGAAAATACAAGGCCAACAGATGCATAAAATATTGCATTTCAAGGGAAAATCCGGATTGATGAACAATGTACCTGAGATGCAGCAGCTTGACAAATCATGTAATTTGATGCAAATTTGGTAAAAATCAGATGACAAATAAGAAAGTTATCAAGGTTTACAGTTAACAAAATTGTTTTAAGGGGGTTGCCATTTTGAATATTTATTAAACAATTGAGCCAGTGCATGACAAAACCTACAAAATGGCATGTGCAACCAGCAAAGACTCAGATCAGCCTGGCCATCCGCCCAGACAGATCTGAGTCTTTGCTATGCACTCAATGGGTAGCTAAGGACCCAAGCTTTCTTCATGCAGATAGCAAAAACTCAGATCAGACTGGGCAGATGCCCAGGCTGATCCGAGTCTTTGCTGGGAGCACAATCACTTAGTTGGTTTTGTCATGTCGTGGCTCATTTTCAGACAATTATGCATCATAAAGCCTTAATTATGTATGCAATTCAGAAATGAAGGTAATTTTTTTAATGTTCATTGATAAACAACATCAGGTCATGAGCAAAGTAAGTGAACCCCGAACAGGTTTTGCTCGTGACCCAAGGTTGTTTATGCTTCAATGAATGTTAAATAAATTACCTTTATTACTTATTCTATTTTCCATCCATTATTTGATGAGAAAGTCTGGTTCTAGGGCTAAAGCTTGAACAAGAAAAAAAACAACACATTTTTTCCTGTTAACAACAGAAGAGTGTCGTTGATGTCATACCATCACTATTGTTCGATCATCTCGCAGAGAACCATGATTTATTGTGACACTGCGCGAGTCAATGAATTAATTGAAGTATGAACATTATGTTCCAATGGTTAACAGTAGGATTTTTCTGTAAATGCACTGAGAATGTAAATATAACCTAAACAAATAACATGTGCAACAATGTTCAATCTCTACAAATAAGATAAGTTTTTTTGTTAGGCGTTTATTGACTTTGAAGACTGCACTGTTTTATGTCGGAGGGAAGATATAATATTTTGAGATCCTTAAAACCTCAATAAATGTACATATAAACAGTGGCTGAAGTACAAATATTGGACAGAGCATCAGAGATCAATAAATTATCTTCAAAATTGTTTAAAACACTTTTTCCCTGGGCCCAGTTGTTCAAAACTTACCAAAGTTGTTAGCTAATGTGATGTTAAAATTCTATGTTGAAATATGGCAAATACACTGATATTTTTTCGCTAAAAATGCAAAAGCTACACATATTTTTGCAGCAAAAATATCAATGTATTTGAAAATAGCTACAACAATTAATGAGTTTGTCATTAATGAGCTTGTTAAGTTAGCGATGCTTTAAACTGGTTTTTATCCAGATTTGATTATATTTGCATGAATCGGCAAGATCTTTCAAGTCATCTCGGATACATTTGTCACCTCTCTTGCTTCTCTCTTTAATGGGACTGGATATCTGGCAAATATTTTGCCATTTTTACAAGGTGGACATTTTTTGTAAATTCTTGTTTACTTGCCTGCACACCAACCCCATTCTGAAAATGGTCCACTCTAAAAGGAAAAATGTTGCTCCCAAAAGGAGCAAAATTTCTTTTCTGTGTAGATCCCTTTTGCTTCCCCTGAATGGGTATTCATAAGCCTTAACCCACTTCAGTCTGAAGACCCCTAAAAGGGTCATTGGCAAACAGTGAAGACCCAGATCAGACGCTGCAAAATGCACCAAAAACTTTCAATATACAGTGAGTGGATAAACTCTGTATCAAACACTAAGTATTATGAACAAACACACATTACTGACTTTACCATATTTACCATATGTATTCAGACAGACAGGTCTGAACGAACAGTGTAGACCCAGATGAGACGCCACAGAAATGAGGCATCTCATCAGAGTCTACACTGTTTGCCACTCATCCAGCAATTTTTATTTGGGTAGTAAAATTGTACTTGATCAAATTTTAGAACAAGTGAGGTAAGGAGTTGAGATGTCTGAATACTTAGAGTAAATATGGTCATTTCAAATATCAAGCATTGTAAAGATACACAGAAAAGAAACTTGCTATTAAAGGAATCATGAAGAATAAATGCAAGGAGTATTGCATCAAAACCTTCCATCATTGATTTTGTAGAAGATGAATTTCTAGATTTTGATTATTTTTCCAAGAAAATAAATCTTGGCATTTCACCTGAATCAAATACTAGGCAGACAATTCACATAAAATGTACAGCCTTATTTTCTCTGAAATAAAAAAAAAAAATATAATCATAAAAAAATAAAATGTTGTCTGCTGCAGTTGTGAATAGAACTTTAAGGGTTAAAATGGAAAGCTTATGGTCTCATGGATATGTGACTCTAAAAACACTGGATTTCTGTCCAAAATGAATATTGTGTAAAAACATGCCATAATTAGTCTGAAATTTTGTAATGTCCATTTGACTTCCATGTAATTTGTCCTATGATACGTACTAGCTTTTTGCATCTAAAATCTTCCAGGAAGAAAGTTCAGAATATACTGTTTGCTTAGAAATGAAAGAACATCTTTAGTAAGTGGATCATTCCCATCTGACGTCTCAGGAGATGATGATACGTCAAAAATTGGGGTCCTGACCCCATAAACAGACCCCTACTAAGAATACAACTTACGAAACTGACTCAGATTTGGATATTTGGCGCTACATAGGGAAGTGTGTCACTCCTGACTGACCCAGACATTAGTCTGATCTATATTGTTCAGGGCAGTGAGGCAGCGACCACACTGTTAATCACTTTATAATGGCTGTCAGTGGATGAAAATAAGGGACAGGTGAAAAAAGACTGACGGAGTAGACCTTACCTTCTGGCCAGCAGCCTGGGAGAAGCAGGGAAAATAGTGGAGGGGTCAGCCAAGAGAAAGGGACCGACAGGCTTTATGGTTCCTCCAGCAAGAGAAGATGTGAATAAGGAACCAGTATTCCATCAGGTGGAGAAGGGGGCATAAAGTGTGTGACTTGAAACTTTTAAAGTGGTACATGTATTAAGACGATGATGAGGAAGAAAAAAGTGAAAAAAATTGTAAAAGTAGTGACATTAGGAGATAATAAATGCATGGAATAATAAATATGCATGTTCTCATGTATGTTTTGTGTATGGAAACTGCTGAAGAGGGTAAGCGCTTTTTATTATTTAAATTCTATTTTAAAGTTAGGGTTTTACATATAATTTACTTGCTTTGCATGTTTTCTTCATATTTGTAGCTGATCCAGTAAATGTAATAATCTAGTATATTGTATTAAATAAGATTTAACAAAGTATCCAGTAAAAAAGGGGCAGTGACACATAGTTAGTAGTTTGTTTGTTTAATTTGGCTTTTATGTCACTTTCAACAATATTTCAGTCATATCCCAATGGTGTCTGGATGTGGCGAGGAGCTCAATGCTCACTTTTAGAGAGCTGTTTCACAGAAATATCATCCCCAGAGAAATTACACTCACTATTTTCAAATAAAATCTTATTACAATAACAAAATGGACAATTTCACCCCTTAAAGTGTCATTCAACATTGTAGCAGATGGTATTTCATTTTTGTATTATCATTTTTTTTCTTTATTTCAATGAGAAACCATGACTTAACATTCCATGTGACTCATCCTCTAGGATTCCCATACGCCTTCAAACCTTTTTTTTTTCTCAATTGCCCACCCCTATCATGAGGCGGGTATAAAAAGAGAATGCCATCTGCTGGTGTTGTGGTCATGTGTTAAGGATTGACATTCCTGTATTTCACTAAATTGCATTGAAAAGACAATAAACTGAGCCCCACCAAGGGAAAATGAGTCTTCGCGGCATACGCAGACAGTGAAGGCCCAGATCAGACTGCACAGATGTGCAGTCTGATCTGAGCCTTTGCTGTCCAATAACATAATCATTTGACATTGTAGAATGTTTCAATGGAGAGCAACAGCCCTGATGAGACTTTGTTCATGTGCAGGAAAATATGAATCTGCACTGTCTACATATGCCTGAAGAGACGTTTTTTTTTCATGGCACAGCCCAATTATCAACAAAACATAGATTCAGATAAAGCTAGAAATCAGAAAACATTTTTTTTTTTTTTTAATTTTGAAGCCAAAACATATCATACATATACACAATGGAATTCCAATGTGCCCCACTGGCCAATCCCAGCTGCCCCATTGTGACAATTCCAGTGTGCCCCATTGTGGCAATTCCAGTATGCCCCACTGTGGCAATTACAGTATGTAACACTGTGGCAAACCTAGTGTGCTCCATTGTGGCAATTCCAGTGTGCCCCACTGTGGCAATTTCAGTGAGCTCCACTGTGGCAATTCCAGTGTGCCCTACTATGGCAATTCCAGTGTGCCTCATTGTGGCAAATCCAGCATGCCCCACTGTGGCATTTCCAGTGGGCCCCATTGTGACAATTCCAATGTGCCCCTTTGCGTCATTGTGGCAAATCCAGTGTACCTCACTGTGGCAATTCTGTGTGCCCCACTGTGGCAATTCCAGTGGGCCCACTACAGTAATTCCAGGCACCCCATTGTGACAATTCGAGTGTGCCCCATTGGGACAATTCCAGTGTGTCCCTCTGTGACAGTTCCAATGAGCCCCACTAGAAATTCCAGTGTGCCTAACTATAACAATTCCCCATTGTGGAGTTATTCCAGTGTGTCCCACTGAGGCAAATCCAATGTGCCCAACTGCAGTAATTCAAGTGTGCCCCACTGTTGCTATCTCTGTGTGTCCAAATGTGGCAATTCCAGTGTACACCACTGCATCAATTTTAGTGAGTACAATCTATGTTTTGGTGCAAAAATAAACTTCTGTTAACCCTTAAAATGCTAATCACAACTGCAGACAACATTTGGATTTTGTGTGTGTGTGTTTTTCAGCAATTAAAACAACTCTTTTTTTCTCGTCTTTTTGCTAAGTGTTTTAAGGGTTAACATTTATCACTCTCTAGGCTAATTCAGCAGATGACAAAGTGATGATATTTTGTCTTATTTTTCTCAGTAAACAGGATTTGATAGTCATGCAAATGTCTCCATTGGAGACAGTTTGCATGAAAGGTCAAAACCTATTTCTGGGAAACACAAGAAAAATATTTCAATGTGTCATCTATGGAACCAGAGAGCTACGTGTTAAAAATCACACCTTATCTGAAAGTATGCATAAAATACACAAATAATTTCAAGGCTACTGGACTCCATGGGGAAAAAAACCTACATCATACAAAAGTGAAAAAGACTATATTTTTATTTTATGTTTGTTGTTTTGATGAAAAATAGATTAAGCTCAGAGTATGGACCAAGGATAAAAGTACTTGTGTTTGCAGATTTGATATACTACTGTATTGTCATCTTTGAGAACACTCAGGCACACTATTTTTAAGAACCTTGTAAGTAACTGTACACAAGTGTTCTCAACATATGGTTATGCATCAAGTTTGCCAATATACTTGCTTTGTTTCTTGCTACATTCTCTGAGCCTAACCTGGTTTTATGTCATAACAACAAAATGGAAAATGACAGCAACTTACTAATTTGAACAGGATTTTTTTTTTTTTTTTTTTTTTTTTTCTTTTGCAAAAATTTATAGTCTTTTTTATTGATATGTTTGGTTTAGATTTGCCCCTTTGGGACTCTTTGCATGCGGAAGGTGAAATTTTCAGATAAAAAACTCTCACGTTTCATATTTCTGCTAAAAACATAGATTATGGGTACTCGTTAGAACCGCCTTGGCGAGATGGTTCTAACAAGTATCCACAATCTATGATTTTGAGCAGAAATAAGAAAAATAATGTATACCCCTGTAAACCCCAGTTTAATTATACAAAAGTGCGGTTTAAGGGGGTCAAAATTATATAGGCATGTTTTCGTGATGGCATTTCAAATGAAGTGTCTCTTCTGGAGATAATCAAGATGGAGAGTCAAAATTGACATTTCAAGGAAATAATTCACATGAAATATCAAATGCCATTTTTGGGGGGAAAATAAGAAAAACATTTTGAACTGCTAATACTTTTTTCATTCACCATGCATTTAAAGAGGTACCATTCCTGAATTTCATAAAACTGCATTGAATATATGATAACTTGCATTTTGTATCGATCAATAAACAAGTTAAGTGCCTAGCTCAAGATAAAGCACTCCTTTTTCAATCAAAAAGTATTTCTATTTTATTTCTCCAGAAAAAAAAACATTATGTTGTGGGTACTTGTTAGAAGCTCCTCACTGATGTGCTTCTAATGAGTAATAACAATGTATGTTTTCCAGGAGAATTAAAATAAAATATTTACCTGGGCCCAGTTGTTCATTAGCTTAACGAGCTCATTAATGGCAGACTTCTTAACTGTTGTAGCTAAAGTGTTTTCAAATACATTGATGTATTTTTGCTGCAAAACTGTGAATAGCTTTTGCAACACAAAAACTACTCACATTTTTTCAACAAAAAATATCAATGTATTTGCTATATTTCAAGATAGAATTTTTATAATGCAAAAGCTCCTCACATTTTTTCAACAAAAAACATCAATGTATCTGCCATATTTCAAGACAGAATTTTTAATATCACATTAGCCAACAACTTTGTTAAGTTTTGAACAACTGGGCCCAGATGTCCCCACTTACCTAGAGCTATGACAGTGGAACTTCCATAAAAAATCACCTTTCAACAATGTAACAGCCACTTTAAAAATTTCCCCCAAGTGTTATCCTTCTATATATTTACCGTATTTATTCTTACCAAGCTACAGATAAGAGGGGTTATAAGGAAAATATTTTTCATATTTCTCCACAAAAACGTGGTGTGGGTACTCTTTAGAAGCGCCTCGCTGAGGCGTTTCTAATGAGTACCAGAACATAGAATGGGGGTGGGGGGAATAAAAAAAAAACAACAAAGAATAACAATCTAACTCTAACACATACTTAGACATCATCAGACTTTGTTCGCATAATGTGAAATGCATGATAAGAGCCCTTATACAGTTTGCAGATAATGCATGCCCAGATCAACCTGTGCATTTCCAGAATGAATGGATACTGTAGAAGTATTTCGATGAACAATGAATGCCCAGATCAGACTGTATGGCTGTGCATGCTGATCTGGATCTTTGTTCGTATATGATATGAGCCCTTTTTCCAAGTAGCGCATCATGTAAGAAAAGACCAATTTTCTCTTTGCAGCTCATTCATCATATATGCTCAAAATGACTGAAAAATTGTTGAAGAGCCATACAACTCGACTTTTGCGGAAAATATACATATACTCTAAATAAGATGAGTCACCAGACAAATTTTGTTGTTGTTTTTTTTTTTTTTTTTGTTTTTTTTTTATTTCTCCACCAACTCATATGGATATTCATTAGAAGCCCCTTGGTAGCGTGCTTCTGCTGAGCACCAACAACGTGTTCTAAAAGAAAAACAAGACTAATATGAGCCATTTCAGGAAAAATAGGCTCTTTGGACTTTCTGTCAATTCAATCTTTCAAAGCACATGCCTGGCTCCTTAGCAAGGCCATATGTCTAGTTCTTTAGCTGAAGTTCCCCCTTGGTCCACTGCTTACATTAGCGAACAACACAGGTTTTGGCAAGACTGCACAGATGCACAGGCTTGCCAGAACCTTTGCTGTTCTTATATGCTATGATGGCTCTTTTCCCATGATGCGCTTATATAAATTCTTTTTGACTGAAAAAGAGAACCACATTTATTAAAGCTGTGAATTATACAGAATCCAAAGATTTAATAGCACTGACAGATTAGAATGTACAGATCAGGGCCCAGTTGTTCAAAACGTGGCATCAAAATTTCTATCTCAAAATATGGCAAATACATTGATATTTTTTGCTGAAAAAATGTGAGTAGCTTTTGCATTTTTTGCAGCAAAAACATCAATGTATTTGAAAATACCTTAGCTACGACAGTTAATGAGTTTGTCATTAACAAGCTTGTTAGGCTAACAATGCTTTGAACAACTGGGCCAAGAATGCCAAGTCCAGTCAGCACTGTTAGCGTGTGAGCCACCCAAGGCCAGATGGTGTCTTCAGAAATATTTAGACAGTGATCAGGGCCCTCCCTATCCACTTACACGATCATTCAAAACTGCCAATTTAACATAACTCTCGGTAAGACCCATTTTTCAAAATATTATGATGCATGAAAAAGGCCCTTATGCAAGTTGCAGACAATGCAGGCCCTGGCCAGCTTGCACAAAAGCACAGGTGTTACATAATGACCATTACACATGTTAAGGGCCGTAAGGCATGTTTGTTTACATTTAATACAAAATATTAGGGCCTATTTCTCCTATTACCTGTATGTTTCATTTGGTTTAACTTTAATTATACATACGTGAGAAACAGTTTATAAAAGATTGGAAAAATATAAGGTTTCAACTTTAATCTGCTCTAACGTCTTACAGCTTGTTAAGTTAGAGATAAATCCTATATTTTTGGTAAAAAGACAAGCATAGAACATACATCTTCTGAATCAGATCAACAACGCAGATGTTCATTGACGTCATAAATGAATATTAATAAGGGTTAATAAGTGTTAAGGGGTAGGACTTGGCAGACGTAAGATTTCAAGTATACTGGTAATATTCCATATAAGCTCTGGAGGGGAGGTCTTAGCTCTATTTTCAGAGCCATGATGTAATGGTCATGTGAACAAGGGTATATAAGCTGTGCGCAGAGCATGGAGGGGGAGTCTGAAGTAAGTTTTCGAGTTTGTCTGTGAGTGGCTTTTCAGCTGGTTGCTAGTAGCTTGTTGTGTAACGTAGAAATGTAGTGAAAATAAAATGACTTGTATTTAATCAGAAAAGCCTCTTGTTGCTGTCTTCCATAGTGGACACACAAAGGCTAGTCCAGGGCTTAGCAGACAATTTTCTGAGTCTGCCCCACTACTATGGGCATATATAATTATCAATACTCAGGTATCATTATTGATTGGGTGTATTAAATATGTGTACTGTAGGTTTTATAAATTCAATATCATACCGCGCTATCATGCCAGGCAGTGTAGACCCATCACAAGTTCTGATGCATTGGCAAGGGCAAATTGTATACTTTATAATCCTCAAAGTTGCCATGAAAATCAAGTACTGGAACCAAAATTATGACAAGTACCATAGAGAATTGTTTTACATGTAAGAGGGATGTTACAGAGATTATATCCAAACCTTCCTCTTGCAAGAAATAAACATTTGTCATCGTCGTCATAAACAAGTGTACATACGGATAAACTATGATATTGTTGAAATGAGTAGTGCAGAACCATTTTGAATATTTTCGCTAAGTTGTGGGTAAAAAGACAATTATCCTTACTAAAAGTTCAAATATTCAGAAATTTAGATAGAATGCAGGTGTTGGGACTATCGTATATCTAAAGCAACGATTAATTTGGCTATAAAAGCTTATTAACTGTATCCAAGTAGAAAATTAGTATGTTTATATTTGGGAATACAGATTAAAATAATGAGTATTACAAAACATCTGTGGGAACTAGAATAAACTGACTCACACTCAAACTTTAAGTCACACATATTTCAGGACTTTAACAGACAACATGTAAAATCAAAGCAGTGAATCCAGAAAAAAAATGGCAGTACCTACAGAAAACGATTTGGGAGTAAAGTTTGTTCTGAGCTTGGAAAAATTTATCAGAGTCAGGGACTTATTGGAGAGCATCACTGAGGAGGAGAAAAACAAATTGAACATTGATATTTCAAATCCAGAAACCATATTGGCCAGGATTATCTATACAGAACATATGTACAAAAGACCACGGCCACAGGTCGACGTAGATAATATTTCGCTTGAACTGGACTCGGATTCTGACAGCGATATGAGAATACTGTTGGACATAGAACAGCAGAGGGACGACGGGACAGGAGAAAATGATAGGCAAGTGGAACCCCAACTTTTACTTTCTATTGGGACTAGGACCTTCCTCCAGGCTTGCGAGGAAGCGTTCGGAAGGATGGCAGCAGCGCATGCACCTGAAAATGGACTGGGGGTGGCAGATAATTAGAGGGAACCAGCCACTCCTGCGGTAGGTCCAATAGGATCGGCAGAATATGGACCGGGGGTGGAAGAAGATCAGAGGGAACCAGCCTACCCTGCGGTAGGTCCGTTGGAATCGTCAGAACAGGACGAGGAGGAAGATTAAACATGTTTTCTATGGCAATTGT
This sequence comes from Anodontia alba, assembly GCA_964016985.1. NCBI lineage: Eukaryota > Metazoa > Mollusca > Bivalvia > Lucinida > Lucinidae > Anodontia > Anodontia alba. Next base: position 68,306,634 of record OZ024827.1, on the reverse strand, counting down.
AAATAGTGCACTGACAGCTAAATATAAATATATATATAGTGCAATGACAGCTAAAGTGCAAACATATGTTGTTTATTTAAAATGTTTCTTCTATGTTTTATGTGAAAAACCTTCTCATAGGAATGTCAGTGTATGAGAGGATGATTAAGGTAACAAGTTAGGTTTAATTAAAGGTTTTAATTAATAAGGTAATTTTTAATGAGTTAATTTTGTAATTAATGAATATCAATTGCATGTTTTTCTATTAAGATCTATGATAAGGATTATCATTGTATTCACTTTGAAATATTCTACTACAGGTAGTATATTTCTTGTGTGGGGACGAGTGTTACGTAATGACCATTACACATGTGTTTAAGGACCGTAAGGCATGTTTATGTTTACATTTAACACAAAATATAAGGGCCTATTTCTCCTATTACCTGTACCTTTCATTTGGTTTAACTTTAATTCTACATACATGAGAAACAGATTATAAAAGATTGGAAAAATATTGAGTTTCAACTTAAATCTGCTCTAACGTCTTACAGCTTGTTATGTAAGAGATAAATCCTATATTTTTGGTAAAAACACATAAAAAGTAACAAGCGTAGAACATACATCTTCTGAATCAGATCAACAACTCAGATGTTCATTGACGTCATAAATGAATATTAATAAGGATTAATAAGGGTTAAGGGGTAGGACTTGGCAGACGTAAGATGTCAAGTATACCAGTAATATTCCGTACAAGTTCGGGAGGGGAGGTCTTAGCTCTATTTTCAGAGTTTGTTTGTTTGTGTTGAGGGTTTAACGGTCCAGTCAACCCAATGGGATCATGTCGAGCGCGGTCAGTTTACCCTAACCACACATTTACTGGGCAGGCTTAGTCATTTAAGCGGTTAACCAGTATTGTGCACAGTCTTTCGCCAGAAACTGACAACTGCCCTTCTTGAATCAGCGGAAGGGAGAGAATGACCGTAGAAAATATTTAATGATCAATCTGCACAAAAGAATGTTGCCGACCCTGGCGGGGGTTGAACCCGCGACCTCCTGGTCTCCAGTCGGACGGCGCATCCAACTGAGCCACTGAGGCCGGCTCTATTTTCAGAGCCATGATGTAATGGTCATGTGAACAAGGGTATATAAGCTGTGCGCAGAGCATGGAGCTGGAGTCTGAAGTAAGTTTTTGAGTCTGTCTGTGAGTGGCTTTTCAGCCTGGTAGCTAGTAGCTTGTTGTGTAACATAGAAATGTAGTGAAAATAAAATAACTTGTATTTAATCAGAAAAGCCTCTTGTTGCTTCCTCCATAGGGGACAACGGCTGGTCCAGGGCTTAGCGGACAATTATGCAACACAGGCTGGAAAGGGCCTTCGTTGCCAGATTACAGAATCAATGGATAATGTGACTGTAGTGTATGTTGACAAGCAGAGAATCCTCAGATCAGACTGTACAGAAGTGCATGCTCAGCTGGATCTTCACTGTTCTCATATGGCATAAGGGCCTTTTTCCATGTTATGTATCATATATTTTTGTTATTCTTTTACAAAAGCATATGCCGTGGTTACCCAATGGGCATAGCTCCAGATAAGGCACTTATTGCAACCTAAAAGTTTGACATTTTTTTCTTATTCTCCTCGAAAACATATGCTGTATTTGTTTGAAGCACAACTACAATCTATGACTGTGTGAAAAAATGCGAAAATAACTTTTCTGTTGAATATAACATATCTTTTCTGAGCTATGACACTTTCATTGGCTGATTCAGATTTTTACTGCTCTAATATCCTCTTATGCCACCTTTGCTGTCTGTGTATGTGATGAGGACCCCTTTCTAATGGAATGACTCATTTACCTTAAATTTCACAGAAACAGGTCTTCACATGCTTTTCAAACTGTTTCCTCTGAAGTCAAATCAAATTAAATGTCAACCCTTGCTTTTTGGAAGAATTATCACTTGAGGCTATTCTTAAAGGGAAGAATTCTTTCCTTTAAGAGTAGCCCACATTTTTTTTTGGGGGGGGGGGGGGGGGGGGGGGGGAAGAATTATCACTTGAGGCTATTCTTTTGGGAAGAATTTGCTCCCTCTAGGAGCAAATTCTTTCCTTTGAGAGTAGCCCACATTTTTCAAAATGTTTAAATAAATGGAGGTAAAGTGCCTTCTGCAAAATTTGTCTCCCTTTGCAAAACAGCAGCAAAGTCTTTCAGGTGTAACCAGTCACCTTATGTATGTAAGCTTCTTTCTAATAACAGTGTATTTTAACAAACATTCCAGACACAGTCCAGAAAATATATATCAGTAAACATCTTGAGCAACTAAAACATTCAACAATTTTGGTCTCAGTGTTTTTTTGTTCATTAACCAATTGTAGTCTGGAGACCACTAAAAGGGTAATTGGCAAACAGTGCAGACCCAGATCAGATGCAGCGTCTGATCAGGGTCTCCACTGTTTACAAATAGTTCAACCATTTTTCTCTCAGAATATCTTTTATCACATAGTCTGACATACCTAAAATGGAAATTAGAATCTTCCAATATATAGTGTGGGGGAGTTCATTCAGTCCACAATGGGTTAAATAACAAAACTATGATATTTGACTAACAAATACTCACACTTTGAAGACCCTGTTTAGACAGGGTATTTAAATAGATGCTGTAACAATTTTTTTTTCTTAAATGAGCTGGAGCACAATATTTCCTACAAGACTGAATGTCTGTCAAGCAATGACTCAGATCAGCCTGTCCAAATGTGCAGGCTGATCAAGTTTTGCATGGGTTGATCAGAATTTTCTTTTCGTGCTCTATGGGTAGCCAAATATCCTGGCTTTCTTTAGACAGATGACACAGGTTCTGCTTAGAACGTTTTGGTGTGCAAGCTACTCTGAGTCTTTGCAGGATACACAAGCAATCTTGTAGGAAATGCTATACCCCTGTTCAAATTTTATCATATAAAATATAAAAGAATATAACACTTACTATAAAATGGAGCTCACAAAATTGTGGACTTAAATTTCAAATTATCTATAAAACAGAAGTCCAAAATATTAAATACATATAAAAACCTTTGTTCTATACTAAGCAAAATAAGAAACTGATCCACTTTGTGAGAATATGTTCATGAGATGTGCACCCAAAAAAGACTCAGATCAGCCTTTGTGTCTGTGCAGTCTGATCAGACACTGATCTGAAACTTTGTTGGAAGCTCCATGAATAGCCAAGGTTCTAAGAACCTACCAATTGTCAGTTACTGGAAAAAGTATATGCACAAGTACACAAGTATTGGTTATGCACTAAGAGGACTACACCTGCCCAGGAAAAAGGGTGAACAGGTTAACTGACTGGCTGGACATGACCTTAACCCTTTCCCTGCTGAATAAATTCAGATGCCACACCCACTTCTAATTTTCAGCTGATCCAGATTGTTGATACAAATTCACATACTTAATGACAAACAGTGCAGATCCAGATCAGTTGGCTTCTTTAGAAGCCAACTGATCTGGATCTACACTGTTTGTAGGCAGAGCATATCAGGACCAGGGTTAATAGTGTTGACCGGGCCATATACCGGTAACTCCAAATCAAACAAACAAAATTAGCCTATTAATGACACCGAGAGGTACATACATAACAAAACAAAGAAAAGCACCTCTCTCTTTTCTAACAAGGTGTTCACAATGCCAGACAGGAAAGACCAACCAGATTCATTGTAAGGATGTGAAGGCTGATCAGAGTCTTCACTGGCTGTACATCCTAAGGTTGGTTGGTTGATCTGGAGTTTAATTGCCTAGTCAACACTATTAAGATCATATTGAGGAGATCAGTTTACCTAACCACACTTTTCCTGGGCAGGCTGAGTCCTCTAAGCTGTTAACCAGTACCTGTGTACATCCTTTTGCCAAGAACTAATAATTGCCCTTCTAGAATCAACAGAAGGGAGAGAACGACATAAAATATTTCATGATCAATCCCTATGGAAGAATGGTGCCAGACCCAGTGAGTGTCTTATGCACATCTAACTGAGCCAGACAGGAAAGACCAATCAGACTGTGTGGATGTGAAGGCTGATCAGTGTCTTCAATGGATGCACATCTTAAGGTAAATTCTTTTCTCATATTGTGCTTTAACAATTATACATGTCTCATAATAATTTAAAGCATGTTTATCAAATTATTTAAATTCAATTTATTTAGAATAAAAAGAGCCAAAAATTTAAAAAAAAAAAAAATCAAAGCATTCCTAACAACTTGCTCAATAATTCAATTTGCTTAAAAAGTAAAGAGTCGAAATCTTTGAACATTACTACTCACTGGACTAATTTCACTGGACTAATTCAGCAGACGACAATTTAATGATTTCTTTTTCCTAGAAAATAGGCTTTAACATTTCATGTGAACTGTTTCCTAAGGAAACAATTTGCATGCAATGTCAAAAACCTATTTTCTGGAAAAAAAAAATAAGAAAAATATTGTCAATTTGTCATCCACTGAGTTATCCCAGAGAGACAGCCGAGCCAATCCATCAACTGGCCTTGATAATATAATGTCTTAAAAAAAGTTTGATGCAAAATCTTTGATGCAGATGTCCACTAACACAACAGAAGGACAAACAAACATATGTACGTACAAACAAACTGACAAACAAACAAGCAAAAATTGTATACCCCTCGGAATACAATACAACTGGAGTATAAATATTTCAAAACATCCTCTGCTAAGAATCACAAAACAGGATAAAAGATCCAGATAACATGATAAAATTGGGGTAACAGTTTAAGGGGACTGAATACACTTAGAAAGCAGGAAACTCTGTCAAAATTGACTGCATCCTTCTGAAATGAGGTCTACTCTAAAAGGAAAGAATTTGCTTCCCTGGGGAGCAAATTCTTTCCTTTTAGAATAGACCCCCTTTTAAGAAGGTTCTTGATATGCACGACTGCAAACAGGAAGTCACAAAAGTTATCTCCACTATGAAAATAGATTGAAAATCTACCCATTGTATCCAGCCAACTTAAAACATTTTTTGAACTAGAGCATATGAAGTAAAACTTCAATGACTTGAACACGGATGACTCGTTAACCGTAGCAGACTTGAACTGGTTTTTGAGTCCCTAGGACATATTTTGACAGCTCAAAATCCAAAATGTTCAGGTATTTTATCATGAGAATGTATGTTGTGTGTACTCATTAGAATTGCCTTATTGAGGCAATTCTAATAAGGCAATTCTAATGAATACACTTAACATACCATTATTCTATAAAAGCTCGAAAAGACAGCCCTAAATTGTCCCCATTTGCCTCCTGACCTGGCACAATTACGGCTCAAACTACCCATGCTGAAAACAAAATTTCATGGTCCCAAAAATGTAAGAGCCATTGAATTTTGACTGTATTGTTGGTTCTCATTAGAAATGCCTCAGCATAATGTATGTTTTGAAGCAAAGACAATCTTTATCTAACCCTTCTCTTGCTGAACACGACATTCCCTGTCTTAGCAAACAGTGTAGATCCAGATCAGTTGGCTTCTGAAGAAGCCAACTGATCTGGATCTGCACTGTTTGTCATTAAATATGTTAATTTCTATCAAAAACCCAGATCAAGTAATCGGATTGGCTGGAAATTAGAAGTGGGAGTGGCATCTTAATTTATTCAGCAAGGCAAAGGTTAAGAATACCCCATAGCTCTAGATAAGAGGGTACCAGGTAAATATTTTTCTTATTTCTCCATCAAAAACATATTTAGCATAATCATTAGAAGCATCTCGGTCCTCCATGAAGACATGCTGTGGGTACATATTAGAAGAACCTCAGTGAGGTGCTTCTACTCAGTGAGGTGCTTCTAATGAGTAGCCCTCAACATATATTTTAATGGAGAAATAAGAAAATACAGTCGACTCTCGTTATCTCGAATTCCAAGGGACACACTGAAACACTTCGAGATATCCGTACCTCGACATATCAGAGTTGAGAGAGTAAGGAAAACAATAAATTGAACAACCACATTTAACAAATCAATATGTAATTTGACTCCGGAAGTTAGAAATATATATAAAATAATGTGGAAAAAAGGAGAAATTGCTCCTTAGGAGCAATTTCTCCTCTTTTCCACATTATTTTGTTACCTGCTGTCATAGTTTCATGTTAAAACAGGGACCAGATTTTCACTTCGAGATAAGCGGTAATTTGAAATAAGCGAGTTTGAGATAATGAGGCTCGACTGTATCAATTCTTTCGGCTGAAAAACTGTCCCTTATCTGGAGGTATGATAACCCTTCTATCCAGGTATAAAATATATGTTTGTGTAAGTTTTAGATGTAAAAGACATAGCTCATAAGAAGTGGTTGGTTATCAGCAGAATATTTTTTCTTATTTCTCATTGACAACATATACTGGGGGTACCCATTAGAAGCGCCTTGCTGAGCTGAGGTGCTTCTAATGAGTACCCACAACATCTGTCCCCTGCCAAAGTCTTCTGCCACACATGACAAGGGCATATCATTCAGGAAGGCAAGAGTTGTCTTTATTGATCACAACACATTGTCTCATCAAGCTACATATATGTATGAAATTTCATGAAAATATTCCTAAGGGTTAATGAGTTACAGCCGGACACAAGTGTAAGGGAACCTGGGCCAGAAGGAATCTGGCTGTTATTTATGTCCCCCACTTCACTATCGGTGAGATACAAAATTCAAAGCTGTAGATACAAGGGATAACCAGATATTTTTTTTCTAATTTCTCCATATAAAAATGTTGAGGGTACTCATAAGAAGCACCTCTTTGAGCTTCAAATGAGTACCTGTTATATGTTTACATGGAGTAATTAGAAAAATACAAAATGTTTTGGTTGAAGAAAGGATTTTTCTAGAGCTATGTATATTTTTATCTAAAAAAGAAAACACAAAAAACTCTCAAGGCCTGTGACCATTAAAGCCTTTATCATAAATATTAAGTTTTATATATGTAGATCATTTCAGAACATGATCTTTAACTTTTGGCACTTTCTGGGCAAAACTCAGCAGATAACATACTGATGATATTTTTTCTTATTTTTCCCAGAAAACAAGCTTTGACATTTCATGCAAATTGTCTCCTAAGGAGACAATTTGCATGAAATGCCAAAGCAAGTTTTCTGGTAAAATAAGACAAATATTTCAAAATGTCACCTGCTGGAATTTTTACGCGGCTGCTATTTGATCTAGTAGATTAAAAGTTTAAATATTGCAGAGGAATATCTTTTTTGATCTCCATAAATTAAGACACACTTCTACACATAAAACATATGGCACACAACTTTATCCTAAGCTGTAAACTACCTAACTCTCATGACCTAACGTGAATCTGATAGCGTCAGGCCCAATTTTGAGATCACCTGAGTCTAGGTCTTTCCCTGTGTAGAACTGAGCCCATATTGGACAATGGTCGCTTACTACCCCTCCCCATGTCCATCCTTTTGGTATCCAAGGGCTGGTCAAGCCTTCTCGAATCACATCAGAATGACCTATAAATTAAAAAAAATATATTTTAACCCATTTATGTCAAGTGGACTCTTTTACAACAAATCTTTGGACCAGTTTATTTCCAATACCAGGGTGTCTGGCTAAAATGGTTTATGTAATTTCAAATTGGGTGCTTTAAAGATCAAATACAAGAAAAACTCAAACTCATTCAATGCTACAGCAATTGTAGAATGCATGAAAATATCCTGTCAGTTCAAAAATTCATTTTTTTATTTACGTGTTATCTTTCTTGCTTTCTGACAGATATTTACGCACAATACATCTTTTTGTGATCATGTCACAGATGCAGGTAATTTTTCAATGAAAATTTGAAAACCAAAACAGAGCATATCTAAATGGTCAATATTACTATCAAGTGGGCCATGTCGAGTGAAAAAGTGCCTTCGAATATGTACAAAATGCCCAGATTCAGATCATTATGTGCATGCCCAAAGTATTATCAGGGCCTTTGCTCTCCATTCATACATTCTGTAGTATCCAATGAGTCTGTTAGCAGACAGTGAAGGCCCTGATCAGACTGGGCATGTACCCGTCCCCATCGGCACATGATCCGAAGGCACATTTTCACTTGGTGGGGCTCAAATGATATAGTATGTATCATTCACAATCTGGAAAAGAAATTGCAAACTTGTCTTTAAAGGGCAAATATAAAGGTTTTAATTCTACTAAATATTTAAGGGCACTTCAGTAAGGAGGTGACTGCCGAAAACCGCATCAAATTATCTTAAACGGTTTCTGAAATATTGCGATTTGAAATTTGATATTTAACATCCAAGAGGATTGAATTCAGGCTGCCTCATTAATATTCATGAGCCTTTTTATGACATCATAAGGAAACAGTAAAATTTTAAACTTTTTTAAATTGCTTATATTTTTTGCTCTTTAATCTGCATCAATTCAGTTTTCATATTGTTTAATTTATTCAGCTCCTTTAAACTAATATACATAGGAATTTAGCTCTTATTTTCCGTTTAAAGTGTTACATTTCAAATTTAAAAGTTTCATTTAAATAATTTAAAATCCAGTTACAATGCTTAATAATTAGCCAAAATTGACTTTTTTGGTATTCATTTATATGATATACACCCAAAATTCACTATTATTTAAAAAAAACTTACGAAAAATTTAATATTAGTCAAGTTTTAAACATTTTAAAATTTAGCTTTAAATTTAAATAACAGATTAAATTTTGAGTTAAATTCTCTATTCATGGGCCTATTTGTGGACAGAGACCAATTTCAATAATGGTTAAGGAGAAAAACTATGTAGCATATAAGGAAATGCAGAATATTCCTGTTTAAAATTTCAATTTAAAATTTAAGTTCCACTATGACATCACAGAATATTGCATTGTGGGCCTTAATCAATACACAATCCAAGGGAGGTTACTCTAACAGGAAAAAAGGTAGGTATCGTAAATTAATCACCATAACTTTTGATTGGATTGGAATTTTTTGATGGGGTTTTCAACAAAATAATTCTCTTAAAGCATTCTATCAACACCCTGAAAACCAGGAATATTTTAAATTTCTTTATACTTGCCCTTTAATCTTAAATTGTAATTTTAAACAAAAAATTATATAAAGTATAAAAATCTGTTTTAAACCATCTTCACCCAGTTCTGTATGGTTTTACTTAATAATACTTCCTTGGAAAGATTTAAATGGAAACATACATAATTTAGATGAAATTAAAAAAATGTATATATAAAATCTGTTTTAAACCATTTCTTTCCAATTTTAACCGATCACAATCACTGTTTGAGACCATATTTTAAAAAAATATGTCTTTTTACCTAGTCAGACCTCCCTATTTTGTGCCTGAGAAATTTTCACCTAAAATCTAGTCAAACTCTTTTTCCTCAATTTGGGCCCAGTTGTTCAAAGCATCGTTAGCTTAACGAGCTCGTTAAGGGTCATTTCGTTAACTGTTTTAGCGGATTCAATATACAATATTCTGATATTTTTTGCTGAAAAAATGTGAGTAGCTTTTGCACTGCAAAAGCTACTCACATTTTCTCAGCAAAAAAATTCAGCATATTTGTGTATCACTCGATGTAAATTTTTACGAATCATTAACTAACGACATCGTTAGTTTTGAACAACTGGGCCCTGGTAATTAAGGTTCAATTAAAGAAAACAAGAAAAAGAAAACAAAAAGAAGTATAAAAACTTAAGCGGAGATACATTACCAAACCTAACACTAACAAGACCTGTCACTGAACAGTATCCATATTGCCAAATCAGCCCAAATCCTACTAATGACACTCAGCCAATACAGAAGAACCTTTGGCTGACTTTTTCCTGTACTGACCTACTTTCTCCATATTGGTCGAGCTTGTCGTATTTGCTATTGGGATGGCTGGTATGTGGTTTTACCCAGTTTTACATCATTTTCAATGAATTTCAGTTATATTAAGATGGAAGGCATGGTATGGATTTAGACATACAGCTGCTATGAAAAATTTCTTTAGTGAGATAATCCTCGCTAAGCAAGATATTTCATAAGTTAAATAAAAAATGTTATTCGAGTAACTTCATATTGGCCAAGTTACTTCTTGGCAGGGCAGCCAAGGGCCAATACAGTCATCCTCGGACCTTAACTTGGCCAATCAGAAATTATTTGATTAATAACATTGTAACATTATATGGATGCTGGTACTGGCACTGATGCTAATGCTAATGCCACTGTCAGTAAGTAAAGCTCTTCCTCTGGTTTTATACTGGTAAAAACCTAAAAAAATCATTTTTCCTATCTGACAACACCATAAAACTGGTTTTCTTACCGGTATGAACTTGTTTTGTTTGTTTTGACATCCAAATATTATCATATGTCTTGCTGCCTTTTGGATTAGCATCACTGATATTGGTGAAGACACCTTCTTTGATACAATTATGGTAGCCATTGTTACGCAAACAGTTGAAATCTGAAACATAAGTCAGAGCTCTGTCAAGACATGTATTTGGACACAGTCCTATCACTAACACTTACCAAGCTCAGGGCAGATTCAGCAGATGGCAAGCTGATGAAATTTTTCTTATTCTTCCCAGAAAATAGGATCTGACATTCTATGAAATGTCAAATCCTATTTTGGGGGCAAAATAAAAAAAATATTTCAAAATGTTGTTTGCTGAAATTTTTACCCAGCATGCAAAGTGTTGAAATCTGAAACTATTCACTTTCATTGTTGGATGTAATTAACTGAAGCAAGGGGGCCTGAATACTACACTCGCTTGTCACTGCTCAGGCCCCTGGTTAGATTCCTGCTGCTGGCATGTGGCAGGGTAAAGGACACCCATCCAAGGTCAGTGGTTTTCTCTCTGTACCCTGGTTTCCTTCACCAAATATGACCATAAAACACCACAATCCCGGACCTTTCAGAATGCATTTATAAGTTCACATGCTTTCTGTGTAATCGAAGTAAAATAAATAAAGTTTTAACTTTTAATTAGTTGAGCAGATAATTGCATTAAAACATAATTGCATTAAAATTTAATTAATTGATTTACAAATTACCATGAAAACTTGTAGTCATTACAGCACCATTATAACTATATTTTCAATTACCTGGGCCCAGTTGTTCAAAGCTAACGACATCGTTAGTTAACAATTTGTTAAAATTTATATCGAGTGATATGCAAATATGCTGAAATTTTTTCCTGAAAAAATGTGAGTAGCTTTTGCAGTGCAAAAGCTACTCACATTTTTTCAGCAAAAAATATCAGAATATTGTGCATTGAATCCGCTAAAACAGTTAATGAAATGACCCTTAACAAGCTCGTTAAGCTAACGATGCTTTGAACAACTGGGCCCTGATCTCTTAGCTGGTGTCATGCATGTAGCTCCTTCAGACGCTACTTACCCTGCAAGACTAATAGATGGAAACTGCAACTTGCCCAAAACAGATATTTTACTCTCTAACTAAATTGTACCATTTCAGCCCTACTGACCAAAACATGTATATTTGTAAACAGTGTAGACCCAGATGAGAGGGCTCATAATAAGCCATCTAATCTGGGTCTACACTGTTTGCCATTCTGTTTTGATTTTTGACTGAGACAACATTCAATGACGCAATTCCCCTCCCATCATATTTCCACTAGCCCATTAGACTGACAAGACACAGCCATCCCCTAACTTTGAGCCAGATTCATACATCTTCTAACTTTAACATCTGATGAGCCATCTCATCTGGGTCTACACTGTTTGCCATTCTGTTTTGATTTTTGACTGAGACTAGATTCAATGACGCAATTACCCTCCCATCATATTTCCACTAGGCCATTAAACTGGCAAGACATGGCCACCCCCTTACTTTGCACCAGATTCATACATCTAACTTTTACAAGTATTCATTTTTCCCACTGTCTGTAGTGCAGTGGAATAGTCTTCCTGCTGAAGTTTTTTGTTCTGCCTACTTTGGAGCAATTCAGGGTGGCAGTCCCAACCCTTGACCATTCAATGCCGCAATCAACAGAAGATATACTGCCTTTAACCTGCTTTTAACCTTACTCACTGCTACTTAAAATTTTAACATGTTCATCTTTTATTCTGCACTTCATTCTTTTAATCTCTCACTAATATGTTTGGCGCACAGATTTCCTGCACATAATCTTCATAAGTGGTGCTGCAGTATCAATAGATGGATAGATGGATGGATGGATGGATGGATCGGTCACTTAATGGATGGACTGATCAATCAATTGATCAAGATAGACAGATAGATAGACAGATAGATTGATCGATCGATCGATCGATAGACTGATAGACAGCTAGACAGATAGGAACAGTCCACTTCAGAAACCCAAGGATAAAAGGGTTATACCAACTACAAACTAACACCTCCCAATCTGTATATATGTAGCCATGTCTTTAATCAATTTTCTACGCTAGGATTATCTCTGAACCTGCCTACAGGCACAAAAACAATTAAAAATCAAACTCTTCCCAGTAGTTGTGTTTAAGAAACACACCACCTACGATGATTCTGCATTTTCAGATTTTGCTCCATCAATTCATACTTGCCCTATTGGGCAAGTTTTAAGCAAGTTTACTCACTAAAACTTTTACTCACAATGCAAGCAACAGAGTAGAATTTACATCCCTGTGACATTACAGTATTATACGGGATGCATAAAGTGAAAAAGTACCTTCAAACATGCGCAAAATGTGCAGATTTGGATCATCTTGTGCATGTGCACAGTACCATGAGTGTCGTCTTTACTCTCTATTCATACATTCTATAGTATCCAATGATTCTGTTAGGGGACACTGAAGGCCCTGATAAGACTGCCCGGATGTGCAGACTATCAACCTGCCTTTGCAGTCCGCACATGTCTGAAGAAACATTTTCTCATGGTGTGGCCCATATCCAATGAATAAAGAACAGTATTATAGTCAAACCTCAATGGCTTGAACATCTTTGGGACCATGGAAAATTGTTCAAGACATGGGTAGTTTGAGCCATTGAGAGTTAATCTAAAAATCATGGTGACAGGTCAGGAAGCAAATGGCGATTATTTAGGGAAGACTTTTCGATCATCCTTTCAATGATGGGAAGTTGAGTGTACTCATTAGAATCACCTCAATGAGGCAATTCTAATGAGTACACACAACATACACTTTCATGATAAAATAAGAAAATTTCCCTAAAATAACCATAAATATTTGCTTTCTTAGGCTATCAAGAAAATTTCCGTGGAACTCAAAAATGAGTTCGAATTAGCCATGGTAAACGAGCCATTGATGTTCAAGGCATTGAGGTTTTAAATGAAATCCACTGTATATTAATAGCCTACCCTGAGTATCTGGTGAAAGATTGAAGTCGCCAAGAATGACCACATCATCTTCTCCAGGCAAGTGTTCCTGAATGGCATCCACTAGGTTCGGAATCTTGTCAATTTCCTCTTGTAATCTTGATAAGTCTTCATTATCAAGACCAGTGGCCTTGAGATGAACACTCACTAATACACAATCAAATCTTTTGATCTGTAAAAGAAAGTTTGCCTATTAGCAATCCAAAACCAGATCTCCATAATATCAAAGCACATACCAAGTTGATCAAAATTCATTGATATTTGTTCAAGTTATCATTTAGAAATGAAATATGGATGGACAGATGGATGGGTGACAGATGGACAGACAGACATACGGACACATGGATGTCCAACGTGAAACCATAATACCCTGCCACTATGGTGTGGCAGGATATAAGGTATAAAAATGACTAAACTATTTGCAAACAATGGAGACCCTGACCAGATGCCACATTATGTGGTGTCTCATCTGAGTCTGCACTGTTTGCCAATTACTCTTTTAGGGGTCTCCAAACTAAAACGTAAGATTTAAGCTGACTGTGATCAGTTTGTTTGTTTGAGCTCAGGTTTAACCTGTTTTTGTCAAGTGGACTCTTCCTCCACAACTTTATTTAACCAGTCTATTTCCAATAGGGTGTCTGGTTAGTTTTTATTACTATTATGTTTTATAGAAATACCTGTATTTAATGCAAAATGTGTAGACCCTGATCAGATGCCACATTTTACAGCATCTGAACTGTTTTCAAAATACCCTTTGTAGGGTTTCCAAACTAAAATATCAACAATATTTCAAGTCATGCCCAGCCATCTTCCAAGAAAAGGAGACAGAAAAGAGTGGGATAGATGAGAAAAAGGCCCCAACCTTCAAGTTTGCTTCAAGTGAAGCAAGAACCTTCCTGTCAAAAGCAAGTGATAGCAGGGCCAAACCTCCTAGATTTCAACATCATTACACTGTTTGCCTTAAATACAGGAATTTCTGTCCCCACCATCCAAGGTAACAGATTATCCTGCCCAACTGCATGGACTCATCCGAGCCTTTACTGTTATAATGTCCAGTGGAGGTCCTGATCACTGTGCACATGTGTAGGCTGACATTTCTTTGTCAGTGCAATTTATTATTAATATGAATTTAATAGGTGCTACCTATATCCGTGTGTCCAAATAATCATCACATACTTCATAGGTGGATTGGCCAGATGTAACTGCATTGATTTCAGGCCATGCCTGACTTTTGACTCCACAGCAAGAATTGCTATATAACATCCAAGTTAACAATATTTCAATAGTTTAGAGACATTGCCTCCAAATTTGTGGGACTTTTACCAGACCCGATCACATGAATTCAGGTCCTGCTTAGTTACTAGCAACTCTGCCATGGAGGCTTTAGGCAGCCCATCTATTTCGCGGGACCCCATGGGCAGGGGGCCATGCTTTCCGAAAACTAGTGTGTGCCGGTTTTGGCACAACGACATACACTATCGTTCGCTACCTGAAATCCATTTCACTGCTTCAGGATTTTTCCTAAAGACTTTTGACTGTTTGTGTGTTTTTGTCTTTGTTTCTTTTTGGTCCTTTTTTTTTTTGCGAGCCTACACATTATGAAAAGCAGGAAAAAAAAAACAAAAACATAAAAATGACAACAATTTACATGATTTACAAACCGGTCGAACAAACACATTATTGTGTCGAAGTTTTTTCAGATTATCACGTGAAAAGAGCATACAGTCTATGTGTTATCAAACAAGAGGACCATGATGGTCCTATATCGCTCACCTGACCAAACAGATTTGCATATTTACTGTTGAAGTTTCAGCCAAGTTCACTGCTCTAGGATTTTTGTATAAACTTTATAGCACTAACCACCCCCACCCACCTCCACCACCAGAACTGTTACCGATTACATACAAATGAATTCGATTACAATTACAATTACTTTGTAATTTCATGATTACAGATTACAATTACAATTACATCTTTCCTGAATGTAATCGATTACAATTACATTGTAATGTAATTGATTACAATTACAATTACTTTCTTGTTGTTCCGTGTTTAAAAAAAATTCCAGTTTAAATTAATAATCTGTTTTATTGTTCTTTCAAAGCTTCATGCATGGCATGCTATATCTTCTGACAAGATGTTATTCATATTCTTTATACCATATATTCATTTTTTATGATATTCCATTTACTATACATTTTCTATGACGTATGGTTATTTTTCACTCTTCCTCTTGGTACCATGAGCTGGTTCAAAGACTTATAGTGCCTGGCTTTTGTTGTACTCCGTGGGGTGCAATATAATTCTGTCAGGCTGTTCATCTTAAGCATTGATATATAATAATGAAAACAACAGTGGAATTAAATCAAGTTTTCATCTGTTATAAATAAGTTTAATTTGCATAAGCAGCATTATTAAGCTTCATGGAACAAAGGAGAGAACGATCCCTTCTCTATCTAAAAATGTAGTGTGGTGGTTAATCAGGGGGTGGGGGGGCAGGGGGTGGGGGTGGGGAGCAAAAAAAAAATCAATCTTGGCCCGGGCTGTATAGTTTAAAATTTGTAGTGAATAAGTTTTGTTAGGACATTGCTTCACCTGTCAGTAGACCAGATAAGAGGAGTAAATTGCTGATCACTGAAGGATAATTTTCCTTATCTTTCAATGAAAACATATGTTGTGGGTACTCATTTGAACCATCTTGTCGAGATGGTTCAAATGAGTACCCACAACATATGTTTTCATTGAGATAAGAAAAATTATCCCTGAATTATCACTAATTTACTCCTCTTATTTGGTCCTCTGCCTATGAAAGAACCAGCTCAAAACCTGTCAATGTCCTCAGGCAATGTCAAAACTTAACACAGGTACTTTACAGAAGGGTATAATTGGGCCAGTTTTAGTAAATGCCATAAAAAATTCAAGTATTTGGATACTTGATAAATAGGCCTGTGCAAACAATGAAGAAAAAGTACATCAGGGTCTACATCCTTTCAAATTCAAATGTCATTGTTTAGATGCAGAAATATATGACAAGACCACACTCCAACTATAAATTATGACAGGTCAACTTTAGCCACTTAACAATTGTCTAAATGTATATAACTTTTTAAAGTAGGTCATCTGACATGAGAGACATTGTTGACAGCATGCACACAATAAACATGAAATTATATAAGTCAGTAAGTTACTGTAAAAACACTAAAAGTTTCATTTTCCATATTACATGTGTGGAGACAGTGAAGGCTCTAGTGGGACTGCACAAATTCAAAGCTGTTCCTATATAGATAACAGACTATAAATGTTTGCCAATTTAATTACTTTATTTGCTAATCCATATCAGCTAATCCATGTGTGAAACTTCAATTTCCTTTGATCTCGAAGATGTATTTTTTAAATTTCTTTTATCTCAAAGATGTATTGATTGTTTTAACAAACCAATACAGAGTCATTAAGTCATTAAATGTATACAAATCAAAATAATTATCTCCAATATTCTTGTTTCTTGTTAAGTTGTCATACCAGAAATGATTTTTTTTTCAATTCTATTCCTTCTGACTTCTTTTATTTAAATATCCATATTGTAATCGTATTGTAATCGTCAAAGTAATCGCGATTACAGGCTGTTTTGCAATGTATTCGATTACAATTACAATTACTTGTAATCATAAAAATCAACGATTACAAATTACATTTCGATTACTCAAAACTTGTAATCGATTACATGTAATCACGATTACTGATTACAATTACAACAGGTCTGTCCACCACACCCCCGGCCACGTTTTTACAAATCTTGACGACTTGAATTGAATCTTAAAAGAGGGTCACCAAAGGAACATTTCTGCCAAGTTATATTGAAATTGGTCCAGTGGTTTAAAAAGTTTTATATAGCTATAAAGCCCTACGCCCTAACGGCCATGTTTTTTGACGAATCATGAAAGCTTGAACAAACTTGGTAGAGGGTCACCAAAGGAACATTCCTGCCAAGTTATATTGAAATCTGTTCAGTGGTTTCTGACAAGAAGATTTTTAAAGTTTTCTATTTAGATATATAGGGAAAATAAGCCCCACCCCATGGCAGCCATGTTTTTTGACGAATCATGACTGCTTGTACAATCTTGATAGAGGTTCACCAAAGCAACATTCCAGCCAAGTAATATTGAAATCGGTCATGAGGTATGTGACAATAAGAATTTTAAAATTTTCTATGCAGATATAGACGAAAAATAAGCCCCGCCCCCCTGGGGGCCATGGTTTTTGACATATCATTAAGGCTTGAACAATCTTGGTAGAAGGTCACCAAAGCAACATTCCTGCCAAGTTACATTGAACTCGGTCCAACTGTTTCTTACGAGAAGATTTTTAAAGTTTTCTGTATAGATATATAGGGAAAATAAGCCCCGCCCCCTAGCGGCTATGTTTTTTGATGAATCATGACGGCTTGAACAATCTTTGTAGAGGGTCATCAAAGAAACATTCCTGCCAAGTTGTATTGAAATCGGTCCATTGGTTTCTGAAAAGAAGATTTTTAAAGTTTTATATATATATATATATATAGGGAAAATAAGCCCTGCCCCCGGCAGCCATGTTTTTTGACGAATCATGATTACTTGAACAATCTTAGTAGAGGGTCACCAAGGAAACATTTCTGCAAAGTTATAATGAAATCAGTTCATTGGTTTTTGACAAGAAGAGTTTTAAAGTTTTCTATAGATATATAAGGAAAATAAGCCCCGACTCCTGGCGCCCATGTTTTTTGACGAATCATGACGGCTTGAACAATCTTGATAGAGGGTTACATAAGAAACATTCCTGCAATGTTACATTGAAATCTGTCAAGTGGTTTCTGAAAAGACTATTAAAATTTTCTATATAGATATATAGGAAAATAAGCCCTGCACCCTAGCGGCCATGTTTTTTGACAAATCATAACGGTTTGAACAATCTTGGTAAAGGATCACCAAGGAAACATTTCTGTGAAGTTATATTGAAATCAGTCCTGTGGTTTCTGACGACAAGATTTTTTCAAGTTTTCTATATAAATATATATGGAAAATAAGCCCCGCACCCTCTAGAGGCCATGTTTTTTTGACAAATCATGACGGCTTGAACAATCTTGATAGAGGGTCACTAAGGAAACATTTCTGCCAAGTTATATTGAAATCGGTCCAGTCGTTTATGACATGAAGATTTTTAAAGTTTTCTATACAGATATATATGAAAAATTAACCCCGCCCCCTAGCGGCCATGTTTTTTAACAAATCATGGCGGCTTGAACAATCTTGGTAGAGGATCATCGAAGAAACATTACTGTAAAATTATATTGAAATCGGTCCAGTGGTTTCGGACAAGAAGATTTTTAAACTTTTCTATATAGATATATAGGGAAAATAAGCCCCGTCCCCTGGCGGCCATGTTTTTTGACAAATCCAAATGGCTTGAACAATCTTGCAACAGGATAACGAAAGGAACATTTCTGCAAAATCATATGGAAATCGGTCCAGTGGTTTCGGAAAAGAAGATTTTTAAAGTTTTCTATACAGATATATAGTGAAAATAAGCCCCGCCCCCTGGCGGCCATGTTTTTTGACAAATCCGAATAGCTTGAACAATCTTACTACAGGATCACCATAAACATTTCTGCAAAATTATATTGAAATCGGTCTAGTGGTATCTGACAAGAAGATTTTTAAAGATTTCTATAGATATATAGGGAAAATAACCCCGCCCCCTGGCGCCCATGATTTTTGATGAATCCAAATGGCTTGAACAATTTTGGTAGAGGATTACCAAAGGAACATTTCTGCAAAATTATATTGAAATTGGTCCAGTGGTTTCTGACAAGAAGATTTTTAAAGTTTTCTATATAGATATATAGGGAAAATAAGCCCCGCCCCCGGGCGGCCATGTTTTTTTGACCAATCCAAATGTCTTGAACAATCTTGGTAGAGGATCACTAAAGAAACATTTCTGCAAAATTATATTGAAATCGGTCAAGTGGTTTCGGACAAGAAGATTTTTAAAGTTTTCTATACAGATATATAGGGAAAATAAGCCCCGCCCCCTGGCGGTCATGTTTTTTGACGAATCCAAAAGGCTTGAACAATCTTGGTAGAGGATCACCAAAGGAACATTTCTGCAAAATTATATTGAAACTGGTCCAGTGGTTTCTGACGAGAAGTTTTTAAAGTTTTCTATATAGATATATAGGGAAAATAAGCCCCGCCCCCTGGCGGCCATGTTTTTTTACGAATCCAGATATCTCGAACAATCTTAGTAGAGGATCATCAAAGAAACATTTCTGCAATATTATATTGAAATCGGTCTAGTGGTTTCTGATAAGAAGATTTTTAAAGTTTTCTATACAGATATATAGGGAAAATAAGCCCCGCCCCCTGGCGGCCATGTTTTTTGACAAATCCAAAAGGCTTGAACAATCTTGGTAGAGGATCACCAAAGGAACATTTCTGCAAAATTATATCAAAATTGGTCCAGTGGTTTCGGACAAGAAGATTTTTAAAGTTTTCTATATAGATATATAGGGAAAATAAGCCCCGCCCCCTGGCGGCCATGTTTTTTGACGAATCCAAATGGCTTGAACAATCTTGGTAGAAGATCACCAAAGGCACGTTTCTGCAAAATTTTATTGAAATCGGTCCTGTGGTTTCTGACGAGAAGATTTTTTGAGTTTTTAGTTAAAAATCTATTTTTAGCTCCTGTGACCTAGATATGCAATGGACCGGAACCATTTGAACAACTTTGAAAGAGGATCAACCAAGGATCATTCCTGTTAAATTTGGTCAAAATCCAATCATTTGTTTAGGAGGAGATGTTGTTTAAAGATTGTGAATGGAGGGACAGACGGACGGACGATGACGACGACGGACGGTGAGTGATCACAATACCTCACCTTGAGCCTTTGGCTCAGGTGAGCTAAAAATCTACATCAAAGTGTACCATATGCACAAAACGAATCATGCTTAGCTTATAAAGAGACTGAGAATGTATAGAAATAAAATTCGAAGAGGAGACAAAATTCAAAATGGTGGCGATCACAAATTTTTTAGGCTGACGTCATGAGTTGCGTGATTTAACCCCCTGCAATTGGAATACTTGGCGTTATTTGCTGTTTTGTTGCTATTGTCTGCACGGCCGCCATGTCAATACTCTCTGCCAAATCACGGAACGCTTATTGTTTTTTAGGATAAGCACCAAACCACCCAAGCCTTTGTTGGACCAGTACATTTGTGGTCACACACATCACTGGTCACATAGTTAGTCTACAGTAGTGCATCTTCGCGGTTCGGGTTGGACACACTTATTATTATTTATTTATTTTTTTTTTTTGTATTTCAGGCTGTGCCATACATGCCTGTGCCTAGGGGCATGTGTCAATCAATGGAGAAGGCCCCAATCAACAACAGCTGCTGCACTACACTAAAGTCTCTGGTAAGATTCCTTGGCTATGCAGGCTTATTTTGGGCCTTCTCTATTCACATATCTGTTTTATAAGACCTATTGGCATGGCACAAATTATTTCAGGACAATTTGTCTTTTGCAAATGTTTTATCACAGAAAGGTTTGTTTCAACATCTATTCACTTACCTGAATGAATCAGTATTTACAGGGGCAGATTGGCCTGTCTAAACAGTGTATACCTAATCAGAGACTGCAGGATGCCATTTGCAGACAAAAGTAAGAAAATATTTCAACAAGTCATTTGCTGCTATTTGAATGCAGCAGGGTAAAATATATAAAGATTAAAAACAATATCCCGAGGACCTCTAATCCACTGATAGATCCCAATCTAGTGATTATCCTCCAAACTTGTGATGCTCACCTTAAAAGTTCCTATAAAAGGCCTTCTTGTAAATGGCTGTTTCTGTTTCTTGCACTTCTCCAGCAAACATGAACTGATCAGCTTCACTCCCTGAGACTCATCATACAAGAAACCATTGTACTCACTGCTCTAAAATATAGAACAGACCAAAGTAAAAATCTTTACTGCACTGGGGACACAAATAACTGTAAAATGATGTGCAACATTTTCATTAACCCTCAACTCTTTGCAAGCTGGGTAATTTTGCATGCTTTTTTGTCATCTGTGGATTTTTTTTTTAAATTAACTTTTTCAAAAAATCTTTCAGGAATACCATCAGAGTCTCAAACATTTTGGCTCCAGATCAGGCCCGACGTTCCTAACTAATGTTAAGGGATACTCAAAAGCCGGTCATCTCTTAGCAACCATACCAATGGATCTTGTATTTTACTGTCTTTGTTTGTGTTGAGGTTTTACGGCCCAGTCAACCCAATAGGGTCATGTCGAGCGCGGTCAGTTTACCTAACCACACATTTACTGGGCAGGCTTAGTCCTCTAAGCGGTTAACCAGTATTGTGCACATTCTTTCGCCAGAAACTGACAACTGCCCTTCTTGAATCAGCGGAAGGGAGAGAATGACCATAGAAAATATTTCATGATCAATCTCCACGAAAGAATGTTGCCGACCTCGGCGGGGGTTGAACCCGCGACCTCCTGGTCTCCAGTCGGACGGCGCATCCAACTGAGCCACCGAGGCCGGCATTACTGTCAATCAAGCCACAAATGCCTCAAATAGCAAACAAAATTGACTATACATGTACTATTCTGATAAAACATTAATGCTTAGCATGCTGGGTAAATATTTCAGCAGACAACATTTTGAAATATTTTCTTTTATTTTTCCCAGAAAATAGGCTTTGACATTTCATGCAAATTGTCTCCTACAATTTGCATGAAATGTTAAAGCCTATTTTCTGGGAAAAATAAGAAAAATACCATCAATTTATCGTCTGCTGAAATTGCCCATGGAGCGGTAAAGGTTAATGAGTGCCAAGCTGACATTGTGGTCTATTATAAATATTAGACGAGATGAAAGCATGTTCTTGTCTCAATTAATGTAGACCGATAATTGATAATTGCATTCTGAATTCATAAAAGCAATATGAACAGATCAAATTATTGAACATCTGATTACCAGAGTTTATATTTTATTATGATAAATAATCCTGCTGTTCTTGGATGCTGTTCTTGAATCAACCCATTTTTTTTACTTGTATATTTATGCTTTCAAGGCGCATGCCTACTTGAGTACTTGAACACAAACCTTTGTTTCAGTGAAATTACTATTCAAAATCCCAGTCAAATTTCACCATTTCCTGATTTTCCAGAGTTTTTTTAGTGGGCGGTGGGGTGGGGGGCTAGAATCCTGTTCAAGTAATGAAATCCTTCCTGCAATGCCCACATTTTGTGCTAATCTCCTGAAATTCTTTTTTAAGTATCTATAACAAACACCAGTTGGTCAAACCATTGCCACCATCTGATTGAAGGTCATCAGGACTATTAGCATAAAACTTGTTTATGGGTTTACCACATGTGCAAGTCTGAATTAAACTGGTGAAAAAAAAGGGTGTTCATGTAAGAGAACCGCTTCTGGAGACCCAGATCAGAAGAAAATGCAGCAATATTTACCAAATTAAAATAGCATGTAAACTTTCCTTGCTACAGTAATTACTACATGCCAGGACTATAATCCTGCTCTAGGTAAGAGCAGGTATCAGGTAAATATTTTTCTTATTTCTCTACAAAAATGTATGTTGTAGTACTCATTAGAGTGCCTCACCGAGGCACTTCTAATGAGTACCCACAACATATATGTTTTCATGAATAAGAAACATATCAGTACTTTTCAGTTGAAAAAATGCCTCAGCTGGAGCTATAAATAATGAGACCTCAAAATACCATATTGACAGTCAAGTATTCAGTCAGACAAGCCTGAGCAAACTGTGTAGACTAAGGTCAGATGCCCCAGAATGTGGTCTCTGATAAATGGTTTGCTGTTCATCCAGCAATATTTAAAATTTATGAAGAAGGAGAAAATTTACTGAAGTTTTAGATGTATGGTGAGTTACGGTGAATATTTAGGGTATAAAAATGGGCAGCGCATGCTAAAATGTGTCTTCGGGCATATGCTGAGAGTGAAGGCCCAGATCAGACCGTGCATTTGCGCAGTCTGATTAGGGCCTTCACTGTCTGCTAACAATATCATTGGATACTACAGAATGTATGAATGGAGAACAATGGCCCAGATCATACTTTATGCCTGTGCAGGATGATCTGAATCTTCACATTCTGTGCATGTTTGAAGGCACTTTTTTCGCTTGACACAACCCATATTCAATTTACCAGGAATTTCATCTGATCTCTAATGAGACCTCAAGCTGTTTATTTATTTATTTTTATTTTTTTTTATTTTTTTTATTTTTTATTTTTTTTTTGAGAAATGTGAAAAGTACATAATATCTCTAGATATTTTTTTTTTCAAAAAATATATATAAAAAAAAAGAAAGTTTTTTTATTTCTTCACAAAAGCATATTATACTATATGGAGTGCTCATCTGAAATGCTTCAGTGAAGCAATTTATTAATTACCCACATTTTCATAGAGAAATAAAAGAAGAAAACAAAAACAATCTGGATAGGTACCCTTATATCTGGCACTATCAGTATGTTTTCCAAGACTTCATATAAAGCTCTGGGCCTAGTTGTTCAAAACTAATGATGTCGTTAGTTAACGATTCGTTAAAATTTACATTGAATGATACGCAAATATGCTGAAATTTTTTGCTGAAAAAATGTGAGTAGCTTTTGCAGTGCAAAAGCTACTCACATTTTTTCAGCAAAAAATATCAGAATATTGTATATTGAATCCACTGAAATAGTTAACGAAATTACCCTTAACGAGCTCTTAAGCTAACGACGCTTTGAACAACTGGGCCCAGATATACAGATATTGAAGTATTTATGATTTAATTGCTCCACATGAGAGGAGTTGATGATGATTGGATGTTTTACGTCCCTTTCAACATTATTTACGTCATCAAGAGGGTCACTGATAGTAAGAATTGTCATGAGGATCAATGACATTAAAGGTTTAATAAATTGATAAATTGATTATGGTATTATACAATCATAAAAAAATTCAGTTAGTCTCTCATTCTTGAAATGAACAACATTAATTCAGAGATATGATAAAAAAATCATTTCATTTTTTTATAGGCTGTCAGATGCTACATTTTATGACTGAATTAATACCATATATCAATTTATTAAATCTTTCTTGGATAAAAAATGTCTACTCTTGAGATACGGTGAGCCTTTAAGTGTTGTCATGAGGGTCACTGACAGGCAGTATTGTTATGAGGGCCACTGATAGAAGGTTTTGTCATGAGGGCCACTGACAGTAGGTATTGTCATAAGGGCCACTGACAGTAGGTATTGTCATGAGGGCCACTGACAGAAGGTATTGTTATGAGGGCCACTGACAGTAGGTATTGTATTGAGGGCCACTGATAGAAGGTATTGTCATGAGGGCCACTGACAGTGAGTATTGTCATAAGGGTCACTAACCGTACCATAAAATCTCTATTAGACGCCCAGGCTCTAATAAACGCCCACCCCCCGATTTGGATGTTAAAAATGGCGATTTTTTTGGACAATTCTCGAAAAATTACAGCCTCTATTAAACGCCCACTGGAAAAAAAAAAGACCTTACCTTATGCTGAAAGTTTCCAAATTTGTTGCTTGATCGCCGAACGCAAAAATCTTTTTCTCTTGTGGTCCAAATTAAATTGTAAATACAGGGAATTTCCAGTCCTTCGCCTTCAACAAAAGTCCCTTCTGCAGCAGAGTAATTTCGGAAGTGATATGAACAATACTGCCGTCCTTGTGCAAATGTGTCAAAGACTGACATAAACCTTCCGGAATATGTCCGACAGTATTATCGCCTTTCTTTACAATGATCGCACTGTCACTATGCTGATTATCAGGCTCAAAGAAACAATCCAAGTTTGTCCCACAAGAATAAGTAATCCGGTAAACATGGTGACCTTTAATAACACATTTGACCGACACGATCTTGCTGACCGCCATCGTGTGTTTGACGCGTGTCTTCCTAACATCAAAGGCGGCACCGCAGCATTTTCCCGCGGAAAGTTTTAGAGCCAGCGTCCATAAACACGTGGTCGATTAGGGTTGATCAATAAACAATGAGCTACAACTACACAGAAAATTAAATTTGATTACACTACACTGCATAATAAGTTGAAAAAATATTAGTCAACCATTGGAAGTATTCAGCCAATATACGGTATGCCTAGCGGGACATTGGCAAACATTGTAGACCCAGATCAGACGCCGCATCGACCACCGCGGCATCTGATCATGGTCTACACTGTTTGCTTAAAGTTCACACGTTTCTGTTAATTTTACCATAAACAAAACAAACCTATTACTGCAAAAGGAGTGCTCAAAACTTATTAGGCGGAACAAGGACGTAAATAATACAATTTTATACGTCTCTGAGTGGAAGATTCCATTGTCATATAAAGGGTTAAATCTTCAATAAATTCAGCTGATTTAATGTCAGTTATGTATAGAACATAGGAAGAAATATATGAGAAAGTACACACGTTTGACTGCCCCTCGCAAATTCATAATACGTAATCGCAGCTGGCAGCATATTTGCAGAACTGCAAAGAGGCCCGATGCGGGAGATCGTGTATTATTAATTCATCATGTTAGCTTATACTCCCTAATGA
This sequence comes from Anodontia alba, assembly GCA_964016985.1. Classification (NCBI taxonomy): domain Eukaryota; kingdom Metazoa; phylum Mollusca; class Bivalvia; order Lucinida; family Lucinidae; genus Anodontia; species Anodontia alba. The sequence continues at coordinate 68,280,687 of OZ024827.1, read as the reverse complement.
AGCCTCAGTGGCCAAACTATACTTGTTAATGAAGCTAAATGACAGACAGACAGGAGAGCCTTGCCTCCAATGTTGATTCATAGGAACTTTTTTGTGACATTGGATTCGAAGGATCGGAAATTAAACAAGTCAAACAAAATAAAGGTTTTATGTATTTTGCCATTTTACGCGAAACGAGAAAAGTGTTAATGATACTCGCAAAGTAAAGAGAGATGTGGTACTACTACTATTCTATTCTAAGGCACGACTATTGTATCACCAGTCATTTTCTGAGAAAACAAGATGGCGGCCATTAGAAAGAAACTGATCGTTTTGGACCTTCATGTGTGTTTGTTTGTTTGATTTGGGCTTAACGTCGCTTTCAACCTTTTTCAGTCATATCGCGACGGTGTCTGGATGTGGCAGGGAGCTCAATGCTCACTTTTAGAGTGCTGCCTCACTGAAATATCACGCCCCAGACACTTTGACATGATATTCCACCCAGTCACATTATACTGACACTGAGCTGACCAGTTCTAGCTCTACTTTCTTAATGCTGAGCGCCAAGTGAAAGAGCAGCTAGTACCATTTTTAAAGTCTTTGGTATGACTCGGCCGGGGATCGAACCTGCAACCTCCCGGTCACAAAGCGGACGCTCTACCACTGAGCCACTGTGCCGGTTTGACCTTCATGTGTGATCTGCAGGTTTCTATAGCCTCTAATAAACGCCCATCCCCCTCTTCATGAAAGATAATGATTCTAATAAACACCCGGGCGTCTGTTAGAGATTTTACGGTAAGTATCATCATGAGGGTCACAGACTGTAAGTATGGTCATGAGGTTCGCTGACAGTAGGTATTATCATGAGGGTCACCTACCATATACATTCTTCCAGCAGACTCGGACACAACACATTTCCAGGTACCTTTATGCCCTGCCCACTTCTGGATATTTGGAAGCGTTGGATTATTAAGCTCATCGCATACCTGTAATAATACAATTTTGGTAATCACAGTTCAGATAATATATTAGCAAGGTGGCAACATAGCTTCAGAAAAGAATGGGTATGATCACACATTATTTTTTTTATTCCTCCATGAAAACATATGTTGTGGGTACTCATTAGAAACACCTCTTTTACGGCACTTCTAATGAGTACCCACAACATATGTTTACATGGAGAAATAAGAAAAATATCAATACTTTTTGGCTGATAAAAACATTTTTATCTGGAGCTACTTGGTAATTTAACCCTTGTCATGCTGAATAAATTAAGATGCCATGCCCACTTCTAATTTTCAGCCAATCAGATAACTTGACCCAGATTGTTGATATAAATTTATATACACGCTTAATGGCAAACAGTGTAGATCCAGATCAGTTGGCTTCTTCAGAAGCCAACTGAGCTGGATCTACATTGTTTGCAAAGGCAGGGTATATCCAGGTTCAGCATGACTAAGGGTTAAAACAAATATTCTGCACCAAAACATATCTGGTGGGTTCTTACTGGAATTTCCTCTGCAAGGCAATTCCAACGACTACCCACAAGGTATGTTTTGCTGCATCGATTCAAAATTATCTTCTGAACAATAGCTCTAGATAAGGCCAAATAAAAATATATGTGTGTTTAGGGTAACCCTACCCTACCTAATTTTACTAGTCAAACCTAGTAATTTTTTTCATGTTTTCTCAAAAACTAGGCATTACTGAGTTAAAATATTTATACTAAAAATTCTAACAAGTAGGTCTGAGCAAACAGAGTAGACCCTGATCAAACTGCTCCAATAAGAGCAGTTTGATCAGGGTCTACACTGTTGCCATTCTATCAGTACTTTTAAATACATCAGATGACAGTCAGATTTGGTAAGCTTTTAAGTGAATTATGGTGCTGAGTCCAAATATGTCTGGTCTGGTCATTATGGTATAATTCTACATAAAAAAAATAAATAAATAAATAATAATAATAAAAAATCCCTACCTACCCTATCTATTTTTTTCTAATATGTAACTATGTTACCCTAAACAAACATATTCTCTTATTTGGCCTAGTTGTTTTTTTTGTTTTTTTTTGTTGTTGTTTTTTTTTTTCAACCAAAAAAGACCATATTTTTCTTATTTCTCCCTAAAACATTTATTGTGGGTACTCATTAAAAGCACCTCACCAAAGTGCTTCTGATAAGTACCTACACCATATGTTTCTCTGGGAGAATATTATGTGGACACCCTTCCTATCTGCAGTTATGGCATTGGGACAATTCCAGTGAGAACCAACAAGGTACATTTTGATGTAGAAATAATGAAAATTATCTTATGAACGCACCCTCTATCCATAATAAGATATTCATAAATGTCACAACAAACATTAACACTTAGACTGCTATGGGCAAATTCAGCAGACGACAAATTCATGTTATTTTTTCTTATTCTTTACCAGAAAATAGGATTTGAAATGTCATGCAAACGGTCTCCTATGGAGACACTCTGTATGAAATTTCAAATCCTTCCTCCTAATGAGATAATCTGCATGAAATGTCAAATCCTATTTTCTGGAAAAAAAAAAAAGATTCTAAGAAAAATACTTCCAAATGTCATCAGCAGAAATTTATACCAAGCATGCTAAGTGTTAATGTAATTAACCCTTAAAGCGCCAGTCACAAATACTGTCGTCTGCTTTGTCTTCTGCCGGTTACTTTAAAAGTCATTGTTGCAAACAGTGTGGACCCAGATCAGACTGCTCCTTTAGGAGCAGTCTGATCTGGGTCCACACTGTTTGCCGGTATGCAAAAAATAGCTTTGAGAAGTTTGCAAGAATATTCAGCAGACGACATAAACAGACAACATTTTCTTGAAAGGGTTAATGTAATCAGTTGTGATCAAGAATGATAGACATTTATGACAAGTAATGTTATGCACATAAGATGCACTTAGTACCTAGTGAAAAGCAACAGAAGTCAAGATCAGCCTGACTTTGTATGCAGTCTGATCAGGGCCTTCCCAATTCAGATTTTATGGTACCTTTGTTTCCCCAGGGTAACGTGAAGGGCCTGATGAGACTGTATGGTTGTGCAGACTGATCTAAGCTTCCACTTTTCATAAGCTCCGAGGGCCATTCTAGTTTGAAATTGCTCATTTTATTAAAGGCTCGATATTCCTCAAAAACAGACATTTTATTATCCAAGAAAGATTTAATAAATTGATATAATGGTATGACTACAATCATAAAATGTGGCACCTGACAGCCAGTAAAATTTCAGTAAGTCTCTCATTCTTCAAATGAAATGATTTTTTATCGTATCTCTGAATTAATGTTGCCAATATTAATTCGGAGATACTATAAAAAAAATCATTCCATTTTTGATCCAGTTCAAAAAACAGAGACTAACTGAATTTTTACAGGCTGTCAAATGCCACATCTTATGATCGTATTAATATTAAACCTAATTAATTTATTAAACCTTTCTTGTATAAAAAATGTCTGTTTTGGAGGAATATGGAGCTTTTAATTACAGCTTACAGCAATAATCCTTTAGTACAGCCAACCCTCATTACAACTATAGTATTTGTTTCCAAAGATGTAAAGAATCCTTAAAAGGCCGTAGAATGATATGTGAGACAGGACTTGTTTTATTCTTATTTCCACACTGAACATACATTTTTGAAATTTGTTAGAATCACCTCAATGTGGCAATTCTAACAAATATCCAAAACATATGCTCCATAAAGTATAAAACACAATAGTCTTGCTTAATTTCTGATTAACTGTTACCTTTGAGTGAAGGTTTGTGCCAGTCAAAATACCATTGTAACAAATTTTGTTGTTGTATCAAGTGTCGGTATAAAGAGGGTTGACTGTAGTACATGTATTGTGTCAGACAAGCTGTCTAGTAAACAATGTAGATGTTCTCAGTTGCCACATTTTGCAGCATCTGATCTAAATCTACAGTGTTTGCTCAAGCCTGTCTGTCCCAAGGGTTATCATGGTACCCTAATTATTGGAACAGATGTGCCTCAACAAACATCATAGACCCAGATCAAAGGCCACATTCTGCAACAGAATGCAATGTCATCACTGTTTTCTACCCAACCTGCAGTTTTTAAACACATCATTAGGTTGTAAAATGGGACTTGTTCAAATTTAAGGACAAGTATGGTAAGGAGTTACAGTGTCCCAACATTTTGAAATATTTTCTTATTTTTCCTAGAAAATAGGATTTGACACTTCCTGCAAATTGTCTCCTAAGGAGACAATTTGCATGAAGTGTCAGATCCTATTTTCTAGGATAAATAAAAAAAATATCATCAATTTGTCACCTGCTGAATTTGTCCATAGCACGGTAAGTGTTAGTATGGTATTTTAATGCTGTGGTTTTACTAGATTCAAAAAGTTGATAAGGAGACAAGCCTATAAGTATCACCCTATTTTTCACCACCTACACCGCCCACTTCTAAAAATAAACAAGCCACTTCAAGTGGAAAATGACCTCATATAAATGTAACTATTAGTACATCAAACCCAGATCAATCTGCACAAATGTACACTCTGATCAGGATCTACAGTGTGTGCTTATAGTATTCAACAGCTCATTCTTATTGTAAGCAACCAGCATGGACTGCTCCAACTGCACACTGGATGTGCAGTCTGAACTGGATCAATGCTGGTCAGATCTATCCTGGTTGAATATCATATCTGGGACAATTCAAACGATAAATACCTGCCTTAGAACCCATTTGAAAATATTTGATGTGCAATATAAGAAAAGGGCTATTATACAATTTGCAGACAACACAAGCCCTGATCAGCCTGCATATTCATGCAGTCTGATCTGGGCCTTCATTGTTCACTTACATATTCGATGGCTACTGTAGTATATGTTGACCAACAGAGAATGCCCGTATCAGACTGCACAGATGAAAACACTCATCTGGACCTTCGCTGTTTGCTGAGGGCATAAGGGCCTTTTTCCCTACACTGCCCATCATTTCAATATCTACTATTATGTTATTCATCTTAAATCACCCATCACTCATTTAAATAAATTACATGGCAAGTTCAAATGGCTTTTTATTACCCAAAGTGGTTTACATTACAATCATTTATATTGCCATAACTTGCAATATGTTAGTGCAGTGTCCAGAAAAAATGGTCTTCACTTAAAAATGCAAACAACGAAAATCAGACTATTATGTGCATATCTATATTAGCTATAGATTCGAAGAGGTATCCACATAATATTTTTCTTATTTTTCCACAACAACATATGTTGTGGGTACTCATTTTAAGCATCTTGTCTAGAGCTATGACCTAGCAGTCAGGGCCCAGTCGTTAGCTTAAAGAGCTTGTTAGTGGTCAAAACATTAACTGTTCTAGTAAGTACAATATCTAATTCACACATATTTTTGCAGAAAAAATGTGAGAAGCTTTTGCAAATGTAAAAGCTACTCACATTTTTTCAGCAAAAATATTAGCGTATATGCCATATTTGATGATCAAAATTTTAATGATACGTTAACTAATGACATTGTTAGTTTTGAACAACTGGGCCCTTATTGTGGTCTATGCCATTATCTATCATATTTTCACCCTTGACATTTAGACAGACACGGGCAAAGAGTGTAGACCCAGATCAGACTACTCAATGGGAGATTCTGATCAGTAGGCAATCCCAGGCACAGCTACACATGCCACCTGGGCGTAATATTCATTACTCCAGATAAGGTACTCTTTTTTTACCAAAATGTGCCAATATTTCGCCCCACACTTTAGCCTCTGTCCATCTGTCAGTGAACCGTTTAGCCTCCGTCCATCCACCCATCCGTCAATCCATCTGTCCATGATGCTATCTCCACCTAAACCACTAGGCAGAATTTAACCAAACTTGTTCTATGACTTTCTCTTGTAATAAGTGTGTGCATGAGCAACATTATTTTTCTGTCTGTCTGTTGGTCCATCATGCGATTAGCCCGCCTATTAGCAACATTAGCACAGAGTGTGGGGATTCTTCGATGGCATGCCATCAACTGCACAATCTACTTTTTCTTATTTTACCATGAGAAGCCAAGGTGCTTCTAATGAATACTCACAAGCAAGGCTCTTCTAATCAGTACCCACAACATAATGTTTTCATGGTAAAATAAGAAAATTATTTACCACATACTCCCTCTTATCTAGAGCCATGCTTCTATCTATATTTCACGAAAAATGTATGGTACCTTTTATTCTGAAGATCATTTTATGATACCAACCTATACAATAGGGACTTTGCAAACAAATATTGACACAACATAATCTTGTCAACATATCCATGATAAATGCAGGAAATTCTCATTAAGCCATCTCAAGCAAAAACAGTGGACTTAATGCATGTGAACAATATATAAAGGCCCCAATGAGTCTGATCACCACCCTCACTTAGAGATTCATTGGATTACATAAAATCTAGTAGGCATAGTTCTTGATAAGATGCTTTTTTCAATCCAAAAGTACTGATATTTTTCTTATTTCTCCATGAAAACATATGCTGTGGATACTCATTAGAAGTGCCTCAGCGAAGCACTTCTAATGAGTACCCACAACATATGTTTTCGTGGAAAAATGAAAAAAAAAAAATATTTACCTAATACCCCTTCTTATCTAGACCTATGAATCTAGGCCTTTAATATTCAAAGTGCCTTGATGCCATAGCTCTTGTTATGGAACTTATTTTTAACATAAAAATATTGATATTTTTCTTATTCTCCATAAAAACATACATTTTTGGCACTCACCAGAAGCACCCATTTTATTTCTGCATGAAAGCAGACATTGTGGGTACTCATTAGAAGCACTCGTTTTAAATCTCCATGAAAACATACATTGTGGGAACTCATAAGAAGCACCCACTTTATTTCTCCATGAAAGCAGACATTGTGGGTACTCATTAGAAGCACTCGTTTTAAATCTCCATGAAAACATACATTGTGGGAACTCATAAGAAGCACCCACTTTATTTCTCCATGAAAGCAGACATTGTGGGTACTCATTAGAAGCACTCGTTTTAAATCTCCATGAAAACATACATTGTGGGAACTCATAAGAAGCACCCACTTTATTTCTCCATGAAAGCAGACATTGTGGGTACTCATTAGAAGCACTCGTTTTAAATCTCCATGAAAACATACATTGTGGGAACTCATAAGAAGCACCCACTTTATTTCTCCATGAAAACAGACTGTGGGTACTCATTAGAAGTGCCTGCTTTATTTCTCCATGAAAAGCCTCAATGAGTACCCACAATGTATGCTTTTGTGGAGAAATAAGAAAAATGCTTATCTCATAGCCCTTGATAAGAGTGGGTATCCAGATAATATTTTTCTAATTTCTCCACGAAAACATATGAGCCGGAAAAAGGAAAAATGTACCTTCTGACATGTGCGTCTGCGCATTCTGATCAGAGCACTCATTGTCTGCATGAAGAGACTTTGCATTCTTAGCTATCGAAAATACACCTAATGGAGATTCTGATCAGACTGCATGAATGCGCAAGCTGATCTGAATCTTCACTAGGCACATGTTCGAAGGTACATTTTCTGACATGCAGTTCATATACTGCGAGTACTCATTGCAATGAACTCACCAAAGAGATTCCAGTAAGTACCCCGCATTTATGTTTTCACAGATGAAAAATATTTTATATGAAAAATATTTATCTGTATATCTTTCTTATCTAGAGCTATGTGGCTGAATTGGGCGTGTCCTTGGAAAGCCTACTTTACCCTAGTATAAGTTCATACCAATTTAAACATTCCTTTAACCACCTACATAATATGAGCTTTTGTTGATCAGCTAACACTAAACTATTTTTACATGGGTGTCATTTCAGAGTTCAACAATGAACCCACAACAGGGCTGCTCAGCGTCAATTCTCAATATCCAAAATTCGCTATTTTACTATTAACCCTTGTCCTCCTGAACCCGGATATGCCCTGCTTTTGCAAACTGTGTAGATCCAGATCAGTTGGCTTCTTAGAAGCCAACTGATCTGGATCTGCACTGTTTGCCATTCAGTATTTGAATTTGTATCAACAACCCAGATCAAGTCATCAGCTGATTGGCTGAAAATTAGAAGTGGGTGTGGCATCTTAATTTACTCAGCATAACAAGGGTTAGCATTTTAAAAAGTATTCTTCCTATTGCTGTCCACATACTGCCATTGCACTGAATATTCAGACATACTGAAAACTTGAAAATCCTGCAAGGGACATTTTCTGTTCATACAAAGCCAAGTATTTAGCAGTAACTTTATATTCAATATGATTTACATTATAAGCAAGGGCCTTCAACATATGCAAACAGCAAATGCCCAGATAAGCCTGCATATCCACAAAATCCACAGGGTTCAGGGCAACAAAAAGACTTGATCAGGATGTGCAAACAAGAAGTCTAAATAAGCAGTGCTTATTAGCTAACCCTCTCTCTTCTACAACAGACATAGGGACAGAAAACACGAAAACAGTTTACCCTCCACAAACATAGTTTGCATGGGTACAAAGAGCAGTCGGATCTTGTCCTTTGTTGTCAACATATGGCATAAGGTCTTCACAACATTTCTCTACTATTAACAGAAAAGTTTCCCCCTTTGTGAAGCTCCAGCTATTCCAGGATGCAGTGTAGCCCACCCCAGTTTTTGGAAAAATGTCAATTTTTTCGTGAAATCTATCCCATGATTACAACCTTGAGATACAGATACATATATTATTCATGCTCATAATGCTGACTGGTGACCACCTGGAGACCTATCTTTCTTTAAATATAGCTTAACTCCACAGACAGAAATGACTGCTTAGTTAGCAAGCTATAATTAATAACAAGAACATTGTTTAAAAGAAAACAGATGCTCCCCCCCCCCCCCACCCCCACTCGCCCCACACCCCCCACCGTGAATTTTCAGTTTTTCTACTGCTGTGACCTTGAAAATTAGGTCAAAGTCACCAAAATCTAATCGGTTCTTTGTTATGTCCCAATTACTGAACGATGAAAATTTGGTTAGAATCCAAGGGTCATTTCAATAGCCCCCCACCTCCTACATGTATATCCAGCGACAATAGGATTATGCAGAAGAAAACTTGCTACCCCACCATCAGTTTAGTAGGTAGAGGTCAAAATTTCTTCCACTGTGTCCATACAGGCAGTGGGAGTTACAGCGCACCGTCTCATGGGCACAGAATGTGAAAGGCAAACTCTCCTTTTGCTACTACCTTCCCCTTAGGACATTCTATTCACTGCAGGGTGAACAGAGAAAATTTTCTGCCAATGATCTGAGTGAGGCTTGAACTTACAACCTTCAGCATCACAGTCAAGCTACATGTATCTAATCCTTGGATATGATGCCTTTCAGTAATTAAGTGGACAACAACCTGATTAAGGGCTTATTTGGTCAAGATAAATCAAAACTGCATTCTAACATAGGTCCAGATAAAGTTGTTGTTTTTTTTTCAATCAAAAAGTACTGATATTTTTCCATGAAAACGTATGCTGTCGCTACCAATGAGAAGCACTTCTGGGAGATGCTTCAAACGAGTACAACATGTTTTCACAGAGAAATAAGAAAAAATATTCATCTTGATATGCCTCTTATCTCAAGCTATGAGCTACATTTGACAATTTTGCTCAATTGTTATTACCTATCTACATTTGTAGGTCAAGAGTATAGCTTCAGATAAGATGCTTTTTCTGACCAAGAAAATAACACAGCTCCAGAAAGGGCAATTATATTTTTCTTATTTTTCCATGAGCAGTGATGAGAAAATATGCTGTGGTATTCATTAGAAAAGCATCGCAAAATGTGCTTCTAATCAGTACCCACAATATATGTTTTCATGTAGAAATAAGAAAAAAATATTTATCTAGAATTCATATCTCCAGATAAGGTATTTTTTTCCAACAGAAAAGAATTGCTATTTTTCTTATTTCTGCTATTTTTCTTATTTCTCCATGAAAACACATGTTGTTGGTTACTTACTCATTAGAAGTGCCTCATTTTTTCTCCATGAAAACATGTTGTTGGTACTCATTAGAAGCACCTCAACAAGGCTCTTCTAATGAGTACCACAATATATGTTTTCATAGAGAAATAAGAAAAATATATTATCTGGATACCACCTCTTATCTGGAGCTCTGCTAGATTCTACTGTTATCTAAAGCTAGTATTGTCAAGAGAGAGCATATTTAAGATGGTAGTGGTAACAAACTTTGAACTGTTACAATATTCAAGATAAACTGTAATTACCCTAATTACCGTAGTCTGACAACGAAACTCATTACCTAAAATTTGAACCAGTCAATCTGTCCACCCAGGGGCAGATTCAGAGGGGTTTGGGAGTTCAGTTGACTCAAAATTTCAGTTTAACCCTTGTCCTGCTGAACCTGGATATACCCTGCCTTTGCGAACAGTGTAGATCCAGATCATGAAGAAGCCAACTGATCTGGATCTGCACTGTTTGCCATTATGTGAATTTATAGCAACAATCTGGATAAAGTAACCTGATTGGTTGAAAATTAGAAATGGGCATGGCATCTTAATTTATTCAGCAGGACAATTTGATTGTGTTGGGGTTTAACGACACGTCAACCCTTGTGGGTCATTTTGTGTCGTCTCCCAGAGAAAGGGAGAAAAGAGACAGAAGAGATAGCAGAAGAGATGAAAGAGAGGGACAGGGAAGAAAGAGGAACAGGAATGAAAGTGAAGAAACAGAAGAAATAGAAACATCACCTTCCTACCCTTACCTGCTACAAGGATAGCAGGCCTTGCCCAACTGTAAGCCAATATCAGCTGGACGCCCCGGTGACATAAGATACATGACACCTTCGCACCTTCAGCAGGACAAGGGTTAATGAGAAATTTTGGAGAAATTATGGATACCGGATTTACCCTAGAAATATTCACACTCTTTACCTTATAACAAGTCCTTTTACTACCTGTGAATGTGTGTAAAATTGCTGGATGAGTGGCACAGCATAGAAAGGCCATAGGGTTGCCATAATAACAAGACCAATGGAAAAGTGCACTTACCTTCTGAAGAGCTTCTTTGTCAGCTAACTCTTGAACAGCAAGCACACTTAACCTGAGAAAAGACAAAAAAAGAAAATCTGAATGGTTGCCTTTAGGAAACAAAGAATGCACAAAAGAACAAAACTCTGTTTTATATAAAGTCCCTTCATATACCCCTACATGTATGTACAATGATGTACATGTAACTAGTAAGGCTGCATGCATCCCCTAGCACCAGTTTAAGTGATAATCAACTTTCAGGGCCCGGTTGTTCAAAGCGTCGTTAGCTTAACGAGCTCGTTAAGGGTCATTTCGTTAACTGTTTTAGCAGATTCAATATACAATATTCTGATATTTTTTGCTGAAAAAATGTGAGTAGCTTTTGCATTGCAAAAGCTACTCACATTTTTTCAGCAAAAAATTTCAGCATATTTGTGTATCACTCGATTTAAATTTTAACGAATCGTTAACTAACGACATCGTTAGCTTTGAACAACTGGGCCCAGATGTTTGTAGTCTGGATTGCATTTTACATGGCATCATACATTTGTGGTCTGGATTACATCATACATGCACATTTGCGTCATACATGTACATTTGTGCTCTGCAGATTGCATCATACATGTATATGTACATTTGTGGTCCAGATTTCAATTTGGTTAAAAATCATTCTTAGATAAACGAGAAAACTCAACCATGTACTTTTGTAGGTTATAAAGGTTATCACTGAAAGAAAATTGTATATGCAGGACCACTCCATAATTTCATACTGATTTTTGTACATTTCCACTTGAAATGTACACAAACTCACCATTTGAAGGCAAAGCTATAACAAGTATTAGCTTCTACAAAAAGCTTGGTCTATGCTTAGCTAAGCAAACATTTTAGTTTGCTAAGCCTAGACCAAGCTTTTTGTGAAAGTCTGTACATGTAAGCTAATACTTGATTACATTAACCAGCCGATCAGATTACTTGATCCAGATTGTTGCTATAAATTCATACTTAATGGCAAACAGTTAGATCCAGATTAGTTGGCTTCTTCAGAAGCCCACTGATCTGGATCTACATTGTTTTCAAAGGCAGGGCAGATCCGGGTTCAGCAAGACCAGGGTTAACGTTGAGCAGTCTATGCATAGGTCTAGATAGGAGAGGGTATCAGGTAAATAGTTTTATTTCTCAACGAAAACGTAAGAAAAATATAGATACTTTTTGGTTGAAAAAAGCACCTTATCAAGAGCTATGTCATGGTAAACAGCATTGGACCAGCCCATTACCTTTCATAGAGTGAGTGCTTCCTGGGCACTGACAAACATTAAAATTATCTGGGATAGACAAAGATTGAAAGAAGAACTTCTCAATTCAAAATCAAGCCAATTATTATTATATAATTAATGGCATTTCATTTTACAAAAGAGTAATTTTAACAACCAAATATGTAATAGTAGTTATCTTGCAAACAATTTGTAAACAGATCAGTCATTTTTTTTTTTTTTTTTAATTCAATGCTTTTGTTAAGACATACAGGTAGTAAATTGTAAATAAATGAGGAAATTATTTTGTATGCAGGTTATACCTGCTAGTCCAATTTATATAAACTGTCATCTTTGGTTTAACTGTTTCCAAAACTAACCACTTTAGCAGAGGTGGAGGAGTATTTGGTGATAATTCTAGGATATTTTTTTTTCTTATTCCTCCATAAAAACAAAAAAATACAATTTTTGTAGAAGCAAATGTTATGAACATTTCTGTAAACTTTCAGCTTCATCCTCATTCTGAGGAGAACATTTTTTAATATTTTTTTTTTTTTGCAAATTTAACGATTTGGTTGCCATAGCAACAAATCAAATTCAGTGGTTTGGATAATATTCATGTGTAACATAGAGGACTACTGAAGGAACTTTTTTGTAAACATCTGTAAAAATTTCTGCAGTAAGACTGCAATAAATGACAATTTCCATTTTTCCCATTTTAAGTCTATGGCAACTATAAATTACCATAGCAACAAGAGTTCTTATCTGATTGAAACAAAAATTCCGCCCACCGCCCCCACCCCACTGTAGATGCTATTCATGAAATAGATGCTATTCATAAAATATGGTAAGAATCAACTTCATGGCTTCAGAAAAGAAAATGTTGCCTGAAGACAGACGGACGACGGATGCATGCCTATACTATAAGCTCACCCATTAGCCTAATCAACTCAGGTGAGCTAAAAAAACTAAATCACATGAAACTTACCCGTTTTCTAGGATAGTCATACAAACAACATCTCTGACTCCTGGATTCTGAGCTTTCTCCACCGAGAATCTCTCTAAATTCCAAGAAGCAATTTTTAATGCATTTCTATTATTGCATTTGAACACAGGGAAGTCAACTACTGGCCTAGTTGGTTTCTCAGACAAAGGACCTAATGTATCAATTAAGTTTTCCAAAGAATGTTTTGAGAATTCGTTTGATGGGTTTGAATTATTTCCAGAATTTAAAGAAATATCTGATGTCCGACTAGGTATTGCACTATTTATGTTTGATGATTTTTTGGAAGACGTATAGGAAGCACAATCTTCTATTAAATTATCCTCCAACGTCAACTGTGGCTTTATTGCACTTAAAACCTGTGGACCAATGCCTTTCACTTTTATTAAATCATCAATATTCGTAAAATGCCCTTTCTTGTCTCTGTAAGTTACAATATTTTCTGCTAATGTCTGTCCAATACCCTTTACCTTCATTAACTGGAACACATTGGAAGTATTCAGACTAACTTTATTGATGCCGTTACTTTCTCTCTTCCGGCTGTGACCACTACCGGGTGATTCTTTGGCGCTACCATCTCCAGATCCCCCAGATGAATTATTTGCTTTTTTCACACAAATTTCCTCACGAATTAACCCCAGTTTTGTTGCACCGACCCCTGAAACAAGAGCCAAGTCTTCAACACGTTTGAATCCACGTATCTGCTTTCGGTATTCAATAATCTGCCTGGCTGTGTCCCGACTTATTCCCGGGAGTGTCATTAGTTCTTCCTCCGTAGCAGTGTTAATATTAAGCTGATTCTGAACCAAGGACTCATTCTCATCCTCAAATGCAGTCATATTAAATGTAGCACTCAAGTTACGGCGATGGTTCTTTTTGAAACTTTTAGGCTTTTTGCCATCACTTTTGTCCCATTCTATCCCACTTTTACGTGGGATACAGCAACTATTCACTGCCCCCATCTTTCTGCTTTATCTTTGTCCAGTCTGTGTCTCAAATGAATAAAGTTACATCTTCACAGAAACAAACACATCCACAGAATAGTTCAATATCTGTTGCCAAAGTTAATTCCTACATCCTTCCAGTATTCATTGAATGTAAGGTTCATACCAGTAAACCTGTAAGAGAAAAATGTTAAAATTTATAAATTATAATCAATATTGCATTATTCATGTATTTTGGACAATGGAAAACCTTCATCACAGCTCCAAATAAGAGAGGGTATTCACATAATATTTTCCTTATTTCTCCTCGGAAACATATGTTGTTGGTACTCATTAGAAGTGCCTCTGTGAGGTGCTTCTAATGAGTACCACAATATATGTTTTCTTGGATATATAATGAAAATATTGGCACTTTTCAGCTGTTAAAGGAGCCTTTTCTGGCAAAGGTTGACTACTGTATTTACCCTAAATATTGAGACACTATGGCTCCAGTTAAAGCCCTTTTCTCAACTACAAAGTACATTGTATTGATATTTTTTTCTTATTTCTCCACAAAACCATATCTTGTCACAGAAACAAATACATCCAAAGAATAATTCAATACCTGTAGCCAAAATATATTCCTACATCTTGGAGTACACCTGAATTTGAATATATATCTGTTATAATAATAACCTGCAAGAAAATGTTAAAATTCTAGTTTTTTCATCCAAAAAGTACTGATATTTTTCTTATTTGCCACAAAAACATATGTTGAGGGTACTCATTAGAAGTGCCTCAATGAGGCACTTTTAATGAGTACCCACAACATTATGCTTTCTTGGAGACATAAGAAAAATGTTTACCGGATACCCCCTATTATCTAGAGCTCTGAACACCATAAATCCTTACCATACTGGTCCTGAAATTTGAATAGGTCTATTTAATTTCCCGTTGGTATGTTAAAAACAGCTAGATGAGTAGCAAACAATGGACCCTGATTAGATGCAGCCTTCTGAAGCATCTGATCTGGGTACAGACAATTTGGTCCGGCATGGCTTGGTCTGTCCCAATACCTGGTGTAAAAAATGAGCACAACATCAGAATGAAGAAGAAAACCATCTGATAAACTAGTTGCTCAGCAGAAGTCTGACATGTGTAACACATTTAATAAGTCAGCTTGTAATCATAATTCCAGATAAGAAGGGGTATGCACAGAATATTTTCCTTATTTCTCAATAAAAACATATGTTGTGGGTACTCATTAGAAGTGCCTCGCCGAGGCGCTTCTAATGAGTACCCACAACATATGTTTTTGTGGAAAAATAAAAAAAATATCAGTACTTTTTAGGTGAAAAAAAAAAAAAGCATCTTATCTGGACCTGTGTTGTAATAGATAATAATATGCAGATATCATCTGTTGATAATGATGTGACCTGCACCAAAGGTTATATTATATTTATCCCTATACAGATAGATATGCCTTGGCAAACTGAAGACCCAGATTACAGATATTTCTGTCATGTTCAGCCCTCCCTGAGAAAGAAAAGAGACAAGAAAACAGCCCTCCAATACTAGGTACCTCCTGTAAGAACAATTCTTGCCCTTTTCCCAACCTTAACCCTTCTCTTGCTGAACAAGACATGCCCTGCCTTACCAAACAGTGTAGCTCCAGATCAGTTGGCTTCTGAAGAAGCCAACTGATCTGAATCTGCACTGTTTGTCATTAAATATGTGAATTTCCATAAAAAAACCTGGATCAAGTAATCTGATTGGCTGGAAATTAGAAGTGGGCATGGCATCTTAATTTATTCAGCAAGGCAAGGGTTAAAGGAGAATGGACTCATTTGGTAGATATTCTGCCCTTTTTCACAAGGGAGACAACTTTTCTGATTTCCTATTTGCTTTACAGCACATCAAGCCCTTTTCAGAAGGGAGGCAAAACAAAAATACACAACTGACTCCCTTGAAAAAGAATCAATTCTCTTTTAGCCAAATCAGTAGGGCGCCCCAGCATTTACACTACAACCTCTTTAAACAGGCTTCATTATAACAGGGTTTTGGATATAACATGATTTAAAGACAGATCCCAAAATGTATAGATTATATAGAAAAATGTAATCTATACAGTTTTGTTTGGATATAACACGGTTGTTTAACTAACACGGTTTTAAATATGCTATGGACCCCAACAATAGTGTTATATTAGAGGTTCACACAGTGGTGAATATAAATTATGCTGCACTAGGTGAATAAAAATGGGAAATGATAATACCCCATCACTATCATCTGGTGGGCAGATAACTCACAGTTAAAGACTGACAAAATTGCCTATAAGCAATCCCAAACCAGATCTCCACATTATCAATGCACATATCAAGTTTGGTGAAAATCCATTGATATTTACTCGTTATTGTTTGGAAATGAAAATACAGACAGGCAGACAGATGGAAAACAGGTGGACGGACAGGTAACTCTGTCAAAAATTGAAGAAATTTGCCCATTAGCAATCCGAAATCATATCTCCACAGTATCAATGCACATACCAAGTTTGGTGAACATCCCTTGATATTTACTCAAATTATCATCCAGAAATGTACGACAGTTGGACGGATGGGCAGGTACACTGACGACCTATGTGAAACCATAATAACCTACCACTAACTTGTAGTGGGCCATGTAAAAACGTATAAACATAATATATAAACTGAAAGCCCCCAATTAGCCTGCACACTCGTACCAGCACTGCTTGATAATGTTAAATAATCTCACAAAAATCTAATGAATTCAGCTTTTTTTACAACACAAAAGTGTGTTGTGAGAGAAGCCTTGCCCACACTTTGATAGAGAAATTAGAAAATTATTAATCCAATGCTTGTCTTACATGTATCTAGAACAATGACCTAATATAATGACACCACACAGACGATCTAATTTTGCTGTCTACATTAAATTTCTTTGTTGTATGGTTTCATTTTGCATGACTTTTCTCATCTTGATAACAGCTGGATAAAGTAAAAAAAAAAAAAAATGTACCGGATAACTCCAGATAAGGTGCATTTTTTCAACAGAAATAATACTGATATGATTCTAATGTCTTCACAAAAACACATGTCATCACTGAGAAATAAGAAAAAATACCAATAATAAAAGAAATATGGAGGTATGAACATCCCCATTTTTCCAGTTTATTTATCCACAACTGAATCTCTAGTCATCAGGACTTTGATATGCTGTATACATTAACTCTTAAAGTGCCAAGCAAAATTTGTAGCAGACAACTATCAGTATTTTACTTAATTTTTTTTTTTTTTATTTTTCTTAGAAAAAAAAAGTCTTGACATTTCATGTGAATCGTCTGCTAGCAAACAATTCACATGAAATATCAAGGCTTATTTCCTGGGAGAAATGAAAAAAATATTAAAAGTGTCATCTGCTGCAGTCGTGACAGGAGCTTTAAGGGTTAATACTTATTTGATCTGTCTTTAATGTAATTGCAACACCAGGGAATCAATTTTCTATGAATATAGAATAAGGGAAATGTTAGCTATCACAGAGTTCCTTGTTCCATTTTCTATCACTCCAGATAATGTGTTTTATTTTTTCAGTCAAAAAGTACTAAATTTTTTTCTTATTTATCCATGAAAACATATGTTACGGGCACTCATTAGAAGCGCCTAGCCAAGGCACTTCTGATGAGTACCAACAACATATTTTTCTGAGAAATAAGAAAAATATTTACCTGGTGCCTCTCTTACCTAGAGCAATGGTTCTCCATACAGTCCCAAATAAGAGGGACTATTCACATAAGGATTTTTCTTTAATAATTTCTCCCTTACAACATATGTTGTGGGTACTCATTAGAAGCATCTCACCAAAGTGCTTCTATTATGAGTAACCACACTATAAGTTGTCATGGAAAGAAAAGAAAAATATCAAAGAATTTCAACATTTTCAATCACATAAATTAGACAAAATGCCTGCCACCAAGGCCACCCTGTAACAGGTGTATTCATTAACGTGAAAAACAATGTTTCACTTGACTGGCTCCCGTCTCCAATGTTTGATAGTCCACTAAAAATAAAACCAAATATAATATCATGACTATAAAGGCTTATCACTATTGACCAGCCTTTGCAGTCATATTATTTTGGTTTTATTTCAGTGGATTATCAAACAGGATTATAAGAAAAAAATAGTCACTGGAGACTGGAGCCAGTCTAATGTTTCATTCTGTTAACCCATTTACATTGAGTGAACTCTTTTACCACAACTCTTTGGACCAGTCTACTTCCAAAAGTAGGGAGTCTGGTTACTGTTCTTTCGACATCACTCAGAATAACGCTTTTTGCTTGGTGTTTTCTTTTAAATGAAAATCTTTTGTTCTGATTGACCATAGCTTATCAGAAACCATTTGTCTGTGTTTTGTTCTGCAATATTTACCCTAACACTAACTTGGTCTGCTCTGTGCAATTTCTATAGTAAAGTCATATTTTGAAATTTTTATCCAAGAAAATATTTTTTTTTAGTGTTCTTTGGTTATTTTTGATTACCTTTGTTTCATAACAATATTTTGAAAATTTCAGCAATTTTGAACAGGAGGAACTTGTTGAAAACCTGCCTAAGTTTACTTAATACCCGACTGATTTCTGCATTATTTGCAGCCATTTTACTATGAGAAAAAATGAAAAATATTTTGACTTTATATAACCAAAAAATAGAATAAAACTTTTTATTATATACAAAGTAATGAAATATAGAGAATTATTAATGAAATAAAATGCATATTTTCACTAGTGAAATATAAGTTTTATATTTTCACTAGTGAAAATATAAAACTTATATTTTCACTCCTCTGAGCAGTGAGAAATATAAGATCTGGATCTACTTTTTTCTTATTTACATTAATGTTTTCATTACACGAGATGAAAATTTTTATGGTATTCACTGAAAAAGAGTAAATTTTCTTTTTATTTTATTTTTACACGCCAATGCGCGTTTCTGACATCATATCTAACGTCACCAAACAAAACAAAACATGAACGTCATGGCGCCAAGGGACAAAACTGTTTCCCTTGCAAATGCAAGATTTGCATCTCTTCTATCGAAAGTGATGTATATAATAAAAAGAAAATTCAAATGTTTGTCGTGAATATGACTTTTATTTCATCTCGTGAAGTGAAAAAATGTATATTTCATTCGTGCCTTCGGCACTCATGAAATATACATTTTTTCACTTCACTCGATGTAATAAAAGTCATATTCACTCCAAACATTTGAATATCCTCTATTTACGTGTACATAGTTATGATAAATGGTTTTACATTTGGTTTAAACATATTTTATTTCATTTAATAAAGCACAAGGCAAATAACGACTTTCTGAAAGATGTCGAAAGGAGAGTAGTTTTTATTATTATTATGTTTTTAGAATTTCCTGTATTTAATACAAACAGTGTAGACCCTGATCAGATCCAGCATTCTGTGGCATCTGACCTGGATCTGCACTGTCAGCCAATTACCCCTTGTGGGTTTCCAGTCTAAAATGGGTCAATGCATGACCTTCAGACAGCAATATCTAATCATAGTTCTGATCTTGCGCTGTCAGCAGCTGTATGAAATCACGAATCTGCCATACAAACGAAAAGAACCTGCAAAACGACCTTTTCTGCTATTACCATAAAAGGGCAGGCCATCATATTCATTGTTAATTATGATTTGAAAAGTGTTTTCAAGATGATGGTAAAACTGCCAGATTATAACAAACGTAACCAGAAAGACAGTAAAAATAAACAAGAAATCCGCGGAAGGCGTCATCGCACCTGCTGGCGCAAAAGTCACAGGAGCCACAATCAGAATGTGGTTATTAAATAAGTTTATTTCATTCTTAGCAGTGCTTAGTTGGAAAACTGGGTTGAAAAAAAATGAAGACAAAGTGCCTAGTGGGGCACATATATTCCAGGCCAGTGCCATTCCCTCTAATGGCTATATCTATGGAACGTCCACGTAAAATGTGTAAAAGTCACTGGAGCATGAAATATTGAAATATAGGTCAAGGTCACTGGGTCAAGGTACCTGCCAAGCCAGTGCAATGAGGTGAAGCACTATGCAAGGTTTAGTGGTTGTGGGTCTTATATTTGAGGAGATACCGAACATCAACATAAAATGTGTCAGTCACTGGAGTGCAAAATATAGGTCAAGGCCACCAGGTCAAGGTACCTGCCTAGTCAGTACATCCAGAAGAAGCACTATATAAGATTTGGTGGTTGAAGGCCTTACAGTTGAGGACATATGGAAGGGCGACGTAAAAGGTGTAAAAGTCAATGGAGCGCAAAATATAGGTCAGGGTCACCCAGTCAAGGTACCTGTGGAGTCCGTACATTGAGGAGAAGCACTATGCGAGGTTTGATGGTTGTAGGCCTTATAGTTGAGGAGATTTTGAACGTCAACATAAAATGTGTAAAAAGCACTGGAGCACAAAATATAGGTCAAGGTCACCGGGTCAAGATACCTGCCAAGTCAGTACATCTAGGAGAAGCACTATGCAAGGTTTGGTGGCTAGAGGTCTTACACTTGAGGAGATCTGGAACATTGACGTAAATTATATCAAAGTCACTGCAGCCAAAATATAGGTCAAGGTCACCAGGTCAAGGTATCTGCTGAGTCAGTACATTGAGAAGAAGCACTTTGCAAAGGTTTGATGGTTGTAGACCTTATAGTTGAGGAGATATCGAACGTCGACGCAAAATGTTCAAAGTCACTGGAGCGCAAAATATAGGTCAAGGTCACCGGGTCAAGATACCTGCCGAGTCAGTACATCTAGGAGAAGCACTATGCAAGATTTGGTAGCTGTATGCCTTCTAGTTGAGAAGATCTGGAACGTCAACGTAAATTATGTCGAAGTCAATGGAGCGCAAAATATAGGTCAAGGTCACTGGGTCAATGTACCTGCCAAGTCTGGAGGTCAGGGAGATGTGTCATGCAAGGTATGATGGTTGTCGTAGAATTGTAGTTGATTAGAATACTAACTTTGACGTAAATGTCGAACTTCGACATAACAGAACTGTTAACAGACAGACGGACGGATGAACGGACAGAAGAATGGAAAAGCGGGCACCTATGTCGCAAAGTCAGGAGGGCAGGGAGATGTTTCATATAAGGTTTGGTGGTTGTTTAGTCTTGTAGTTGATTAGAATACTAACTTTGACATAAATGTCGAACTTCGACATAACAGAACTGTTAACAGACGGACAGACAGACGGATGAACGGACAGACAAATGGAAAAGCGGGCACCTATGTCGCAAAGTCTGGAGGTCAGGGAGATGTTTCATGCAAGGTTTGATGGTTGTTTACTCTTGTAGTTGATTAGTATACTAACTTTGACATAAATGTCGAACTTCGACATAAATGTTGACAGACAGACGGACGAACGGACAGACGAAGTGAAATCCGGATACCTATGTTGCAAAGTCAGGAGGTCAGGGAGATGTTTCCCGCAAGGTTTGATGGTTGTTTAGTCTTGTAGTTGATTAGAATACTTACTTTGACATAAATGTCGAACTTCGACATAAATGTTGACAGACGGACGGAAGGACGGACGGACGGACGGACGGACGGAAAATCGGACGCCTATATCGCACCCTGCTACAAGCAGGTGCGATAACAAAAGGATGCTTGTAATTCTTTTCTTACTATAAAAACTCGTTTGTCCTTCCATACGCACATTATTGATTATTGTTTAGTTTTAGCATTAGTTAAATGTAGCTGCTGGGTGGTGCCAAAACAGCCCCTGTAGCTCAGTTAGGACAATGCTCGCCTCCCACGCAGAAGGTTGCGGGTTCTAAACCCAGATTTTTTTTTGTTTATGAATATGTCCTGTTCCTTTTTTTTTTTTTCATTGTTATAAGTACCGTATTCGACCTAATTACCGCACAGTGCACTTAGGTTTTTCAAAATATGACTCTACTTACTAAGGATACCCTTAAAAACAAATATCAGCAAAGGCCTTATTTGGTGTTTATGCGAGTTTTTTTTTGTTTTTCTTTTCTTCTGATTTTCTTTATTAAAACATATGTTGTGGGTACTCATTTGAATTGCATCAACAAGTTGATGCAATTCAAATGAGTACCCACAACATATGCCTTTATAAAGAAGTAGACAAAAAGTAAACTGGCTATAATTTGAAGACTATGGAATTGCTTGACTGTGCGCTTATAGGAGTATGTGCGGTAATTAGGTCGAATACGGTATGTAAATATACAACCTACATCATGTATCTGTTTTTTACAGATATTACTTGTTATGGTATAAAATGGATAATATTGAAATAAAGGTCAAACTGGCCTCTTAATCTGCTTAATCCTTAGTACTGCAACTACCTAAATATTCTGCCATCTTAACTCCAGAACATAATTATTCTACAATCTGAACAACCCGACTGTCCAATGAGGTGTCTAAAATGATAAAATGTTGTGACGGGATGGCACAGAATAGACCCTGATCTTTTCTTGAAGGTCTGACCTTGTCTGCACTGTTTGCTCAGGCATGTCTGTCCAAATACTTTAGTTATGGCACATACCGTATTCGACCTAATTACCGCACTGCGCTTAAATTTTTCAAAAGCACTGGGGAAACTTGTGGTAAAATATCCATGTAATAAGGGCACACTTGAAAGAAAGAGCAACAGAGGACTTCATGAGGAGCGTATTTAATGATGCTTATGCAATGTTATTTTCTGTTTTCTTTATAGAATCATATGTTGTGGATACTCATTTGAATTGCCTCGACTTGTCAAGGCAATTCAAATGAGTACCCACAACATATGTCTTTTTCATAAAGAAGTAGATAAAAGTACACTGGTTGTAATCTTTTAGATTACTAAATTGTTTGACTGTGCGCTTATAGGAGCATGTGCGGTAATTGGGTTGAATACGGTATAACAGTACAGATTAATTTTTAGCTAACTACAGTATAAAGAGTTGAACCAGTAAATAATCATTCAGTGACCCATATATAAAACATAATAGTTCCAGATACGCTGATTTAATAGCAAGAGAGATATTTTTCTTATTTCTCTATGAAACCTATGATATGGGTTTTCATCAGAAGCATCTCTGCGAGGCGCTCCTGATGAGTACCCCCAACATATGTTTTCGTGAAGAAATAAGAAAAATATCAGTTCTTTTTTGGTCACAAAATGTACCTTAACTGGAACTATGAAATTTATAAGAACTTAACACCTTATGAAAACACTACCACATTCCTCCCCAGATTATAATGTATACAAGTCATTAGGTGAGAAAATGAATCTTTGGCCATGTGAACTCAGACCTAATCTTCCCTATAACATAATTTACATGTAAAAAAAAAATTGTCATTGGATTATTGCATAAATTTGTAGTAAAACTGATTATCAATCATACAGCATTTTCATCAGATTGCAATAAATAATGGTTACCCAAATAATACCAGTATGTATTAACTATTAACCCTTGTCCTGCTGAACCCGGATATACCCTGTTTTGCAAACAGTGTAGAGCCAGATCAGTTGGCTTCTGAAGAAGCCAACTGATCTGGATCTGCACTGTTTGCCATCAAGTATGCAAATGTATAGCAACAATCTGGATCAAGTAACCTGATTGGCTGAAAATTAGAAGTGGGTGTGGCATCTTAATTTATTCAGCAGGACAAGGGTTAAGGCAAATTTAATACCAGTACATATTAAAGCTTCCCTTAGGGTTATCCTCGTCCTGCTGCACCCAGATATGCCCTGACTTTGCAAACAATGTATATCCAGATCAGTTGGCTTCTGAAGAAGCCAACTGATCTGGCTCTGCATTGTCAGTCATTAAGTGTAAATCTATGATCAAGTACCGTAATCTGATTGGCTGAAAATTAGAAGTGGGCATGGCATTTTGAATTATTCTGTATGACAAGGGTTAATAGACAGCCCAGTATCTATTTTTAGTTGCAAGAGCATTCTATACTTGCAGCAGGTGTGGGATGGTGATGATGATGATTTGGTGTTTTACATCCCTTGCAACATTTTTTCATATTGAGCTGATGCAAGGGTGATAATGAAAGGCTCTGTGCAATGGAGCTATGTGCTAAAATTCAGTTGAATTCTGCTTCCAATAGGATTCAAAACTAAATCGAGTTAAATCCTGCTTCCAATGGGATTCAAATATGGGACCCCTTGATCAGAAGTTGAGAGCTCTAAACACCCTGCATTCAGATGCCATCTGAAAATGTCATCTTGCTTGGCTCTTAATCCATTTTAGTCTGGAAATCCCTAAAAGGGTAATTAAATGGAAAACAGTACAGACCCAGATAAGATCCCACAGAATGCGGCATATGATCAGGGTCTACACTGTTTGCTTTACATACATGTACAAGAATTTCTATAAAACATAGTAAAAATAGAAACCAACCAGACATCCTGCTATTGGAAATAGACTGGTCCAAAGAGTTGTGGTAGAAAATCCACTCCACGAAAATGGGTTAAAGGGTTAGATTCCTTAAGGCATAAGCAACCGCAAATGTCTATAGCAGTGTCAAGCTTACTCACAACCGGTACACAATGACTGTTTGAACTTGTAGAATTTAAAAAAATGAACACAGGCAGCAAAGGGGCAGACTATTGTATATAACCTAAATATTTTGATATCATACATGTAACTCCTTACCATACTTGTTCTAACTAATGATAATGATGGTTTGGTGTTTTACGTCACTTTCAACATTATTTAAGTCATATCAAGACTATGATTGATTATGTTGGGGTTTAACGACACATCAACCCTTGTGGATCATTTTGTGTTGTCTCCCAGAGAAAGGGAGAAAAGAGACAAAAGAGGAGATGAAAGAGAGGGACAGGAAAGAAAGAGGAACAGGAACCAAAGTTAAGAAACAGAAGAAATACATGTAGAAACATTCCCCCTCTACCCTTACCTGTTACAAGGATAACAGGCCTTGCCCAACTGTAAGCCAATATCAGTTGGACGCCCTTGTGACGTAAGATGCACGACACCTTCACTACACTCCACCACCCCATCATATCGAGACAATGGGACGATTACACTGAAAGGCTCTTTTTGCAATGAAGCACTGTACAGTCACGAGATGAATTCCACCTCTAGAGGGATTTAAACCTGAGACCTCATGATCCAAAGTCAGAAGTGCTAACCACTCCACCACCAGGACGCTTCCATCTAACATTTAAACGTCAATTTAACTACCTGGGCCCAGTTGTTCAAAGCTAACGACATCGTTAGTTAACGATTCGTTAAAATTTACATCGAGTGATACGCAAATATGCTGAAATTTTTTGTTGAAAAAATGTGAGTAGCTTTTGCAGTGCAAAAGCTACTCACATTTTTTCAGCAAAAAATATCAGAATATTGTACATTGAATCCGCTAAAACAGTTAACGAAATGACCCTTAACGAGCTTGTTAAGCTAACGAAGCTTTGAACAACCGGGCCCTGTTTGCTGTGTCTAAAAAACTGACGGATAAGTAGTAAACAGAACCTGATCAGATGTTGCTTTCTGTGGCATCTGACCAGGGTCTACACTGTTTACGGTAAATGTCCGAAAATTCTGAACATTTTATTCTGCACTTTTTAGCCTAAATTATGCTTTTTATGTAGTTTTTTTTTTCTTGAATACTAAGTGAAATGGCAAACAGTGTAGACCCTGATCAGACTCAGGAGCAGTCTGATCTGGGCCTGCACTGTCTGCATATGCCATTTTGTCAGAAACTGAGGTGTTTGAAATTTTAGGATATGTACCATACTCGGCCCTCTTTGTCCAAATACTTAGGCTAAATAAGGTAGATGGCAACAGGCAGCCTAGCTACACAGACTTTGTTTGGATCTTTCTATTTACTTACCATGTATAAAGCTACAGATAAGGCGCTTTTTTCATCCGAAAAATGCTGATATTTTTCTTACTTCTCCATGAAAACATATGCTGTGGTACTCATTAGAAGCGCCTTTCTGAGGTGCTTCTAATGGGTTCCCACAACATATGTTTTCACCAAGAATAAGCAAAATAGTTTGTTGACACCCTCTCTTGTCTGCAGATGGTATGATTATATATGTCACTGGGACATTTTCTCATCACAGATCACACCTGGGGGTGACTAGGGCAACATCTTCACCCAATTGGCCGCAATCCTGCCTCATCGAAAATTGAGGGTGAAAACACTTCATCCCCAATTTTTCAGTATTTTTCAGAGCCCATCTAAATCTGTCAATACTTAGATAACAAAATACATTTTTGTTATGTAGTCTTCACAAAAACATACAGTGTGGGCACTTCTAATGAGCACTTACAATTTTAATTTTCATGGAGAAGTAAGAAAACTACGCATCAATATTTTTGTTCAAGACGATCTAAACTAACAAATCTAAACATAGCTCCAGATAAGGTGCTCTTTTCAACCCAAAATTCATATTTTTTCTCATTTTCTCCACGAAAACATATGCTGTGGGAACTCATTAGAGGCGCTTCTAAGCGCTGAGGTGCTTCTAATGAGTCCCCACAACGTATGTTTTCATAGAGAATTAAGAGAAATATTTTCCTGATACCCACTCCTATCTGGAGCTATGTCTACTGTCTAGAGCTGTGACCTATACCAGCTTATGTCAGCCGCACATCCATGCAGTCTGATCAGAGTACTCACTGTCCACCTGACATATCCTGGATACTTGGTCATCCAAAGGGTACCAAGGTGATGACTGATCAGTCTGCACAGGATGATCTGAGTTTTCCCTGGGCACATATATCGGAAGTGCAGTTGCTCACATTATCGCCCCAATTCTTGCAATGATTCATAGTTCCAGATAGGGCACATTTTTCATCCGAAATGTATTGATAGTTTTCTTAATTCCAATCAAAAACATACACTGTTGGTTTATTGTGTTGGGGCTTTACGACACGTCAACCCTTGTGGGTCATTTTGTGTCGTCTCCCAGAGAAAAAGGGAGAAAAGAGATAGAAGAGATAGTAGAGGAGATGAAAGAGAGGGACAGGGAAGAAAGAGGAATAGGAATGAAAGTGAAGAAACAGAAGAAATAAAAACATTCTCCCTCTACTCTTACCTGCTACAAGGGTAACAGGCCTTGTCCAACTGTAAGCCAATATCAGTTGGACGCCCCGGTGACGCAAGCTACACGACGCCTTCACACCACCCGACCACACCACCCGAATATGTTGTTGGTACTCATTAGAAGCCCTTCACCTATTTTCTTATTTCTCAACAAAAACATCAAAAGCATGAGGGACAAAAACTGATCAATATAGCTCATTCTGAGCTCAGAAGAGCTAAAAGCCAAATATGATACAGTCATAACTGAAATACTGGTAAGCCTCCTGTGGGATTAAAACCCAGGCCCACATGATCAGAAATGGGGAGCTTGGCCACGGGGACATTCCATAATTGCCCACATACACAGTGAGAAAAGATAATGTTAACCCTTGTCCTGCTGAACCCGGATAAACCCTGCCTTTGCAAACAGTGTAGATCCAGATCAGTTGGCTTCTGAAGAAGCCAACTGATCTGGATCTGCACTGTTTGCCATTTAGTATGTGAAGTTATAGCAAAAATCCAGATCAAGTGATCCGATTGGCAGAAAATTAGAAGTGGGTGTGGCATCAGAGCTTTCTTCCTCAGACCTCTCTTGTTCTATCTGCAACAGGCAGTTTAGAGCTAAGACTGGTCTCATCAGCCATCTTAGAACACACAAATACATGTAATAACACATCACACAGTTGATTAGGATTGGTCATTGTCAGTAATGACAGATGAACAAGGCCTCCCAGGCCTATGCTTTCCATCAACCTGTAAGTCAATGGTTGTTGACTGCACTGTTGGAGCATTCCATGTCCATACGAGCGGAGCCATCTCTCCTTCAGAATGAGGTCCAGAACTTCAATGCCAAGCCTCAATGGATCTGGTGGTGACAATGTCTTGTGGCTTAACATTGCAGATCTGTCTGATCATTGCCCTGTCATTTCAGACGTTGGTGGTTTGGCTTTCGCTGCGGAGGTTTGGATCAATCTCCATGAAAGAATGTTGCTGCAACAGTCCCTTTTAACCTGACAAGGCCCAATAAAAACAGTGTTTCTTTACATTAGTCCAATTATTCTCTTTAGTCAAAGTAGACTCTCAAGTGAGCACTCAATCTGGCTTGATGAGAAATTCTTTTACCATCATAAATATGTAAATACATTAGCATTAACCCATGGTGTGTAAGAAATAGAATTTTTTTTTTTTTTTTTTTTGACTCTCTTTTTGGATAACAATATTATGGGCCCCATCAAGTGAAAAAGTGTGTTTGATTTCAAGCTTGCAGTTTTACGGCCAGGTCAACCCATTAGGGTCATGCTGAGCATGGTCAGTTTACCTAAGCATACTTTTCCTGGACAGGCTGTGTCCTCTAAGTGGTTTACAAGTACTTAAATTGTGCGTATTCTTTTGCCAGAGACTGACAACTACCCTTCTTCACTCAGCAAAAGGGAATGACCATAGAAAATATTTTATGATCAAACTCAATGAAAGAATGTTGCCAGATCCTGAGAGAAGGAAACCTGCGACCTTCTGATCACCAGTCAGATGTGCATCGGACTGAACCATCCAGGCCAGCAAATTTGCCTTCGACCATGCACAAAATGCCCAGATTCAGTTCATCCTGCACTTGAGCAAAGTACATGTAACACATGGGCCTTTGCTCTCCATTCATACATCATAGGTCTAGATAAGGGTATCAGATCAATATTTTTCTTATTTCTCCACAACATATGTTTTCATGGAGAAATAAGAAAAATATCAATACTTTTGGACTGAAAAAAGCATCTTATCAAGAGCTATGATACATTCTGCAGTATCCAATGACTCTATTGGTGGACTATGAAGGCCCTTATCAGACAGCCCGGGTGTGCAGGCTGATCTGGGCCTTCATTGTCCGCATATGACTAAAGAGACATTTTCGCATGGCACGGCCCATATAATCCTGATACAAAAAAATAATGTATTTAATTTCTTATGCAAATCCCGATTATTTTGTCCTTCTAATGAGTACCCACGATACCAGTATTTATTTTCGTGGAGAATTAAGAAAAATGTTTAGCAGAAACAAACCCACCCCCACCATCATCTTGTGCTATGGTGAAGGTTTGACTGTTTTTTGTTTTTCTTTTTATCAAATGCAAACATACTGATAATAGCCAAATCAACATGTACAAGCAAAGACTAAAGTGCTTGATCAGACTACAACAAACAAGGTTAGGTAAACTGAACGGCTCGACATGATCTTGATAATGTTGACTGGGGTGCAAACTCTAAACCAACCATCCAATCTTACATAGAAAAAAAAGTTAACCCTTCTCTTGCTGAGCACGACATGTCCGGTTTTAGCAAACAGTGTAGATCCAGATCAGTTGGCTTCTGAAGAAGCCAACTGATCTGGAACTGCACTGTTTGTCATTAAATATGTGAATTTCTATCAAAAACCTGGATCAAGTAATCTGATTGGCTGGAATTTAGAAGTGGGCGTGGCATCTTAATTTATTCAGCATGACAAGGGTTAAATACATGTATATTATGACCAACATAAATCATCTAGGTATTTTCTTTGTTATCAAATTTTCTCCCCAAAAGAGGCTGAGTAATGCCTCATTAATATTTAGTGGACTGCTACCATCTGGAGTATGACTTTTACATTATGCAGTACGGCTCATTTACAAACTATTTCTCCTATTTCGCCTGCTTAAGGAATACTATTTCATTATTCATATTAAATATAGATATTCTTATTTAATTAGGTCATTCAAATAAAAAAAACAAACAACAAAAAAACATACGGTAGTCTTTTGCATCTGCAAATGATAATGACATTTTTCTTATTCCCATTTTTTTTTTTTTTTTGGTCTAAATAAAGATTCCACATATGGCAATGGTGCTTTTAGGTGGGCCTGGGTTTTCACAGTTTGCATAGGTGATAGTTTTTTATATACATTTTTCCTATAGCTGCCAGACAGTTTTAGCACAATTATGCAAGGTTTTTCACATATCGGTTATCTAACCCTGGTCTTGCTGAACCTGGATATGCCTTATCTTTGCAAACAGTGTGATCCAGATCAGTTGGATTCTTCAAAAGCCAAATGATCTGGAGTAACACTGTTTGTCATTAAGTGTGCAAATTTGTATTAACAGCCTGGATCAAGAAATCTGATTGGCTGAAAATTAGATGTGGGCATGGCATCTTGATTTATTCAGCATGGCATGGGTAAAAGGCTCCATATTCCTCAAAAATAGACATTTTATTATCTTTATTTAAGAAAGGTTTAATAAACTGATATATGCTATTAATACAATAAAAAAATGTGGCACCTGACAGTCTGTAAAATTTCAGTTAGCCCTGTTCTTAAAATGGATAAAAAATGAAACATTTTTTTATCGTATCTCTGAATTTATGTTGCCAACATGAATTCAGAGATACAATATAAAATCATTTCATTTTTATATGTACAATGTATATTTGATATAAGTATGCTTTTAATTAGTATTCTGTGCTTTCAATCAACTCTAATTTTAATCATGGTTCATCTGAAACACAGGTTTTTTTTTTCTTGGCCTTATCATTCTTCTACTTTCTCGATACTATGAAATACTGTCAAAATTAAGCTACAAAATACAGTTTCATAGGAGGCATAATTATGTTGTCACAGCTCCAGGTAAGAGAGGGTATCCAAATAATATTTTTCTTATTTCTCAAAAAAAAAGATATGTTGTAGGTACTCATTAGAAGACACTTTGTTGCTTTGTTGTTGTGTTGGGATTTAACGACACGTCAACCCTTGTGGGTCATTTTGTGTCGACTCCCAGAGAAAGGGAGAAGAGAGCTACATGTAGTAGAGGAGATGAAAGTGAGGATAGTGGAGCAAGAGGAAAATGAATGAAAGTGAAGAAACAGAAGAAATAAAAACATTCACCCTCTACTCTTACCTGCTACATGGATAGCAGGCCTTGCCCAAATGTAAGCCAATATCAGTTTGACGCCCCGGTGATACAAGATACAAGCCACCTTTGCCTCACCCAACCACCCTCCCTGAGGCACTTCTAATGAGTACAACAACATTATATTTTCTTTGAGAAATAAGAAAAATATCAATACCGTAATAACCCTAAGTATTGGGGCAACTAAGCAGAATGCAACATCTGATTAGGTTCTACACTGTAACATCACTGTTTGCCACACATACAGCAATATTTTAGACATATCAACTTGTAACAGAATGGAATACATCGAGGGTTGAGCGCAAGACTATGGTAACTCAAACATATTTCTGAAACCCTTGTTTAGGGGCAACTTGGACCCCTTTGTAAACAATGCAAATTTAGGTGCCATTGCTCATACGAGCAATGGCACCTAAATTTTCATTGTTTACAGAAAGAAATGTTGTAATCTTCATAACGCCTTCATGGTGAGGAGATTAGGTTTGGGGAAAAACAACCATCTGACTTACGCCAGTCTTGCGCTCAACCCTCGACATGTACTTCAAATTTTAGGACAAGTATGGCAAATAGACAAGCCTGATAAGGTGTCCCAATACTAAGGTAAATACGGTTCTTTTAAGTTGAAAAAAGCCTATTATCTGGAGCTATGGTCATGGCTACTCATTAGAATGTTTCACTTTTGTGCTTCTAATGAGTATCCACATTTCGTTTTGAAGAAATAAGAAAAACATTTATCTGTATATCCCATCTTATTTATACATCTCTACAAATGTACCTGTCCATTAATTAATCCTGGGATCATGCAATCATCCTCCAAACAGATCTCTCTCTACATAGAGATTTAATATCATGTTTTAATCCCAATACACACCTTCAGAATAAATCCTCCTTCTACACACAATCTTTCATTCATAAATGGTCTTTGGCCCAATTTGACCCCTTAACATTTAAAAGATGAAATCAAGTGTGAAAAGACAAAACAATAATTCTGACCATTGACAAAGAGCTCCAGATAAAGGAGCTTTCCACAGCTTTAGATAAAACATATTTCCTTTTTTTTTAACCCATTTTAGATTTTCTGTTTGTTCGTATTGAGGTTTTATGGCCAATCACCCCACTGGGGGTCATGCTGAGCGCCATCAGTTTACCTAACCACACTTTTTCCAGGGCAGGCTTGGTCTTCTGAGTAGTTAACCAGTACTTGTATATATTCTTTCGCCAGAATCTAACAAATGCCTTTCTTGAATCAGCAAAAGGGAGAGAATAACCATAGAAAATATTTCATGTTCAATCTTCACGAAAGAATGTCGCCGGACCTGGCCGGGATTGAACCCATGACTTACGGATCTCCAGTCGGAGGCGCATCCTTAAATGAGCAAAAGAGGCCCGCTCATTAAATTTTTAGACTGGATAGACTCCGCCACACTATATATTGGAAGATTAGGTATGTCAGGCAATGTTAGATATTCCAAGAGAAAAATGGCTAAACTGTTTGTAAACCATAGCTACAGATAAGAGGAGGTATCCACATAATATTTTTCTTCTTTCTTGAAAACATATGTTGTGGGTACTCATTAGAAGTGCCTCGCCGAGCCGCTTCTAATGAGTACCCACAACATATGTTTTCTTTGAGAAATAAGAAAGATATCAGCATTTTTCGGAGTAAAAAAGTGCCTTATCTGTTGCTATAGTAAACCATGGAGATCCTGATCAGAACCAAATGATTGGCCCAGTCAACCAAATAACATTATGTCCAGCTTGGTCAGTTTACATACCACCCTTTTACTGGACAGGCTTAGTCCTCTTAACGGTCAACCTGTATTGTACACATTCTTTCACCAGAAACTGACAGCTGCCCTTCTTGAATCAGTGGAAGGGGCCCTGAGGAAGGGGGAGAATGACTGTAGAAAATAGTTAATGATCAATCTCCACGAAAGAACGATGCTGTACCAGACGGAGATCGAACCCGCGAACTCCTGATCACCAGTCGGACGAGCATCCAACTGAGCCACCAAGACCAGCATGAACTTGCTCAAATTTTAGGGTAAGTAAGGTTAGGCATTTAGGCATAGCGCCAGATAAAGCATTTTTTGTTTCAATCGAACAGAACTAATATTTTTCTTATTTCTCCATGAAACAAACATTGTGCGTCGTAGGTATTCATTTGTATTTCGGCGCGGCACTTTTTATAAGCACCCACAACGTAATGTTTTCATGGAGAAATAAGAAAAATATTATGTGAATACCCACTCTTATCTTATATGTTAGGTGTCTGAATACTTGGAGTAAATACTGAAATAATATCTCCAATGCATCTTCTCAGTTTAGACTGGCACCAGTCTCCAATGACTAAATATTTATTCTTATGATCCTGTTTGATAATCCAGTAAAATAAAACCAAAATATTTATATAAAGGCTGGTCTAGTATATGTACCAACGATGGAAGTTCTTATGCTTGCAGATTTTATGTCATACTACAGTATTGTTTGTATTGCTCCTTAAGAACACTCAAGCACAATATTTTGATAACCTTATACAGTAAAACCTCAATGGCTCTAACATCTTTTGGACCATGGAAATTTATTCGAGGCATGGGTAGTTCGAGCCACTGAGGGTTAAACATGGCGCCGGGTCAGGAAGCAAATGGTGATAATTTAAGGAAATCTTTTTGATATTCAA
Organism: Anodontia alba; assembly: GCA_964016985.1. Lineage (NCBI taxonomy): Eukaryota > Metazoa > Mollusca > Bivalvia > Lucinida > Lucinidae > Anodontia > Anodontia alba. The sequence goes on along the minus strand of OZ024827.1, from coordinate 68,246,806 downwards.
TACAATAATAGTATGTTGGTTGTACTCATTAGAATCACCTTGATGAGGCCATTCTAATGAGTACACACAACATACGATTTCATGATAAAATAAGAAAAATTCCCTAAATATTTGTTTTCTTGAGCAATCGGAAGCATTTCATTGGTACTAAATCGGTGTTCCGAGTCATCGAGGCTTTAAAAAACATGTAAGTAAATTATGCTGAGTGCTCAACAATGACAATAGGGTTATGCATCAAGTTTGCCATGATAAAATGCCTTGTTTCTTGCTACATTCTCTGAGCCTATCCTGGTTTTTGTCAGATCAACAAAATGGAAATTGACAACAACTTACCAACTAGAAAGGGTGCTTTTCACTATAACTTATAACAGTCCTTTACTCCTTTTCATTCTGTTGTGTGATGCAGATTCCCCCTCTTGAGTTAGTCACAATGTACCTGATAATCTACTGTTGCAAATATGTGTGTCAAGTCTCCTAACTTATCCTACCGGTTATGATTTATGCATAATTGTATGTCCGATTACACGAAGGACACTATGGGCAAATTCAGCAGAAAACGATTTTTTTTTTTTTTTTTTTTTTTCAGATTAGAAATTTAATGCAAATTGTCTCCTAAGAAGATAATTTGCATGTGATGTCGAATCCTATTTTCTCCAAAACATAAAATTATTTCAAATTCACAGTCTTCTGCTGATTTTTTTACCCAGCATACTAAGGGTTAATCACCTTATTATCAACAAAATGATAACTGAATTAATTTTAACCCTAGATCTGCTGAACCCTGATAAGCCCCGCCATGCCTTTGCAAACAGTGTAGATCCAGATCAGTTGGCTTCTGAAGAAGCCAACTGATCTAGATCTGCACTGTTTGTCATTAAGTATCTGATTTTGTATCAACTACCTGAATCCAGTAACATGATTGATTGAAAATTAGAAGTGGGTGTTGCATCCTAAAGGCTCCATATTCCAAAGGTTTAATATATTGTTATATGGTATTGACCCTTAAAGCACCAATCACAACAATTGTCGTCTGCTTTGTCTTCTGCTTGTGATTTTAAAAGTCATTTTTGCAAACAGTGTGGACCCAGATCAGACTTAAAGGAGCAGTCTGATCTGGGTCCACACTGTTTGCCTGTATGCAAAAATAGGTTTGAAAAGTTTGCAAGAATATTCAGCAGACAACATTTTCAGATGCAGATTTTCTTGGCGCTTTAAGGGTTAATACAATTATAAAATGTGGCACCTGTCAGCCTATAAAATTTCATTTAGTCTCCTTGAAATGAAATGATTTTTTTCTCTGAATTAATTTTGCCAACATTAATTCAGAGATACAAAAAAAAAAAATCATTTCTTTTTTGATCCAGTTCAAAAACGAGAGACCAACTGAAATTTTACAGGCTGTCAGATGCGAGATTTGACAATCATATTAATAGTATATATCAATTTATTAAATTTTTCTTGGCTAAAAAATTGTCTATTTTGAGGAATATGGAGCCTTTAATTTTTTCAGCATAACAAGGGTTTAGGCAGACATGTAGCTCCAGATAAGGGGGCATATCCAAATATTTTTTTTTTCTTATTTCTTCATGAAACTTATGTTGTGAGTACTCATTAGAATTTTGCACATCAGTGTGGCCCTTCTAATGAGTACCTACAATATAATAAGAACAATATCAGTACTTTCAATTGAAAAAAAAAGGGCCTCATCTGGGACTATGAGCAGAGTGGACTAGCACAGGACATCCTGAGGAAATAACAGAACATACTGTATCCGCCCTAATTACCGCACATGCTCCTATAAGCGCACAGTCAAGCAATTTCATAGGCTTAGGTTACAACAAGTGGAGGCAATTCAAATGAGTACACAACATATGCTTTTATAAACTCCAGGGGTTATTCAAAGGAGTACCTGCAATATATGCTTTTATAAGAAAATCAAAACACACAATACATAAGCATCATTAAATACACCCCTCCATTACATAAGCATCATTAAATACGCCCCTCAGGAAGTCCTCTGCTGATATTCCTTTAAAGACTATGCCCTTATTAGGAAGATATTTTTCTGCAGGTTTTCCAGTAATTTTGAAAAAACTTAAGCGCACAGTGTGGTAATTAGGGTGAATATGGTACATGCCTGTATACCTGTAGTTAAATGTTTCAAAAATAACAATTTAACCCTTGCCATGCTGAATAAATCAAGATGCAATCCCCACTTCTAGTTTTCAGTCAATCAGATTACTTTAACCAGGTTTTTGATACAAATTCACATACTTAATGACAAACAGTGCAGATCCAGATCAAACCAACTGATCTGGATCTACACTGTTTGCAAAGACAGGATTCAGCAGGACAAAGGTTAACTCTTAGCATAATTAGGCTTCCCTGACATTTAAGTCCACATATGGAGTCCTGGACTCCCATCTAGGTGACTGAGATGCCTGCTTTTCAGAGAAAATTCAGAAGTACAAACTAATCGCAAAATGAGTACCCACAACATATGTTTTCATGAACAAATAAGAAAAATATCAGTACTTTTTGGTTGACATTTGTTAAGGCTATTTTATCATTTTTTTTTCACTTTTATTGACCACAAATCTAGATTGACCCAAACAGACAGCTTTGAATTTCATTTTTTTATACATTTGTAACTTGCCAATAAAAACAGAATGTGAGAAAAGTACATGTATGTTCCTAAAAATAGAATTTTCCGATTAGTCGACTATAAATTTCACTTTTCTCCAAAAGTGAAAATGGCTGCAAATTATGCAGAAATCAGTAGTGTAGGTAAATTGGAGACAAGTTTTCAACAAGTTCCACATGTTCCATTTGTTCAAATTTTCTGTAATTTTCATAATATTGTTGTGAAATATCAATAATTAAAAATCAGCAGAGAAAAGAAAAGAAAAAAAAACTCTTTACACAACGTATATAAAATTAAAAAAAAAGAACAATTTGCATAGGTCAGACCAGTTTTTGGCCATATACATGTATTTGTTTGTGTTGAGGTTTTACTGCCCAGTCAACCCAATGGGACCATGTTGAGCGCAGTCAGTTTACCTAACCACACGTTTGCCCAACAGGTTTACTCCCGAGTGAGTCCTCTAAGCACTTTACCAGCATTGTACACATTCTTTCCCGAGAAACTTATAACTGCCCTTCTTGAATCAGCGGAAGGCAGTTTATTTCTGGCTTGACACTGCTGTGAAAATCATGGGAATGGCACAATGGCGTGGCCTAGGCACAACATTGAAAGAGGTAATACGGGAAGTTACTGTTTCCAGGAAATGGGGCATTGCCCAGTTACAGGTCTACTGTCTTTTCAGCATGGGTGAAAAAGACATTTTTGCTCAAGGCATTTTATTTTAAATGAAAATATTTTGTTTTGATTAACCAGTACAGTGGTTACATGTAGGTTTAACTCTTTCAATGTCGGCATATGATGTATAAATGACATGTGCCCACTGAGTTGTAGCAAATCCATTTTTCTTACTGGATTTCTTTCTTTTCTTACTCATTTATGTAGGTCACTCAGTGACCTCTGGAGAAACTTTTTCTTAATTGCGTTACTCTTTGTGGTTGTCCCGATATATAGCATGCAGCTTCAAATTTGTGTGGGCGTCTATGCCAGTGTTTATTTAGCAGACTTCTGAAACTATTCACAGAGGATGCCAGTACTACGTTCTCAGGAAGTGCATTCCAATCATCTATGTCTCTCAATCTAATAGTGCATATATAAGTCTACACCCTCTTTTGAACAGCTTTAACCCTTGTCATGCTGAATAAATTAAGAAGCCACACCCATTTCTAATTTTCAGCCAATCAGATTACTTGATTGAGGTTGTTGATATAGATTCACATATTTAATGGCAAATAGTGCAGATCCAGATCAGTTGGCTTCTTCAGAAGCCAACTGATCTGGATCTACACTGTTTGCAAAGGCAGGGTATATCCGGGCTCAGCAGGACAAGGGTTAATGGGTGTTCGTGTGTTTATCAAATTGTAGCCATCTCACTTTGTCTTTGTTAGCCAAGTATATGTTACTGAGAATTTTATACACTTTGATAATGCCTGCCTGTATTCCAATGTTGGCAAACCTAAGCATTTCAATATTTCAAAATAAGAAAGCCCTTTTATCAATGGAATTAATCTTGTTGCTCGGCTAATACTTAGTGCTCCAGATAATTATTTTTCCAATCAGTATCATACTGGTCAAATTTAAGTAATGTTGGAAACTAGAATTCTGGAATCAGTACCCATGCTGCCGACATTCTTGGCTGGTGGGGAGGGGGTGCGTTGTGGTTTAAATAATTTGCTTTAAAGTATGTATTTTAATGCTTTGATGTTTTTGTGTCCTGTACATGTACATCTCCAATAAATTTTGTGCAGTACAATACAGCTGATCATTTTTCTGTATTTATAAATCGCTTTCATAGCTAAACAATAAAAGTTCTGAAATGAGTGCTATGGTCACATCCCCTTCTTCAGGGAACCCTTTTTAATAACAGATTCAATAACCTCGCCTAATATATGGGAGAGCTTCTTTGGAGTTTTTCTTTGTTCTCCTGCTCTAGCAACATCAATCAAAGGTACAATGTACTTAAGATTTCCAGCACAAGTATTATCAGTGATTTTTAAACCTGTATGTTGCGAGCTACTTTTACAAGTTTCCGACACTGTTTACAGATCAGCCATGATCACAGATGTGATTCTGTATAATTCATTGCATGCATTAATGGCTTCTTCAGTTATGTTGCACACTAAATAAAGACACTGGATGAAATGACAATGAAAGGCTAAAACACCATTACTTTATTTGATGCAATAATGCAATCTCTTTACCCATTTCTTGTATTGTGGAGGTCATGTTTCTCCAATCTCTGAACCCCCCAATAGGGAATAGTTACCTTTTTACTCATTTCTTGTATTCTGGAGGTCATGTTTCTGCAATCTCGGAAACCCCCAATAGGGAATAGGTACCAGCAATTTTTTGCACCTAACTATCTAGACAATGAAGCAGAAAACCAGTCATTCTTATGTGCAGAAATTATGCGCAGGCGTTTAGTGAGGGGAAATAGTAACACTGTGTAATTGATTTTAACTGTTTCTTTATTGAATATATTTGGGTATCTATGGAAAAAAAATGCTGCTTATCTAAGGTACTGAACCTCTTCCGATTCAGGCTAGTTTATCTAAAAACAGACACGTGGTGCACATTTCCCAGTTACCTGAAATGCTGTACCATATCAGTAAAAATGTGTCCATATTCAGTACTAGCTATTTTTCACATTTACCCGAATTTGGTGCAAAAGCCTGAAAGATCCGTAATTTATGGTTGTACGGACACTATCTGGTGCACTGACTACTGCATCATTAAAATCGCTCTGTGACATTTCTCCGATATGGGGCAAGTTATAAAAGGCGATAATATTACAATAGTTAGGTAATTAACGCTTTATTTTTACTTCAGACTGATAATGCATTCACAAAATTCCTCGAAAAGCAAGTGAAACGACGAAATATTACTCTCTCCCGTGGTATATACTTCAGCATATATTAGGCTACCTTATTTGTCACTTAATAACTCAGTTTTGTGAGAATTATCAATAAACATACCTTCAGCAGCTCAGAATAAATTAAAATCTTTCCCAAATGAAGTAAAATAACCTTTTGCTAGCCAAACATTGCACCGGAAGTGCGATCTGAGTGGTACCCGGTTGTGATGTTCGACCTTAGAGAGATGCGGCAGTGTCGGTAATTTATGTAACCCGAATGCGAACCAGAGTTGACAGTCGAGAAAAGTCTTTAAAGATCGCATTTTGTCTGATTGACTGACGGATTTTTTTTTTTTAATGAAACTGTGACGAATAACAAAACAATGTTTTTTTTGTTGTTGTTTGTTTTACTAGAGAAATGTACAAATTTAATCATTGGCAGCACTCCGGGCCCAAATTTAAGATCCTGAGTTATATTATTATTATTATATATTATTATTATTATTTAACTTGGTTTTACTTCACTTAATTATTTTAACCAATCACCTTTCACCACTCAACTATCATTCTTAAATCTCAACTATCAATTTTACTTATTGTTTTATATACCAGCATTTTCATACCAATATTAGTTTCTATGTACTTTTTATTTAAAGATACAGATAGATACATATATTAAATTTCTTGTAGCTCAGGCCAGCGCACCTGCCTAGAATGTCCGTGATGGCGTCTGGCAGTATTTAAAGAAAGAAAGAAAAAAACAAACAAAAGGCCCATGGGCAACGATTCGGTCACCTGATAAAAACAGCTATTGCATGTCTGCAAATACCACACAATTTCTTCCAAATGCCACAGCAACTAGGACACAAATTTGACCATACCGTAAAAGCTGTAAAATTTGGCGTAGATAGAACAAAGTTATGAAAAAAATAATGAATAAGAAGTTTTTAATTTATTACTTAATCCAGTAAACAGGGCCCAAGCAACCAAACTGAGTAAATATTTATACAATACCATAGAATTGAGAGGATCATAAACAATATAATGAAAAACAGTCAGTTATCAGTATCCCTGAAAAGAGTTATTAACTTTTCATGTCAACATTTTGTTAAAACATTTATATTTATATTTTAACATGTATGCATTTATAGTCTGACCTATAATATCATATATGTTGTATTTGATTCTGACATGTTTGTTTGTTTTGCAATGTATAACACTGATGTTGTATTCATTGAAAGATTTCACGATTTTATAGATGTTATATAGTCCAGGGACAAGGGCAGATAACCCCCAAAAATTTTGACGGTATCTAAACAGTTTGACTTCTTCAATCACATATTGTAAGTTTCAGCCATTAGTCTTTAAAACATACTGAGAATATGATTTTTCAACATTTTCCCCATGCAAATGTATGGGGGCGCAAATCTGACCTTGCCGTAAAAGGTCAAACTTTATTTGATGCAGTAACCATCATTTGAACAAACTTGGTAGACCTTGAGTCCGCAATGCTATATACCAAGATTCAGCCTCAAAGCCTTCTTGGTTCTGGAGAAGAATTTTAAGTGCTTTTACCATATGTCGGCATGGTGGTTGTCTTGTTTGGGCGCGGAACCGTTCGAAGAAATTGTCAATACCCTTTCGACAGAAGGCCCCATGTGAAACCAGGTGAAAATTGCTAAGCCTTTTTTAAGAAGAAGACATTTAAAAATTACACAATTATATACATGTTTATAGCCAGAGGCAAGGGCAGATAACCCTCAGGGGGCAAAATTTGGATTGTTACTAAAACAGTTTTACTACTTTGGTCATACATTGCAAATTTCAGCCATTAGTCTTTAATACAATTTGAAAAAAAAATGACTTTTCAACATTTTCCCGATACAAATATATGGGAGCGCAAACTTGACCTTGTCTAAAAAGGTCGGAGGCCAACCTATGACCATCATTTGAACAAATTTGAGTAAACCTTGAGTCCCCAATGCTATATACCAAGCTAAAGTCTCAAAGCTTTCTTGGTTCTGGAGAAGAAAATTTATAAGTGTTTTTAACATATTTTGGCATGGCAGCCTTCTTGTTCAATGGCACGGAACTATTTGAACAAATTGTCAATATCCTTTCAACAGAAATCTGGTGAAAATTGCTCAGCAGTTTCAGAGAAGAAATTTAAGAATTACACAGTTTTATACATGTATATAGCCCAATGGGGGTGGGGTGGGAGCCAAGGGCAGATAGCCCCTATGGGACAAAATTTGGATTTTAACCAAAAGGTTTTACTACTTTGATTATACATTATAAGTTTCAGTCATTAGTCTTTAATACATTTTGAGATAATGACTTTTCCACATTTTCCCCATACAAATGCACAGGGACGCAAATTTGACCTTGCCGTAAACAGGTCAAAGGTCAATCTACGGTCATCATTTGAACAAACTTGGTAGACCTTGAGTTTCTAAATCTATATACCAAGTTAGCCTTGAAGTTTTCTTGGTTCTGAAGAACAAGATTTGTAATTGTTTTTACTATATATGGGCATGGCGGCAAGCTTGGTTAATGGATCATGACCATTTGTATAATTTATCAACGGCTCCACGTGAAGTTTGAAGAAAATTGGCCCAGGGGTTCAGAGGAGAAGTCGTTCAAAGGTGTGGACGAACGACGACGACGGCAAGTGATCACAATAACTCATTCTGAGCCCTTCGTCGGCTCAGGTGAGCTAAAAAAGGTAAGATGGTAGGGTTGACCCAGGATTATCTAAAAGGGGGCTGGCTCTAATTCTGATGGACTGTTGGGGTGTAGGTTCGAGCAAATAGCATAGGGTCTGCACTGTTTGTCACTCACCCAGCAATTTTAGACACATTTTGTATACGCGGATAGCAAAAGAGACTTGTTGAAATTACTGAAGTATGAGATAGAGCAAGATGTGCAAATATTTAGTGTACGGCATCCAAAATCTGCCGGGCAAACTTATAAAAAATTTCCCATGAAAATGAAATTTTGAATCAAAGCGGGGTTCGACTAAACCCTCTACCAATGTGAAGAATATAAAATCTTACAAATATAACGTACATGTATATGATGCCGGTGCTAGTTTCTACCCAGCGGGCATTTGACGTTGCATCGATGTTAATTCGACGTTGTCTAAGCGTTGCCTGTCCACTGGGTACTGATAATCCTTACATTCAGGAGCACTGTTTGTTTTCTTATTTCTTTTGAACACTCTTAATTAAATTCCCACTCTTCCATTCTCTGTTACTTCAATAAAAGTTGTTTATGACCCTGTTTCCCTCAGGTTAGTATTTTGATGACTGTAGGCCATATGGTTCCTCAAAAATGGAGATAAATGTTAGGGTTGATGCAAATGACAAAGTCACTAGACCATGAAATATGGTTCAGGGTCACATGGGTCCTCGTGTTCGAGTGCCTGTTAAGGAGGAAGTATATGCCATGTTTGATTATTAAAGTTCTTACGGTAAAACAGAAATGGGACTAACGCTAATGCTGGCGTGAAATGACTAACGCTAATGCTGGCGTTAAATGACAATCATTCGTCTGTGAAATATAGGTTGAGGTCATGAAATTACATTGCAGAGTTTGACCTCCTATTATGGAGAAAACACGGGCGATGTTAGATGGCTGTAGCTGTTTAAGTTAATCAGAAATGGAGCTCAATTATATATGTGGTTAACTTAAAATGGCAAAGTCGTTAAACTGTGAAAAAAAAGTCGTGGTTATTTCAACGATGTCGCCGTCTTTGACTAAAATTTCATTTTCATGGGAAACTTTGGATGAAAAATTTTCACACATCTGGTTCTTTACCTTGTACCTTGTACTTCTAATAAAATTCACAAGTCTATTTAACCACATGTGAATGTGCCTAAAATTGTTGGATGAGCGGCAGACAGTGTAGACCCTGATTAGACGCCACGTTCTGTGGCGCCTGTGTTGGGTCTACACTGTTTGCTTAGATCTGCCCCTCACCCCCATCCCCACCACCACCATTTGAATCCGCACCTAAGGGTAATAACTATGACCTGTGAATATTTGCTGTCTTTCCTATTTGGGGTCTTCTCTTAAAGATGACGAATCGCACACTTTTAGAATGTTGCAAACCCAGTAAAGGTATTTTTTTGGTGATATTATTCATCAAAATTATTGAAACAATGGAGGGGTTGATGAATAAAGTGTAGGGTTGGTAGGGAGTCTGGAAACACGATTGTTTTTAGGAATAATGCATAATGTAGTCTGGCTGTACAGTCCATAGATTGTCTCAGCTGGGATTAATTATCCGAATTACCGATAAAACTATGGATCGTATCGAGAGAAAACGTCCAAAAAGAATACAAAGAGTAAAACTCTAGATTAGCATACATATCCGTGCAGTTTGATCAACGCATTCGTTGCCCATTTGTAAATTCTAAGTTTTAAAATTCACTTATTCACTCATCGAATAGAAAAGTCTTCGATGAAACAGACAGAATGCGAAAACTGTTTATTTTTTCCGCTTCGTGATTAAATACCTTTCTTAGCGGCGAAGCCTAGTTATCTTAATTAATCTGCTGATAATTATTGGCATAATACTATAATATGCAGTGTCTGATGTAGAACGGACGCAGACATTTTAGAGTGGATGATCACAAAAATCCCTTTTCATTCAAGTGAGATATTAGGATATTTGAAATATTATGGCTTTATACATTTGACATTTTAACTGGTATGTATTGTTATTTTAGAGACTGATATTTTTGGAATATCATTACGAAAACACGCCTATTCAAATATATTGAAAATTTCACAACCAAGAACTGAAAGTTTTCAGATAAAAATTTTGATATTTTTCATATTTCTGCTCAAAACACAGATTGTGGGTACTCGTTAGAACCGCCTCTAACGAGTACCCACAATCTATGCTTTTGAGCAGAAATAAAAAAAATAATGTATACCCCTGTAAATTCCAGTTTTACTATATAAAAGTGGGATTAAAGGCGGTCAACATTATATAGGTATGTTTTCGTGATGTACTCTTCAGTTAATTAAAATGTCTGAGATCAATGATAGTATCGTTTTCCTCCAGAACACACTGACAACGATCAGTCCTTTTGATCATGGAGAAAATGATATTTAGTCTATCGTATTTATCAGGGATGTGCCCAGAACGGAATTATTTTTACGCACACAAAGAAAAAAATCTGGAATAAATCTCTCTAGTGTCGCTTCCAAAATGGGGGCTATTCTTAAAGGAAAGAATTCACTCCCAGAAAAGTTCGCCCTAGTGTCGCCTCAGAGAGTGTCACTTCTAGAATAGGGGCTACATTGTATTCTTAAAGGAAAGAAATTGCTCCCAGAAAAAAAAACGCCTTAGTACGTGTCGCTTCCAAAATGGGGGCTATTCTTAACTCTTTCAGTGCCAAATTTCAGATGACATTTGTCGTCTGCTTCTTTAACAAAGTATCGCTTGGAAAGAAGTTTATGTGTAAAGTTGAAAGACTGAATGTCAAACAGCGTAGATCCAGATGAAACGGCTCACCATGAGCCGTCTCATCTAGTTCTATGCTGTTTGTAAAAGCCTATTATCATCGCCTGTGGCAGTGAAAGAGTTAACGGGAAGAGTTTGCTCCCAGAGAGAGCAATTTTTTTGTCTTTAAGAGCAGCCCCATATGATTAAGGAGGAAGACATTCTATCAAGTGACCTCTCTTTATTGTATTTTTTCCGTACTCACATGCATAATGAGCCTACATCTATGTACGTTTATCCTAAGTCTTCGGACATTGTAACTCCTACCGACTTTTAGTTCGTGCAATTTGAACAATTTAATTTGACAAGCTAAACATATTGATAGAATGGCAAATAGTGCAGACCCTGATTAAACTGCTTCTTTTATGAGCGGTCTGATGTTGGTCTATACCATTAGCCCAAGCCTACCTGTTCAAGTATTGGTGTTGAAACAGTCATATACATGTTCCAGGAGAAAAACTACTAGACATTTTAACTTTGAAGTGCATCGGATTATACATGGACTTCTTTCCGTTTGCTTTCTTTGACAATGAACCTTGATTCTGAGTTTCCTGAACCAAAGAAATACAGTTTAGTTTAAAGAACCCCAAGATTCATTATAGAGGCAAGTTTGCGGACTTAGAAATGAATGGTCCCAGTAAGCATTCTTTATAAATCTATAGCGGGCCGTTATCGGCCAGTCAGGGTAGCTGACGGGCCGATAACGGCCCGCTATAGATTTATAAAGAATGCTGGGAAAGATTTATGTTAAAGTTTTCAGTGATCTTTGTCTCCTGGATGGCTAAGTGGATTTAGCTGATACTTAAAATGATGCTAGATATGGATCAAAAGCTTTGTGCAGTGCAAGTGACCTAAAGGTCAGTGACTTAGAGGTCAAGACCAAAGACTTAGAAAATAAATATTAAAGTTTTATATAGATTTTTTTTGTTTATTTGTTATTTTAGATCTATATTTCTAGAACGCCTGCACTGGCGATCTAGGTATTCCTTGGATCAATGGCAGATACTGGTCTAGTTTTTTTTCCATGCAACTGACTTTCAGGACGAGGTCAGTGACATAGTATAAATGTTGATTTTTTTTTTTAACTTTATTTTAAGTTCTGTGGATTCAGTTGATATTTGGGCTGATGCCAGATAGTGAGCTTGCTGTAGCATGTCACTGATATAGCCCTTATTCTAGAGTCATATAGAATTGCTTTACTGTACACTTGGCCTCACCTACATTAGTAGTAAGCTGATTCGAAAATGCACGGGCTTTATATGTACATCTTTTCACTGATGCCACAAGGTAGGTTAGGAACAACAACAACGGACAATTATTCTTTACGACAAAGAAAGTGCTGCTAACCCATTTATGCCGAGTAGACCCTTCAACCTCAACTCTTTGGACAGCATACATGCCATATCTCACACTGTGAGATAAAATCTCACAGAATTTGGCCCATCTGGACAGCGATTCCCATAAAAAATTCAAATCTCACAGAATTTTCAGGCCATTTTACAACAGATTTTATGAAAAAATAAGCATAAATCACACACTGTTGTGGTTTTCACAAGCTTCCTGCATAAAAAAAGACTTTTAGACTTCATGGGGGTGCTCTAAAATGATGTTTCAGAAAATCTCACAGATTTTTGCCTTATCTCACAGGTTTCAGTCCACAGCTTATGGCATACATGGGACGGGTCCATTTTAGTTTTTATTAATACCATGTTTTATAGAATTTCCCCTATTTAATGCAAATAGTGTAGACCCTGATCAGATGCTGCGTTTTGTGGCGTCTCATCTGGGTCTACTCTGTTTGCTGATAGCCCTTCAGAGGACGCCAGGCATAAAAGGGTTAAACTAGGTCTAGACCGGCAAGTCTAAACAAGGTCATTTATTCCAGATAAACTTACTGGGAGCGAAACCGCCAAGTATGAATATGACGGACTAATTGCAAATCGGGTACCAGTATCAAGCAGCTGCACGGATCGCTGACGAACGAACAAACAAAACCAGCGAGGATTAACGACAAACTCAAGATTTCCCTGATCAGACACGATGCCACGAATTGACAGTGATATAAAACTTGACTTCAAGGATGTACTTGTACGGCCAAAGAGAAGTACTCTGCGAAGCAGATCAGAGGTAAAAGAAATGATTGAATATTATCACGCCTAAACCGCGGTGTCACCCGTTGTCACACTGTTATCAGTTCTCGTACTTCGTTGCCAGCTGGTTACAATTTTAAATTTTTGGCATATTCTTGTTGTCTCTGCATTTTCAGTATGAATACTAAGCACTAAGCACTGTTATAAAAAAAAAAAAAACACACACACACACACACACACAAAAAAACAACAAACAAAACATATCTGTTTCATTTCATTGGTGAGAGCAATGGTTCCAAGACATTTCGCCCCCAATCCACTTCCTCCCCTAGACGTTCTTCCCCCAAGACATTTTGCATCTGGTCATTTTGCCTCACCCCCTGGTCGTTTTGCCTCGCCCCCACTAGTCGTGACACCCCCTAAAACTTAAAAAGGTAAAGGTTACTAGCTATTTAGGTAGTATAACTTCTAGAAAGTTATATTTCATCATCTTTAAAAGACAGTAGGGAGATGAAGCACATTTATAAGGAACATTAACCCACTTACTCAGCGACCTAAGCATGGCGTCCTGTGAAAGGGGCATTGGTAAACAGCACAGACCCAGATCAGACTCCGCAGAACTCTGTTTCAGTTAACCGCAGGAATTTCTGTAAAACATGGTAATAGTAATACCTAAATAGATACCCCATATTTTTTAAATGGACCAGTCCAAAGAGAAAAGATAGAAGAGTCCATTTGGCATAAATGTTTTACTATATTTAGTGGATAATAACACCATTACAGCAACGTTTGTTCTATAACGTTATTTGAGAAACAACTCATAAACCTGTCATCGCCCTATCAGGTCAGCCTAAGGATAACTTATCCTTAGTTCTGGGCCTTAAAAGTGGCCACGTGGGGAGTTGTGACTAGGACTTGTTATACTAAAACATTGGGATTGAATTCCTCGAAGATTTTAGTGTAACTAACCATTTACCAGCCATCTTTTTTTTTTTTTTTTTTTTTTTTCATCCTTATCATCTCTTTTTATCCAGCCAAACAATAGTAGCGGGGTATTATGGTTTCACGTTGGTCGTCCATGAGTCTGTCCATCCGTTTCAGTCTTCAGGAAATCTTTCCAACAGATGCAGGACAGCTGTCAGACAAACTGAAATTTTTGGCAGGACAAAATAAAATTCTGCAGGACAGGAGGCTTGTCTGTTATCAAATTACTATCTCGTTTTGCCAGAAATCACAGGACATTTGTCAGACAAACTGAAATTTTCTGCAGGACAGAATGAAAATTTGCCGGTTTTGTCAGACAGTCCTGCAGTTTTCGCAAAGACTGCCGTTTTTCGTTTCCGGATGATAACTTGAGTAAACATCAGTGGAGTTTCACCAAACTTGGTATGTGCATTGATATTATGGAGATCTGGTTTGGGATTGCTAATGGGCAAATTTCGTCAATTTTTGACATAGTTATCTGCCCGAGACACGCACATATTTTTCTGGACTATAACTTGAGTAAATAACAAGGGATTTTTACCAAACTTGCTATATGCATCAATTGACATTAAGGAGATCTGGTATGGGATTGCTAATGGGAAAATTTCGTCAAATTTTATCGGAGTTATCTGCCCGAGACACGCCCATATATTTGTTTCCGGATGATAACTTGAGTAAATAACAAGGGATTTTCATCAAACTTGCTATATGCATTGACATTAAGGAGATCTGGTTTGGGATTGCTAATGGGCAAATTTCGTCAAATTTTTACGGAGTTACCTGCCCGAGACATGCCCATATTTTTGTTTCCGGATGATAACTTTAGTAAATAACAAGGGATTTTAACCAAACTTGCTATATGTATTGACAGTAAGGAGATCAGGTTTGGAATTGCTAACGGCCAAATTTCGTCAAATTTTTACGGAGTTATCTGCCCGAGACACGTCCATATTTTCATTTCTGGATGATAACTTGAGTAAATAACAAGGCCTTTTAACCAAACTTGCTATATGCATTGATATTATTATCAAGAACTGCTTTAGGATTGTTATCTTTTCTTTACTTTTTTTTTTCTATTTTTTTCTTATCTATTATTTCTTTTTTACTTCTGTTTTTTTTTTTTTGTCTTTTTTTGTCTTTTTTTTTCCTTTTCCAATTTCTTTACTTTTGTAAAATTTTAAATTTGATAAATACCTCTTTCAGCCCTGCAGATAAAATATATACCTTTGCAAATTGTGTAGAAACAGATGGGTCGGCTCAAACTAAGCCGTCATATCAAAATCTACTTTGTTTGCCATTCGGTTCTGCATTTTGCGTCATCTGCAACAATAGATACATGTATGTATGTCTGAGACAGGTCTACTGCAGGAACTCAGGGGTGAGAGGGTTAAAAATCCAAAAGGGCAAGGGCAATTTTGATTAAGAAAGTAACTAAAATTAAAGATCTTGACAAAGCATGGACACCGCCATTGAAAATATTTAAGATTTTATGACATCATAAAGTCTTAATGCATCATTTTTCAAGATCTTTCATCTTAGACACAATTTTTATCAATATTGCTTTTCCTTTTAACAATACGAATGTTCAGTGAAAATAATGCCCTTGGAACAAAAAACTTTCAGTTTTTACACATTCTACAATCTTGTCTAGCCCTGACGTCAGCATATGAAAGATTTTCTTGATACAAAAGATATGCCAATTATGACAATTTGGGATTCCATTTTACCTTTTACCGCCGTTGTTCACCGACAGTGTCAAAGGATCAACCGACCAATTTAATACACTATTTAAAACAGGTAAATGTACTAACGAGATAATTAAAGCTGTTTTCTATGAGCACGTGTTTTCACACCTCACTACTAATCACGTAAACAAGATGATTAACGGTATGGATCACAGCTGTTAAAACTTTATTAATTTTGATTAAAAACTACAATGACTGCCTACATCTATTCACAAAACAAATGTTTTCTTGTTTTCTTTCTGTCCTTTCTGTCTTCATATTCCCACATATTAAAATAATAAAAAAAATATTATTATTCGATCATATTGTATTTTATTATTCATGTTTCTTCCTCTTTTGTTGATTACTGGTGAAATCTCATTCTCACACACATGCACGCATGCACACACACACACACACACACACACACACACACACATGCACCTTTGCATAATATGCATTTTATGTAGACATTTAAACTGCATAAAATGTACTAAGTGCCCTGTCGCTTGCCAGTAGCTGACAACTGTCCTTCAAAATGATGTTTGTGTTCTTAATTAAACTGTATTCTTTCTACATACAAATGTTCATAAATGTTTTATGATATTACATTCATACACACACGCACAAGACACGGTTAAACAGGGTTGTGGATGAAACGACTAGGGGTTATGGATTGGGGGTGAAACGACTAGGGGGGGAAATTGTATTGGGGGGCAAAACGACTAAGGTAAAAAATAGAGGCAAAACGACCAGGGGGGAAATGTCTTGGGGGCGAAATGTCTTGTTACCAGCGTAATGGCCTCTACAGCTCAGGGGTGGGAAACTTCACCCAAGATTAATCCTGATTTCAGGATTGAGAACTTTCAATTTAATCATGAAACTGCACTTTTACACATGTTCACAAGTCCATCCTTAGTGTCAAAAATATTTATTTGGGTTAATATATGCCTGAAATAACTTTGAAATACAAATATTTATTTCATTCTAGTTCCTCAGTCCTGACCTGCTTGGGGAAAGTACGTAAAACAGTTTTTGGACTTAATATTTAGATTTCATGATTGATTATTACTTCTTCTTCCTGTAAAATACAGGGCCCACTCTGGAGCATTGTCATACTAGGACTATGTACAAGGTTGTGGTAAGTCACTTACAAGTGACGGTAAAACAGAGCTGGTTAAAATCTTTAAAAACAGTTTGTACATAGCTTAGTGAAGACTTGCTAGACCCCTCTTGAAGCCCTCAAGGTCTCTGACATAACAATGTTCTCAGGAAGTTGTTTCCAGAGTCTGATGCCCGAGGGAAAAATGGAGTATGGGTAGATGTCGACTCTACAGAATGGTACCATGTACCTCAGATAATGACCTCTAGTGCATGAGGATGTCGGATGGAAGAACTAGGAAGCTGGGCAGTGAGTGATATGGTACACAATCACTAGTTTGGTGTCTTGTCATTGCTGTTGGAGCATTTGCCAGCCAAGGTCTTGTATTATCTGGGAGGTGCTGCTGGTTGTGTGATAGTCCATGCTGATGAACTGAGCTGCTCATCATTGTACCACCTCCAATTTCTGAATACATATGGTGTGTGGGTCCCATGCTGATGTGGTGTACTCTACAATTGACCTAACCTATAGCGACTATTCTCACTCCTGTGAGCTAGTGCTGCAGACCATGACATTATGCTGGTTGAATATGACGTCACAAGCACTTGTTTTTTCCACTAACTTTTGTCCTGTGGTACACTCCACCTGGGACTGCTATATGCTCACCAGACCTAAAATCTTTCAAGGTCACAGTCAGTGGACTGCAGCACTCAAGGCTTTGATCCAATAGCTGTTGTGTTTAAACTGATTTTAGCTCATCTTCATCTATCTAACATTGACCACTGTGGCCAAAGTCAGTTATTTATTAAAGATACTAACACAAGAACAAGGGGGCACTCTAAAAAAACTTTATAAAAAGAAAGTTTAGTTAGAATTCAGGAATTTTAGTTTTTTGCAACAGGTAATCAACCAATGGAATAGCTTGCTAGAAAGTGTTGTCTCAGCGCAGTCTTTAAATCAGTTTAAATAAAGATTTAACAATTATTGGAAATTAATGCCAATTAAATTCCAGCCAGATTATTATACATCATATTCTAGCACCAGTTCGTAAGAATACCAGAATGGATCGCAGAGGCTAATGCCTAACAGCAATCTCATAACTTATCATCTTTCTATTTGCTTTTAGACTTATTTTTAATTAATATTTTGGTTTGACAGTGCACCTACCTAGAATTTCCTCATGGATGTGAGGCAGTATGTGAAGATAGATAAGAGCCAAAAGGATCCTTCAGTCACCTAATAAGGTTTTCTTTATACAAACTGACTGATATGCAATGTCTAAAACACCATATGCTTGCATTTGCAGACCATTTCATGTCACAGGACTTTTCTCACATTGATGTTTATGAGATGTGGATTGAGTTCATCCCATCTAAAACGATGAAAGGAAAACTTAGCCACCCATGGATAGATGCCCACATTAGGGCATTGAGCAAGAAAAAGGGATCAAGAAAAAGGAAAAAAAAATTGTATCACAAAGCTCGCAGGGCAAATAACGAGTCCCTGAAGAGTCACTGCAAGTGACTCAGATCTCATGTCCAAAAAGAAATATGTGATCCATATTGGAAGTACCATATGTCTCTAATATCTTCAACCCCTCGGCTACAGACACTAATATAGAAGAGTGAAACGAAAATTATGGGCTGAAAAGTTTTGGTTCTTTATAAAAAACTTAAGGAAGCTTCAATAAGTTGTTCTTGACAGTGTTTGTTTAGACCCTATCTTGTGTTTAACAGTCCACCTTTTCATCTATGATTGTGTTCTTTACAGAAATATTAGATGGTTTGAAGACCAACAGATACTCAAACAAGATGATTTAGATAAATTGGCACTTTGGGAAGAGGCATGGCTCATGAAATTCCATGTTGCCAAATATCACTCCATGAGAGTGACCAGGCACCCCCCTCCAAAACAGATTATCCATGGTTATATACTTAGGAGTTAAGGGTAACTTTCTAGAAAAATAAGTAGGGTAGGTAGGAATTTTTTTTTTTTACACTTTTTTTTTATGTAGAGTTATATGATACCATAATTACCAGATGTATATTTGGACTTAGCACCATAATTCACTTAAAACTTTACCAAATCTGTTTAACTGTCCTTTGATGTATCTAAAAGTACTGATAGAATGGCATACAGTGAAGACCCTGATCAACTGCTCCTGTAAGAGCAGTTTGATCTGGGTCTACACTGTTTGTTCATACCTACTTGTCCAAATATTTAGCATAAATATTTTATCCAGGTAACACCTATTACTTTTCTTTTTTTTTTTTTTTTTTTTTTTTTTTTTGAGGAAACATGAAAAAATTGCGAGGTTTCACTAGTAATTAGGTCGGGTAGGGTTGTCCTAAACACAAGTATTTTTTTTATTTGGCCTTAGGATAAATATGGTAATTATCTTTTACTGTCGCATAAACATGAAATCTTACATTTTACTTTTTCTGTTTTAGGTGGACCTGACACGATCATTTCAGTTCCGCAACTCTGGTCAGACATACACAGGCATTCCTATAATGGCAGCCAATATGGACACAGTAGGAACATTTGAGATGGCTAAAGTTCTAGGAAAGGTTTGTAACATTTAACCCATTTTAGACTGAATAGACTCTCCTCACACTATATTGGATGTGTCCAATTACATTTTTAGGTATGTCAGGCTATGTAATTTAGCTATTTGTAAATGTGGCATCTGTTCAGGGTCTACACTGTTTGCATTAAATACAGGAATTTCTATGAAGCATACAATCAACTCTCATTATCTCGAACTCGCTTATCTCGAATAACCGCTTATCTCGAAGTGAAAATCTGGTCCCTGTTTTAACACAGAGATCTACCAACAGACAACAAAATATTGTGGAAAAGAGGAGAAATTGCTCCTGAGGAGCAATTTCTCCTAGTTTCCGCATTATTTTCAATATATCTCTAACTTAGGAGTCAAATTACATTTTCATTTCATAAAGGGTGGTTGTTTGATTAATTGTTTTCTTCAAATCTGATATGTTGAAGTACGGATATCTCTAAGTGTTTCATAGAGTTCCTTGGATTTTGAGATAACAAGAGTTGACTTTAGTAATAATAAGTATTAGCTTTCACAAAAAGCTTGGTCCACACTTAGCACACAGCAAATGTTAAAGCTGATTTCAATAGTCTTGGGTTCTTCGCATGCAAATCTTGGCTAAATCAGCTAAATTAGCTACATGTAAAATTCCAAAATGCAAAGGGTGAATTGGAAAGGTCTGAATGAGATTGCATCTAAATGAAAATGACCCTCACATTAAAAAATAATTACAGCTGATTTCACATCACTTTTTAGGCTTACCTAATCAAAACTCAAATTAAGTAGTCTCCACCAAACCATATGTTGTTTATGCCTCTGCATGTACACATTAAAAATTAACCAGACACCCTGCTATTTGAAATAGACCAGACCAAAGAGTTGTGATAGAAGTGTCCATACATGCAGCTCTGGTTAAGGCGCTTTTTTCAATCCAAAAGTATTGATATTTTTCTATTTCTCTACGAAAACATATGTTGTGGGTACTCATAAGAAGCGCCTCGCCGAGGCGCTTCTAATGAGTACCCACAACATATGTTTTCGTGGAGAAATAAGAAATATATAAACCTGATACCCACTCTTATCTAGGCCTATGAAATGTGTCCACGATGTAAACTCGTAAAATGGCCAGGCTCTTACACTTGTAAGGATCTCAGACAGCACCTGTTGCTGAATCTTTCTATGATTTTTAAAATACATTATTCATAGCTCTAGATATTTCAACAGGAAAGTATCAATATTTTTCTTCTCATTGAAGATGCTTCTAATGAGTACTCACAACATATGTGTTTATGGAGAATCAAGAAAGATATTCTCTGGATATGTCCTCTTAGGCCAAATAAACAAATATGTGTGTTTAGGCTAACATGTTAGAAAAAAATAGTTAGGGTAGGTAGGGGTTTTTTTTTGTTTTTTTTTTTACATTTTTTTCTTGTAGAACTAGACCATAATTTCCAAATATATTTGGACTTTGCACCATTAAATTCACATACAATTTTACCACCCATTTGATTACCCTTTATGTCGGAAAGTACAATAGAATGGCATACAACTTGCACGCCTTGATCAAACTGATGTCGGACTACACAGTTAGCTCAGACCTACTTGTCTGAATATTTAACATAAATAGTTTATCCCAGCAACACCTATTTTTTATGGTTTTTTTTTTTAAAAAAAAAAAAACATGAAAAAAATTGCTAGGACACACCGTGAAAGCCGACCTTGGTGGCTTCGTTGGACGCGTGTCCAACTGATGATCAGGAGGTTGCGGGGTTGACCCACGCTGGGTCGGCAACATTCTTTCATGGAGATTTGACCATGAAATATTTTCTATGGTCATTCTCTCCCTACCCAGCAGCGCTGATTCAAGAAGGGCAGTTGTCAGTTTCTTATGTAAGAATGTGCACAATACTGGTTAACAGCTTAGAAGACTAAGCTTGCCAAGTAAAACATGACCACATTGGGTTGACTGGGATGTAAAACCTTAAGGCGAACAATTCACTGGGAAAATTAGGTGGGCTAGGGTTAAACACACTTATCTTTTTATTTGACCTTGTCTGGAGCTATGATTGTGTATGTTGATTTTATTAAGTTCTAAACATTTGTTTTGAATCAATTCCACGTTCATATTTTTGACCATGTTTGACATGGAGCTATCACCTTTCATTTAGGAAACAAAAGTTAACAAACTATTGGCATAAATGATCCTCGTGAGTTGATGTGTCATTAAACCTGGAAGCATCACAGTTCATGTTTGCTTAAATAAGAATGATTTTTTTTTTGTTAAAGTCATATTGATATCACAGTGAACTTTACCCTAGTCCTGCTGAACCCTGATATGCCCTGCCTTTACAAACCATGTACTAATCTAATTGGCTAAAAATTAGAAATAGGCATGACATCTTAATTTATTCAGCATGACAAGGGTTAACAATTGAAAAAGTGTATGAAATGTATAATATAATATATGAGGCAGCGCACGGCAAAACCTACAATAAAACCTGTGTAACCAGCAAAGACTCAGAGCAGCAATGTACATCCACCCAGTATGGCAGTGATTCTCCTTTATGCCTCTTTAGATGATCTGGAGGCTGTAAGCATATGTGATCAGTGAACTCTGATCAGACTGCCCAGACCTGCAGGCTGATCTCAGCCTGTGCTGGTCGCAGAAGTCTTGAAGGTTTTGTCCTGTGCTGGCTTATATGTCATACACAGTAGAACCTTGATAATTCAAACTCCAATAATTCAAAATTCTTAATAATTCAAAATCATTTTGAAGTCCTGACTTAAATATATGTATGCATTTTAACCCTCAATTATTCAAAGTCTCAATAATTCAAACAAAACTGTTTGGTCCCTTGGACTTTAGTTATCGAGGTTCCACTGTATTTCAGGCCTACAATCTCTTTAATCTGTAAGTTTCTTGACAGCATATTATTAAGTAAATTAAGCGATGATAGAAACATTTAATTGTTAAATTTAAAGATGACGATGGAAAAATGGGAAAGCATAGATGCTAAAGAAGTACAATCGAGCAAGGTAATTTTATTGGCAATGATGTCTTCTGACTCAACAGCTGTTCCATAGATTTATACTGAGGTATGTCTACATGTAAATGATGAAAAGAGGCTATTGTGTGAAGAAAGATTCGTACAGAGGTGAAATTAGATATCACCCCTGTACCCAGTGTTACATAGAATGGGGTATGACTTTGACAAGGAGTATTGGAGATATTGGAAAATTGCAAAAAAATGTCTGCTTATCTTCATCAATTATCTTCTTTTTATACCCTGCCACTCTTGTACCCCACCGCACGAGAGTGGCGGGGTATTATGGTATCACGTTGGCTGTCCGTGTGTCCGTCTGTCTGTCATACGTACGTCCATCTGTATTTTCATTTCCGGACGATAACTTGAGTAAATATCAATGGATTTTCACCAAACTCGGTGTGTGCATTGATATTGTGGAGATCTAGTTTGGGATTGTTAATGGGCAAATTTCGTCAAATTTTGACAGCGTTATCTGCCCACGACAGATCAATATTTTCATTTCCAAATGATAACTTTAGTAAATATCAAGGGATTTTCACCAAACTTGCTGTGTTCATTGATATTGTGGAGATCTGCTTTGGGATTGCTGGTAGGCAAATTTCGTCAATTTTTGACAGTTATCTGTCTGTATTTTCATTTCTGGATGATAACTTTACTAAATATCAATGGATTTTCACCAAACTTGGTATGTGCATTGATATTGTGGACATCTGCTTTGGAATTGCTAATGGTAGAATTTCATCTATTTTTGACCGAGTTATCTGCCCGCAACACATCCATATTTTACTTTCTGGACAATAACTTGAGTAAATCTCAATGGATTTTCACCAAATTTGATAAGTGCATTGATATTATGGAGATCTGCTTTGGCATTGCTCATTGGCAAATTTGGTCAATTTTTGACAGTTATCTGCCCGTGACATGATAATGGCGGGGTATTATAGTTTTATGTTTGATTTGAAGTTGTTTCTTGTTTCTTATGTTGCTGTTAACTTTCTTACCTTCAGCATTTGATGTTCACGTGTATACACAAACACTACTCTATAGATGCCTGGAAGGACTTTGCCGCAGAAAACAAGAATATTCTTGAGGTGAGTTCAAGTTGTTTTCATCCAGTCCCTAGCAAACCCCACTGATAGGAATATGTTCACAACCAGAGAAGCATTGCACTATCCCGATACATATTAACCCATTGTAGTCTGGAGATCCCTAAAATGGTAAATGGCAAACAGTGGCAGAATGTGGCGTCTGGTCAGGGTCTCCACTGTTTGCAAAAAGTTCAACCATTTTATTTTTTTTTTATTTTTTTTTTTTTTTATATCTCCATGGAAACATATATTACAGGTAACCATTAGAAAGCCTCTGTGGTGCATTATTTTGTGAGACTCTTCTATTGAGTTCATTGGTGGATGTCTTTGTGGAGAAAGACAAATATTTATCAGGGCCCAATTGTTCAAAGCGTCGTTAGCTTAACGAGCTTGTTAAGGATCATTTCGTTAACTGTTTTAGGGGATTCAATATACATTATTCTGATATTTTTTGCTGAAAACATGTGAGTAGCTTTTGCACTGCAAAAGCTACTCACATTTTTTCAGCAAAAAATTTCAGCATATTTGCGTATCACTTGATGTAAATTTTAACGAATCATTAACTAACAATGTTGTTAGCTTTGAACAACTGGGCCCAGATATCAGTCTTATCGAGAGCCATGTGAAGCATATAGAAATCTTGGGAAAATAAGCATTTTGAAACAGTGGCTTAATATTACTATATTCAAGACAGTGTTGTAATGAATCATAACTCTTGATAAGGCCAAGCGTAAAAAATACTTTGTTTGCAGTTGCCGACCTATGAATTTTTCTTAGGGTAGGTAGGTTGGCTTATTTTTTTTCTTTTATTTTCTTTTCTGCAAAATGTAAAAATAGCCCAAATACTACAATATTCTAGATAAAAATTTTACACACTGTTACAGTATATACCCATACTACTGAGATAGCTATAACATCGTACAATATTAACAAATCTATTATTCCCATAAATGGTGTACCCAAAATGTGGAGGTGGAAAGGCAAACAGTGTAGACCCAGATCAGACTGCTTCTTGAGCAGTCTGATCTGGGCCTGCAGTGTTTGCTTAGGCCTGTTTGTCCTACTATTAAGGTAAATTTGCCATTTAGAAAAAAAAAAAAAAAAAAAAAAAATGCGCCGTCCGACTGGAGACCAGGAGGTCGCGGGTTCAACCCCAGCCGAGGTCGGTAACATTCTTTCGTGGAGATTGATCATGAAATATTTTCTACGGTCATTCTCTCCCTTCCGCTGATTCAAGAAGGGCAGTTGTCAGTTTCTGGCGAAAGAATGTGCACAATACTGGTTAACCGCTTAGAGGACTAAGCCTGCCCAGTAAACGTGTGGTTAGGTAAACTGACCGCGCTCGACATGACCCCATTGGGTTGACTGGGCCGTAAAACCTCAACACAAACAAATAGAAAAAAAAAAAAAAAATGCTGTTCCAAGTGGTCAAAAAATATTTTCGGTAGGGAGGGAATTTCAGTAGGGAGGATTTTAGTGGGTAAGTAGGCAATAGTAGGTAGTATTGCTATTTTTCTTATTTCTCCATGAAAACATATGTTTAGGGTACCATAGCTGTAGATATTAAGAATTTTGTATAATTGGGTATTACCCACTAATTATGTCCCCCCACCATGAGGGGGGACATATTGTTTTTAGTGCGGATCCTGTCGGCGGTGGTGGCGGCGGCGGCATAGCCTCTTATCCGCACTCTGTCTCCTTATTGAATGGACATATTTTAGCCAAACTTACACAAATATATCATTGGGAGGGGCAAAAATGCTGATTAGATTTTGGTGACCTTGTCCCCATTTTCAAGGTCACAGGAGGGCTTAGATTGTTGGAAAATGGCTTGTCCGCAACCTATCTCTTGAAGGAATGAATAGATTTTAACCAAACTTGCACATCTATATTGCTGGTACATGTAAAAGAACTGATTAGATTTTGGTGACCTTGACCCCATTTTCAAGGTCACAGGAGGGCTTAGATTGTTGGAAAATGGCTTGTCCGCACCCTATCTCTTATAGGAATGAATAGATTTTGACCAAACTTGCACATCTACAATGCTGGGGCATGAAAAAGAACTGATTAGATTTTGGTGACCTTGATCCCATTTTCAAGGTCACAGGAGGGCTTAGATTGTTGGAAAAGGACTTGTCAGCACCCTATCTCTTGTAGGAATGAATAGATTTTGACCAAACTTGCACATCTACAATGCTGGGACATGTAAAAGAACTGATTAGATTTTGGTGACCTTCCCATTTTCAAGGTCACAGGAGGGCTTAGATTTTTTGGAAAATGGCTGGTCCACACAATGTCTCTTGTAGGAATGAATAGATTTTGACCAAACTTGCACATCTACAATGCTGGGACATGATAAAGAACTGATTAGATTTTGGTGACCTTGACCCCATTTTCTAGGTCACAGTAGGGCTTAGATTGTTGGAAAATTGCTTGTCTGCACCCTATCTCCTAAAAGAATGAATGGATTTTGACCAGACTTCTACATCTTAATTGTTGAGACATGGAAAAGAACTGGTTAGATTTTGATGACCTTGACCCCATTTTCAAGGTCACACTAAGGCTTAGATTGGTGGAAAATGGCTTGTCTGCACCTTGTCTCCTGAAGGAATGAGTAGATTTCGACCAGACTTGAACAGCTATATTTTTGGGACATGGAAAAGAACTGATTAGATTTTGGTGACCATGACCCCATTTTCAAGGTCACACTAGGGCTTAGATTGTTGGAAAATGGCTTGTCTGCACTGTATCTCTTGAAGGAATGAATGGATTTTAACTAAACTTACACAGCCAAATTGTTGTTGCATGGAAAATAACTTATTTTATTTTGGTGATCTTGACCTTATTTTCAAGGTCGCAGATTGTTGGATAATGGCTTGTCTGCACGCTATCTGCTGAATGAATGGATGGATTTTGACCAAACTTGCACAGCTATATTGTTGAGACAGAAACAAGAACTGATTAGATTTTTGTGACCTTTATCCCATTTTCAAGGTTACACAAGGGCTATGATTTTAGAAAATGGCTTGTCAGCACCCTATCTCATTGAGGAATGGATGAATTTTGACCAAACTTACATATAGGTATATTGTGACCTTGAGTTTATTATAGATACAATCTATTTTAACATTATGTCTGTTCAAACTGGTGGGGGGACATACGTTTTTCTCCGAAAACACTGTTCTAGTTTGTTAATGAATTGGGTATTGTAATTTTCAATTGGGTAATACGGAAGTGACCATGTAATACCCACTGATTTTTTTTGTGAATTGGGTATTTCCAAATTTGAAGTGGGTAATTGATGGTCACCACATATACATTGCATATGCATGAAAATAACTTTTAACACAACCTGGAATCCAACAAAACGCGTGAATCTACATCAGTATGCTTTAGAAGTCTAATGAGTGTTGTCACAGTTTGTCAGCTACATGTGTCTGAACCACATGGTAATAATGTTCGACGCATCTAGTGACATACAAATACATGTAAAGTCTTATTTGATGACAGACAGACCTGTAGTGATAACTGATTTACTTACATATCGATCATTCTATCTGAAGATGGCGGACAAGTAATTTGTCTGTTGACAATGACTAAAACAGCCATGCTGCTGGTCAGCCATGTTGTTTGTAGGCCGTGCCTTCTTTTTTAACAAACAGCTGGTTATCCGCCAGCTGGATCGGTAAGGTGAGAAATGACTGCACCTTTTTAGTAAATAGTATAACCGACCCACACACAATAAAATTTGACTGGTTTACAGTAAATTATTACAGATTCCTCATATTTATGTAAAGAAGATACCTGTCTGCTGTGTTTACATAATGACCGAAATAGACAGCAGATACATGTATTATGTTCATTTCTCTTTAGAAATTGCGTATCTGGAATTTTTAATTGCATTTTTGTATGCTTCGGTGAGGTGCTTCTAATAAGTACCCACAAGATATATTTTTGTGGAAAAATTTTACCTGATACCCACTCTTAACTAGACCTGTGAATGAATAGTTAAATAATAAGATTAAAGTGTGATTCAGAGAGTTATGTACATAAACTAAAGCTGCAGTACCTACCTAGCTCCAAATAGGGCACTATTTTCATCCCAAAAATATTGATCTTTTTCTTATTTCACCATGAAAACATACTTTGTGGTACTCATTAGAAGCGCCTCGCTGAGGCACTTCTAATGAGTACCCACAAGGTATGTCTTCATGGAGAAATAAGAAAAAATATTTACCTGTTACCCACTCTTTATCTAGACCTTTGCAGACTGAATTAATTCCCCACACACTATATCGGAAGAGTCCAATTTCAATTTTATGTATGCCAGGCTGTGTGATTTAGATATTCCATAGCTCCTAGATGGTGTCCACATAATGGTTTCTTTTTACTCCATGAAAACATATGTTGTGGGTACTCATTAGAAGCGCCTCATTGAGGCGCTTCTAATGAGTACCCACAACATATGTTTTCTTGGAGAGATATTGAAAAAAGCACACAAAAATCACCTTATCTGGGGCTATGCATTCTGAGACAAAAATAGCTAAATAATTCGCAAACAGCGGAGACCCTGATCAGACCCTTTTAGGTGTTTCCAGACTAAAATGGGTTAGAATGCCTGTATCTCTGTTTTCAGCATATAGCGGCAAGTTCAGGTACTGGTGAAGGAGACTTGAAGAAACTATGTGCCATTTTAGAAGCTGTACCGGAAATAAAATATATCTGTATAGATGTGGCTAATGGTTACTCAGAGCACTTTGTCCAGTTTGTTAGAGATGTCAGAAAGAAATTTCCTTCACATACAATTATGGTAAGTTGTGGCTTATTGTATTTTCCCTGAGTATTGGAACAGACAGCGTAGCTTCAGATAGTTTTCAGAGGGCTGATTTTACGAAAAACCTCAACACACCTTTATTACAGGTTTACATCTTTGATATTGCTGGTCATTTATATAGATGAATTACTGTAATACGCGAAATCTTTCTGTTTATACGCCCGTTTGAAAAACGGGATGTATTATGTTACGGGATATGGCATCCGTCTGTCCGTATGTAAACTTTTTCGTTTCCGGCTAACTCCCCCTACAGTTTACATCCGATCAAGCTGAAACTTGGAATATAGTTGGACCATAATGTGGCACAGCACATATTGTTTCGGGGTTACAGTCCACCAAATGTTTGCAGAGTTATGCCCCTTAGAAAATTTCTGTAAACTTTTCATTTCCGGTTAACTCCTCCTACATTTTACATCCGATCAGGCTGAAACTTCATGTATAGTTAGACCATGATGTGGAGCAGCGCATTTTTTCAAGGTTACAGTCCACCAAATATTAGCAGAGTTTGCCCCTTTGAAAATTTCAGTAGACTTTTTGTTTCTGGCTAACTCCTCCTACAGTTCACATCAGATCAAGCTGAAACTTGGTATATAGTTAGACCATGATGTGGCGCAGCGCATATTGTTTCGGGGTTACAGTCCACCAAGTGTTTGCAGAGTTATGCCCCTTAGAAAATTTCTGTAAACTTTTCATTTCAGGTTAACTCCTCCTACAGTTTACATCTGATCAAGCTGAAACTTCATGTATAGTTAGACTATGATGTGGAGCAGCACATATTGTTTCCAGGTTGCAGTCCACGAAATATTATCAGAGTTATGCCCCTTTGAAAATTTCAGTAGACTTTTTGTTTCCGGCTAACTCCTCCTTCAGTTTACATCAAATCAAGCTGAAATTTGATTTGTAGTTAGACTATGATGTGGAGCAGCACATATTGTTTAAAGGTTACAGTCCACCAAATATTAGCAAGGTTTTACCCCTTTGAAAATTTCTATTAATTTTTCGATTCTGGCTAAATCCTCCTACAGTTTACATCCAATCAAGCTGAAACTTCATGTACAGTTAGACCATGATGTGGAGCAGCGCATATTGTTTCGAGGTTCCAGTCTGCCAAATATTAGCAGAGTTATGCCCTTTTGAAAATTTCAGGAAACTTTATCATTTCTGGCTAAATCCTCCTACACTTTACATCCTATCAAACTGAAACTTGATTTGTAGTTAGACCATGATGTGGAGCAGCGCATATTGTTTCAACAGTCCACCAAATATTAGCAGAGTTGAACCCCTTTGAAAATTTCTATTAATTTTTTGTTTCTGGCTAACTCCTCCTACAGTTTACATCCGATCAAACTGAAACTTCATAAATAGTTACACGATGATGTGGAGCAGCACATATTATTTCGAGGTTACAGTGCACCAAATATTTGCAGATTTATGCCCCTTTGAAAGTTTTTGTAAACTTTTCGCAGCTTATTGTTTAGAGGTAATAGTGTGCAAGTTTTATTTTATGATAGGTATATTTTTTGCAAATAACTAAAGTTCTGGTCATATGGGCAAGATATTGATTTTTTTTTTAAACATGTTCTTTTATTAGATGTGAAAGGAAAGGTTGCCATTATTAAATCTTTGTAAATACATACTTCTGTTATGGATTTTTTTTTTCTTTTTAATACTCTTCTGATTTGGCTCCCTTGAAGAACAAAAATAAAATCAGTATTAAACAATTTAAAGATTTACAAAAAAATTTCTTGCAGCATTTTTTTGTTTGTTTGTTTATTTTTGTTCTGTTATTGTTTGGTCCAATATTGAAGTATAGGAAAAACAAATCAGCCAAAGGCTCATATGAGCTTATAATATAGCCATGCTTCTGTGGTGTGTCCTCTGTCAGAAAGGACTTCTCCCTAGAAGCAGCAAACTTCTCCCTATTTTCCCAGGAGGGAGAAGTCACTTTTCCCTTAATTTCTGAGCCAGCTTGGACCCTTAGGTTACAGGTCACCAAATATCAGCAGAGATATGCCCTAATGAAATTTAAAAAAAAAAAAATTTTGTAATTCCACGTACAGTTTATATCCGGAGCATTGGATTATACAGGAGCCAGTTTGTGTGCTACATCTTATTACTTGCCATGGGCGTATAATGCCCTGCTTGGCGGAGCGCTTGTTTAAATTGCTCCTCTGTATCATGAATTACTCCCCTCTAATTTTTGATAATTAGTCATTTCAAAGCAAAAACATGTTATGAATTTCATACTTATATGGGGTGAATTTTCTATCTGGAAATCTTTTGCAGGTTGTTTACATGTTCTCTGCCTGACTTATCACTTACCAGTAAGTCAAGTTAAATGTTAAACGTTGATGTCATTCATGACGTCACAGAAGTGTTGATGTTTCTTATGTTAATTGCAAGAATTTACAGCAGTACTGTTAGTGACAGAATGGATTTAACTGCAGTGTTATATTTTCAATTTTTTTGTGCTTTTATATTTCGCATGAAATGAAAGTAGTTTTAACCATGACTTGCTTCAAGTTTTTTAACCTGTGACCTTGAAAAAAAAAGGGATAACTATTGTGAGATATATTTCCCCTTTTAACATTGTCATTTTGTTGGGACAAGAATATATTTTAGGGTATTGTGTTTTACTAACACATTTCAAGCTTCTATAGTCATTCTCTCCATCCACTGAATTAAGGGAAACTGAGAGTTGCTGGCAAAAATATGTGCACACAGTGCTGGTTTACCACTAGGAGAACTAAGCGTGCCAGCGAAAAAGTGTGAGTAGATTAACTTACAACGACACAACCTTAACAGTGTTGAGTGGGCCATTAAACACCAGATCAAACAAATCAAATTCCTTTTAGAGTTTATCCCTTTTTCAGAAGGGAGGCAAGAATAATTTGAGAGTTACACCCCTCCCCCCTCTGAAAGTGTGTGCATTCCCCTTAAATTTCTTTACCAGACTTCCTTCATAGAGAAGAATTCTTTTAAGTTTTGTATGTGATGCTTTGATTCACATCTTCATCCAATCAGCTTTCAAATTTTGAACATCTGTTTTCATATTTATTTAAATAAGCCTTTACCACTATCTTTTTCATTCAACAGATGACAAAGCATCACTATTTTTAGTATTTTTCTCAGAAAATAAGCTTAATGCTATGACATTTTATGCAAATTGTCTCCTTTATAAAGGAGACAATTTGCATGAAATGTCAAAGTCTGTTTTTCTGTGAAAAAAAAAACAAAAAAAAACCCCAAAGAAATCACAATGCTGTCTGCTGAAATTTTTACCCAGCATTAGATTTTGCAGACCTTGACCTTATTTTCAAGGTCACTATATTACAAATACTCAAAAAGGAGCCTAAAGGATCCTTGTTAATGAAGTAAAAAGTTTGTATGCACAATATCTCTTTAACCAATGGCTGGAATTTGACCAAACTAGCACATATACATCATAAGGATGGGACAAAGAAGTGATTAGATTTTGGTGACCTTGACCTTATTTTCAAGGTCACTACATTATAATTACTTAAAAAAGTGTGCCTTGTTAATGCAGTAAAAACTTTGTGTGCACATTATCTCTTTAACCAATGGGTGGAATTTGACCAAACTAGCACAGATATATCATCAGTATGGGGGAAAGAAGTGATTAGGTTTTTATGACCTTGACCTTATTTTCAAGGTCACTACACTATAAATACTCAAAAAAGCGAGCCTTGTTAACGCAGTAAAACGTTTGTGTGCACATGATCTCTTTAACCAATGGCTGGAATTTGACTAAACTAGCACAGATACATCAACAGGATGGGGGAAAGAAGTAGTTAGATTTTGGTGACCTAGCACAGATGCATCATAAGGATGGGGCAAAGAAGTGATTAGATTTTGGTGACCTAGGCCTTATTTTCAAGGTCACTACATTATAAATACTCAAAAAAGCGAGCCTTGTTAATGCAGTAAAAACTTTGTGTGCACATTATCTCTTTAACCAATGGGTGGAATTTGACCAAACTAGCACAGATATATCATCAGTATGGGGGAAAGAAGTGATTAGATTTTGGTGACCTTGACCTTATTTTCAAGGTCACCAGATTATAAATACTCAAAAAGGAGCCTTGTTAATGAAGTAAAAAGTTTGTGTGCACAATATCTCTTTAACCAATGGCTGGAAATAGACGGAACTAGCTTAGATACATCATAAGAATGGGGCAAAGAAGTGATTAGATTTTAGTGACCTTGACCTTATTTTCTAGGCCACTACACTTTACACTATACTAAAAATACTCCAAAAAGCGAGCCTTGTTAATGCAGTAAAAAGCTTGTATGCTCATTATCTCTTTAACCAGTGGATGGAATTTGACCAAACTAGCACAGATACATCATCAGTAAGGCAGAAAGAAGTGATTAGATTTTGGTGACCTTGACCTTATTTTCAAGATCACTACACTATAAATACTCAAAAAAGTGAGCCTTGTTAATGCAGTAAAAAGTTTGTGTGCATATTATCTCTTTAACCAATGGCTGGAATTTGACCAAACTAGCACAGATACATCATCAGGATGGGGGAAAAAAAGTGGTTAGAGTTTGATGACCTTGACCTTATTTTCAAGGTCACTACATTATAAATACTGAAAAAGTGAGCCTTGTTAATGCAGTAAAAAGTTTGTGTGCAGACTATCTCTTTAACCAGTTGCTCAGTTTATTAGATTTTGGTGACCTCGACTTTACTTTCAAGGTCACGCCGGCACTTCGAAACTTAAATTTTGTTAGAAAAAGGTTTTATGCTTTATGTAGGGGCTATCGAATAAGCGCTGCTTATTGACAATTTTCATTTGATACTTGTTAGATTTCCATGTTAAAACAGGGAACAGATTTTCAATTTGGGATAAGCAATTATTTGAGATAAGTGAAGTCGAAATAACAAGAGTTGACTGTATATGAATGGAAAGCAAAGGCCCGACCGATACTTTTTGCTTGCGCAGGATGATCTGAATGTGCATTATGTGCATGATAGAAGGCACTTTTTCACTTAATGCAGCCCAAATTTTATTTTATTTTATGATTTGCAAGGCTGGCAATGTAGTGACAGGTGAGATGGTGGAAGAATTAATTCTTTCTGGAGCCGACATCATCAAAGTTGGTATTGGCCCAGGCTCGGTGTGTACAACCAGGAAGAAGACAGGAGTTGGCTACCCACAGCTCAGTGCTGTCATTGAATGTGCTGATGCTGCACATGGCTTGGGTGGGCACATCATTTCGGTAAGTACTTACAGTATACCTGTATAGATTTTTTCTTTTTGTTTTGTGAGAATTATTTTCTATTATGGTAAGTGTCCTAAACTTTCATACGCTGAAGTTTCCGACAAAATAGCATATGCAAACAGTGCAGGCCCATAATGGACCCTGATCAAGGTTTACACTGGTTCCCATTCCACTCAGTATTTTAACCCTTAAAGCGCCAATCACACTAAAGCAGACAACAATTTTGATTATTTTTTTTTTTATTTTCAGATGAAAACAAATCTTGATATTTCATTTGAATCGTCT
This sequence comes from Anodontia alba, assembly GCA_964016985.1. Taxonomy (NCBI): domain Eukaryota; kingdom Metazoa; phylum Mollusca; class Bivalvia; order Lucinida; family Lucinidae; genus Anodontia; species Anodontia alba. The sequence continues at coordinate 68,212,835 of OZ024827.1, read as the reverse complement.
GCCAAGCAGACGATTCACATGAAATATCAAGACATGTTTTCTCTGAAAAAATAAAAAATTTAGAATGTCGTCTGCTACAAATTTTGCTTGGCGCTTTAAGGAGCTAAGAAGCAAATGCATAAAAAGCAAAGTTTAGGCAAAAAAAAGTATGAAAAAAAAAAAATCAAAATTTTAGGACATTTATCATATACATGTGTATTCATTGGCCATTTGTTCTCAGGGATCACACTTGGAGATGATTCATGTGATATCTTTGCCCAGTTGACTGCAACTTCACCTCATCAGACTTGCTAAATGAAAAAAGAACAACAGAAAAAAAAATCACCCTTTCTCTCCAGTATACTTTTATTCTGCTGAAATATTTCTGGATATCTGAACAAGCTCTGTTCAGATTAGACCCCCACTAGAATAATTGTTAATCTTTTTCACCAAAACTCTTTGGAACAGTCTATTTTCAATAGCAGGGTGTCTGGTTTGTTTTTATTATTACTATGTTTTATTCAAATTCTTGTATTTAATGCAGACATTTTAGACCCTGACATTGTCACGTCTGATCTGGGTCTGCAGTGTTTGCCAATTACGCTAAAAGTGGTCAAGGAAAATAAGTCTTGACATTTCATGTGAATTGTCTGCCAAGCAACTCAGGACTTATTTTCTATGAACATTAAAAACAAGTTTTGCTTGGTGCTTTGAGGGTTAAAATATCTTTCTACAGGATGGTGGCTGCACCTGCCCTGGGGATGTGTCCAAGGCATTTGGGGCTGGTGCTGACTTCGTGATGGCTGGTGGGATGTTTGCAGGGCATACTGAATCAGGAGGAGAGATAATAGAACAGAATGGAAAGAAATTCAAGATATTTTATGGCATGAGCTCAGCTACGGCAATGAAAAGACATGCTGGTGGAGTAGCCGAATACAGGTACTACTGTGCTTTTGACATCTTTCAGAAAGAAGTTTTTTGCCTGGCCTTTACACAGTTAAAGTAAGTGTGCAAACATTTGTCATGATTTAATGCAAAACTATTTGTCATAACTATCTATGCACAAAAAATTTTATTTTAGTCATTTGTTTTTAAAAAATAAAATATTTTCACTTTTTTCCATTGTAAAAAAGAAAGCAAATTATGCAAAAATCAGTAGGGTAGGAAACTTGGAGGCAGATTACAACAACTTCCGCTTGTTCAATTTTTCTGAAATTTTCTTAATATTGTGACAATATTCACATCAATAATTCTGATTCAGCAAAGAAAAGTAAAAAGTATTTTCTTAGACAAAAATTAAAAAAAAAATCACTTCACTATAGAAATTGCACAGGTCAGACCAATTTTTGGCTGTAAATTTAATTTTAGGGTAAATATTTAAGAAGAAAACACAGAAACAGAAACAACAAATGGTTTCTATAAGATACGGTCAGTCAGAAGAAAATGTTTTCATTTAAAATAAAATGCCAGGAAAAAATGTCTTTCCGAGTGATGTTGAAAGGACAATAGACTTTATTTTTGCAGTGTCAAATATTTTGAATAGTCTGGGTGGCAGAGGGGTTAGCACTCTTGATGGTGGATCACAAGATCTGGGATTCAAATTCTGCATGAAACATAATTTAGCTCATGACTTTATGGCAGTCTTTCATTATCCAACATCTCAGTATGGCTTAACAAGGAACGTAAAACATCAAGTTGTCATCATCCTTGTTTGTTATTTTATACAAGCTGTAGATAAATTCGGCTATTAAGACCTTTCAGCTATTAAGAGCAGCTTTTGCCAGTTCTGTTTGGTTTCTTTCTGATTATTTCATATTTAATATTAACCTTTAAAACACCCAAGAAAACCTGCATCTGAATGTGTCGTCTGTTTATGTCGTCTGCTGAATATTCTTGCAAATACAGTCAAACCTGTGTTAGTGGTCACCTCTATTAAGCAGCCAACCTGTATTAAGCAGCCAGAGGAAAGTTGCCCGGAAATTCATAGACTTATATATTTGAACTGTATTAAGCAGCCACCTGCCTTCAGCAGCCACATTTTAAGCTTCCCATGGGTGGCTGCTTAAGACAGGTTTGACTGTATTTCAAATCTATTTTATGTATACAGACAAACAGTGTGGACCCAGATCAGACTTTTCTCATGTGCTGACTTGTATAGGGGACTGTATAGAGCATCTGTTTCAGAATTGTTTTTTCAAAGCAGTCCTCATTTTCAATTTTCCAGGGCTTCTGAGGGCAAAACTGTTCAGATTGAATATAGAGGAGACGTCGAAGTAACAATACAAGATATTCTTGGAGGAGTGAGATCTACGTGTACGTACGTTGGTGCTGGAAAATTAAAGGAGCTGAGCAGACGGACTACTTTTATAAGGGTTACGCAACAACTTAATGAAGTTTTCTCCGCTTTTACAAAAGAACATTGATCATAGCTTAGTCCTTAGTGTTTATCAAATTAACCCACAGCATGTTGGGTAAAAAATTCAGCAAGCAACAGTTTGAAATACTTTTCCTATTTTTTCCTAGAAAACAGGTTTGCATGAAATGTCATCCTGATTTCTGGGAAACATAAGAAAATTGTCATCAGTTTGTCGTCTGCTGAATTAGGCCAGAGAGTGGTAAAGGTTAATCAGGGGACTTTTTGTTAAGGAGGAGTATTTGGTGATACTTCTGGAATAATTTTTCTTAATTCTCACTTAAACATTCGGTGTGGGTACTGATTAGAAGTGTCTCGCCGAGGTGTTTCTAAAGTGGTACCCACAACATGTTTAAATGGAGAACTGGAAAAAAATATCCCGGAATTATCTCCAACTTTTCATACTTAAAATGTCCTCTGTTAATTACATGTAGAGTGATGTGTTCCCAAAAATTAACCAGGCCCTGATAAATTATATCTTCTGACATTGGGATTGTGAGTTTAACATTTCTTATTGAGCATGCTTGATACAAATTTTCAGCAGACAACACATTGAGATCGGTTTCTAATTTTTCTCAGGAAATAGAGTAACATCTTTCACGCTAATTTTCTTCTAAGGAGACAATTTGTATGAAATGTTAATCCCTTTTTTCTGGTAAAAGTAAGAAGCTATTTCAGAATGAAGTCTGCCAGTCTTACCTAAAAGGTATATCAGCACAGTCTGGTCAGGAGTTAGTGCCAGAAAAAGGTGATAATTTTGATGATAATTTTAGTCTTGAAAATAATTTTAGTCTTGATAATAGTTTTAGTTTGATGATAATTTTAGTTTCGGTAATAATTTTAGGATACTTTAAAGGATCTTCTGATTAGCATTAGATTATATCAGTTGGTACCATACTATGGTTTGATGCAGAAATAAATGGGCCGCGTCATGCAGAAATGTGTCATTTGTCATATGGGGACAGTGAAGGCCCATATCAGACTGCACATCTGTGCAGTCTGATCTGGGCCTTCACTGTCCACTAATCAAATCATTGGATACTACGTAATGTATGACTGGATGTCAAAGGCCCAGATGATAATTTGGGCATGTGAAGGATGATCTGAATCTGCTCATTTTGCACATGTTTGAAGGCACTTTTTTTGCTTGATGCGACTCTAACATCTGGAGCTATGCAGGCTTAGCTGTCAGATGTACATTTCATGCAAGCTGTTTTCTTTACTGTGTGATGGTAAAGCAAGTATTAGTACATGACTCTGTGCTGGTGCCCAGCAATAGGCTAATCTGGGTCTTTGCTGATATAAAATAAGTGGAAATACTTCATAGGTTTTCTGCGAGTTCTACAAATTTTGTGAGTTTCTGTTCACTTTTGACCACCAGGTCCCTTTTGAAAAGAGATCTACCCTAAAAGGACAGAATTTGCTCTGGAGGAAAGCTTTTGACTTCTTGTTTGTTTCTTGATCACAAAAATCCCCTTCTGAAAAGAGAGTCTACTCTAAAAGGGTAGGTTTTGCTCCCTTTTAGACACCCAAGGGGAGTAAAATTCTTCCCTTTTAGAGTAGAACCCCTGTTCAGAATTCAGACAGAACAGTCCTGACAGAGTTCCCTCCCCAGAAAATATATCCATTTCCTTAATATATGGTTGGTCATGAGAACACCTGCTTCAAGTTACATTTGAGGCCCAGACCAGTCTGTGTATCTGCAAGTTTGGTCAGACACTTCACTGTTTGTGCAAGTAATTTTTGGCTTCACAGAAACTGAATACCAGGTGCTAAAAATAGATCTCAGTTATAAGGATGCCAAGAAGAAAAAAATCTTATTTTTCCATGAAAACATATAATGTGGGTACACATTGTAACCACCACTCTGAGATGATTTGACATAGCTCCAGATAAGAGGGGGTATCCAGGTAACATTTTTCTTATTTCTCCATGGAAATATAGGCTGTTGGTACTCATTAGAAGTGCCTTGGTGAGACACTTCTGATGAGTGTCCACAGCATATGTTTGCATGGAGAAATAAAAAAAAGAATATCAATACTTTTTTGTCAAAAAAAACCCATCTTATCTGGAGCTATGATCTAAATGAGTACAGTAAAACCTGTGTAAGACAGCCACCTTTGAAATTGACTTTAGTGGTTGATGTGGAAAGGCAGATGTCTTGTAAAGGTACATGTCATGTAATTTTGCTAGCAAAATTACATGACATGTACCTTTATAAGACAGACAACTTTTTCCACATCAACCACTATTTAAAGTCAGTCTCAAAGGTGGCTGTCTTACACAGGTTTTACTGTACCCACAATATATATTTACATGGAGAAATAAGAAAAGTAAAGAAAACTATCAATACCTTTTTGTTTAAAACAAACAAACAAACAAACAAAAAAAAACAAACCAAACTTATCTGGAGCTATGGGGGAAGACCATAGATGGACTGCTTGGATGTGCAAGCTGGTTGTGGTCCTCACTGTTAGCATGGGGATGGAATGAAGCATATTTTCTCATGACACAGCTCATATCATAGCCCTGGATAAGACGCCTCCTTTTGACCAAATTGTGTCCATATTTTTCTGATTTCTCTACAAGTCCATTATGTCATGGGTACCCGTTAGAAGTACCTCAGGGAGGTGCTTCTAATGAGAATGCACATCATATATGTTTGTGCAGAAATAGGAAAAAACATTTATCTCGATGCCCTCTGATTTTAAAGGCTCCATATTCCTCAAAAGAGACATTTTTTATCCAAAAAAGATTTAATAAATTGATATATAATATAAATACGATCATAAAATGTGGCATCTGACAGCCTGTAAAATTTCTGTTAGTCTCTCGTTTTTGAATCGGATCAAAAATGAAACAATTTTTTATCGTATCTCTGAATTAACATTGCCAACATTAATTCAGTGATAGGATAAAAAAATCGTTTCATTCTAAGAACGAGAGACTAACTGAAATTTTACAGGCTGACAGATGCCACATTTTATGATCATTTTTATGCTGTCCCGGTATATCAATTTATTAAGCCTTTCTTGGATAATTAAATGTCTATTTTTGAGGAATATGGAGCTTTAACCTATAGTATGCAATGCATGACCATATGTCGGAAGATATTTTGTTTCCCAGCTCTGAGCTCAGTGTTTAACACTAAAAGCGCTATGGGCAAATTCAGCAGACAACAGATTGAAGATATTTTTTCTTGGTTTCCCCCAAAATAAGATTTGAAGCAGACAATTTGCATGAAATATCAAGTCCTAGTTTTTGGGGAAAAATATTCCAAAATGTCGCCTGCTGAAAATTTTACCCAGCATGCTAAGCGTTAAGCTAGGCACCCTTGATTGTTCATCCTTGATAAGCATCAGCTTCCTGCATTTTTGAAGTGTATAATGGGAATTTGGTTTTATGATCATAGCAACTTGCATAATAATCAGCCAACGTATCCTCAGTCTGGTCAGTAAGAGTGTGTATGTTGCTTTACTCACTGAAATCACCTCAGTGTGACAATTCAGGGCCCAGTTGTTCCAAGCATCGTTAGCTTAATGAGCTTGTTATTGGTCATTTCATTAACTGATTTAGCGGAATTAATATACAATATTCTGATATTTTTTGCTGAAAAAATGTGAGTAGCTTTTGCACTGCAAAAGCTACTCACATTTTTTCAGCAAAAATTTCAGTATACTTGCGTATAACTCGATGTAAAATTTAACGAATCGTTAACTAATGACATCGTTAGCTTTGGACAACTGGGCCCTGATGAATAACACAGTTAAAGCATCAAGCTTATTTGAAGCATGTGACATTCTATTTTTTTTTTTCTTTTTACTTTTTCAGAGAAAATAAGTCTAGGTATTGGTATTTCATGTGAATTGTCTGCTTGGCAGACAGTTCACATGAATAACAAGACTTTTTTTCTTTAAAAAAAAGGTGGGGAGGGGGGGATTCAAAATGTAGTCTGCTGCAGTTGTGATTGGTGGTGGGGTAACCCATTTATGCTTAACATCCCATATAAAGGGGCATTTGCAACCAATGTAGACCTGATCAGGGTCTACACTATTAGCATTAATTATGGGAATTTCAATAAAACGTAGTAATAGAAAACAACCAGACACCCCTTCTTTAGGAAAAGGACCTGTCCAAAGAGTTGAGGTAGCAGAGTCCACTTAGCATAAATGGGTTAATATGTTTCATAAATTTTAGATCACTATGAATGTTATTTTTATGTGGTTTTAGCTGTGCTTTTTTCCAGGGTTGCTTTTAGTCTTATGGTATGGTAGATAATACTATTATTAGATAATGAGAATCTAGTATTTAAACTAAGCTGGTCATTTCTTTGTATTCAAAGAACACAGTATTAAGAAGCAAGTTACCTCACTGTTTATTAGTAAGCAAGTTACCTCACTTTTTATTAAAAACATCTTTTACTTTTATTTGTTTAAAAGTGTTAGCTTGTTATAACACTTTATAACGTCATTAAAAGAAAAGAAAACAAAGCAACAAGAAACAGATTGTAGTGTAACAACATCTGTTTAATAGCAACTATGTACGTGTTTGTTTACCCTGGCATATCTGTTTGAACATTCAAGGTAAGTATGGTAATGTCATAAATATTATTTTAATCATTGCCATGCCCACTTGTAATTTTCAACCAATCAGATTTCTTGATCCAGGTTGTTGATACAAAATCACATGCTTTAAGACAAACAGTGCATATCCAGTTCAACTGGCTTCTTCAGAAGCCAGTTGATCTGGATCTACACTGTTTGCAAAGGCAGGGCATATCTGGGTTCAGGAGGACAAGGGTTAAGGCATTTTGATAGGAATGGATGCATTAGAACAATTTGTTTCCAGTGGGATTACATATTGATGGCATGGCTCTAGATTAGAGTGGGAACCACATTTTTTTTTTCTCCAGGAAAACATATTATGGGTACTCATTAGAAGTGCCTCAGTGAGGTGCTTCAAATGAGTACCAAAAAATATGCTTTCATGGAGAAAGAAAAAATATTAACAATTTTTGGTGGAAAAAAGTGCCGTACCTGGAGCTGTGTGATGGTACCATTCAAGGTTGTATATGAGTGATTGTAAAGAAATGTAAAGTGGCCTTTCTCACCAATTCCTAGATTGCTAGTTGTCCTTTGTTATTTGATTTTGTTTTTAATTGTTTATTACTAGTTTTAAATTTTTAAATTAACCCATTTTATTCTGGAGACTTCCAAGTGTAAGTGCAAACAGTGCGTATTCTGTGTCATCTGATCAGGGTCTACACTGTTTGCATTAAATACTGGAGTTTCCTTAAAACAGTTATAATCAAAACTAACCATACCAGTCCAAAAAGTTCTGGTAGAAGACTCCACTTGGTATATATAGGTTACCTGGGGAATTAGTAAGATTCTGATAATTTTTTGTCATACAAAATATACAGTCAACTCTCTTTATCTCGAAGTCCAAGGGACTCTCTGAAATACTTTGAGATATCGGTACATCAACAATCCAGATTTGCAGAATTGATAAAAAAAAGATTCGGAACAACCACTTTTCACAAATGAATATGTAATTTGACTCCTGAAGTTACAGATACATTGAAAATATTGTGGAGCAATTTCTCCTCTTTTCCACAATATCCTCTTTTCCACAATAGCAAATTACCTGTTGTTAGGTTTTCATGTTTAAACAGGAACCAGATTTTGACTTCGAGGAAAGCAGTTATTTAAGATAAGGGAAGTTGAGATAACTAGAGTTGACTGTACATGTATAATAAATTTCCTGTTTCCTAGTTGGTGAGCCTAGCTTGTTGATATGGATTCTGTTTTTTTGTGCAGCTGGAAACAATATATTTTTTGTTTGTTTGCATTGAAGTTTTACGGCCCAGTCAACCCATTGGGGTCATGTCAGACAAGGTCAGTTTACCTAACAACACTTTTTTTCTGGGCAGGCTTAGTTCTCAAAGTGGTTAACCAGTACTTGTGCACATTCTTTTGCCAGAAACTGACAAGTGCCCTTCTTGAACCAGTGGAAGGTATATTACTCTTTTATCAGACATGTAGTTTTAATATGCAGATTTGAATCATAAGAAGACAGCATTTTTATATTTTGACTTAATTTTTTCTTTTGTTATGGTGTCATTTTTATGCCCCTAACTTCCAAGAAATTGGAGGGAATATTGCTTCTGGGTAGTTCGTGCATTCATCCGTCTGTACATTCGTTAGATACATAGCATAACTTGTGAACAGTGCATGCTAGGATTTTGAAACTTCATGTATGGATTCCTCATGAGAAAATAGCTGACACACATTTTTGTTCTTATCAGTATTATACCCGTTTCCTGAGTTATGGCCCTTTGAAAAAATATGGATTAAATCTGGCCAGCAAAATATCTCAAAATAAATTATTAAAGCTAGAGCCTTGAAACTTGATGAATAGATTGGTTGTGATGAGTAGACAATCTGATTAACTTTTGATTAAATTTAGAAAAATACTTCATGATTTATGGCCCTTTCTAATGTTGGCCATTTCTGCCTTATCAGTAAAATATCTCAAAAATTGTTGGAGCTAGAGCCTTGAAACTTGGTGAATTAATTGGTAATGATGGGTAGATGACCTGATTTACTTTTGAATAAATTCTGAAAAATATTTCATGAGTAATGGCCCTTTGTAAAATTTGGGCATTTTTCCGGTGTCAGCAAAATACCTCAAACCCTGTTGGAGCTAGAGCCTCTTAAGTTGATGAAGAGATTGGTAGTGATGAGAAGATGACATGATTAACTTTTGAATGAATTTTGAAAAATACTTCACAAGTTATGGCTCTTTGTAAATTGGAGTATTTTTACGGGCATATTGTTATATAAACACAATTTCTAGTTTATTTTAATGTTTAATGACTAAAATATAAACTTTTTCCCGAATTATTTCAGCTCTTTTAAAGTAGCAACAGTGTCTTGTAGCTAAATTTTAGAATATACATTTTTTTCCTATTGCTATGAGAAAGTAAGGCTTGACATTTTATTCAGTGTATGTCTTGAGCAAGTCCTGTTTTATGAGAAAAGTGTCACGTAAATTTTTGCTCTTAACCCAAAGTGAATAAACTCCCCCACACTATATATTGGAAGAGCCCAATTTCATTTTAGGTATGTCAGGCTATGTGATTTAGTTATTTCTATAGAAAAATGACAAAACTATTTGCAAACAGTGGAGACCTGTTCAAATGCCACTAACTTAAAACATATTATTCTGAGAAAATATTTACTTATTTTGGGACACCTTACCTGCTTATCATATTTATCCGTCAGTTTTAAATCTTGGTGATGTGTACCAATAAAATCAGGCAGGAACTTGTGCAGCTTCTGATCTGGGTCTTTACTGCTAATGCCTGGTCTGTCCCAGAGATGGCCTTGGTGGCTCAGTCAGCTGTGTGTCCGACTGGTGATCCAAGAATGTAGATCATATTGTATGGCCTTATTATGTTAGGCCCAGCATGTTTATTATTTTTGTTTTTGTGCCTCCAACTTGGAAGAAGTTGAAGGGCATATTGCTTTAGGGTTGTTCGTTCCTCTATCCATCTATCCATTCATGATGCTTTTCTTGTCAGCAAGCTATCCGGTTGACTATTTGAGCTAAAGCCTTGAAACATGGTGATTTTATTGGGGCTGAGGAGTAATCACCTGATCAACTCAATATAAATGTATTGAGAGTTATGGCCTTTTCAATTTTGGCTTTTTATAAGGACAAGCATATAGTTGGGGGCATAGTGTTTTATCACCACACATTTCTAGAATTGGCTGCTTTTGCAATCAGGAATAGCTCCATATAAGATATGTATTCGAGTATTCATTGCTCCTCAGAAACATGTTCCAACTAAAGCTGGCTTATCCCAGCTGAAAAGATAATCGATTATCAGTCTTGCCTTTGTGATCGATAATCGATTAGTAATCACTGATGATTTGGGCATAATTTTACCTGTCGGAGCAGGACTCTTACCATATGTTATACTTTATTGCATATATTTGGTCAGACAGGCCTGAGCAAACAGTGTAGACCATGGCGAGACGCTGCAAATGCGGTGTCTCATCAGGGTCTACATTGTTTGCCTCCCATCCAGCTATTTTTAGACACAACAATGGGTAGTAAATTGAACTTTTTCAAATTTAAGATTAAGTATGGTAAGGAGTTGAGGTGTCTGAATACTAAGGGTAAATACAGTAAATTAACAAACACAGAAATCAAATTATTGATTATTAGCAAATCAGTAACGATAATCATTTTTGTGGAATTTATCGATCAATTAATCCATTATCCGATTAATTGTGCCAGACTTTGTACCAATGACATTGTCTTTGAAGAGAAATAAAAACAAAAGGTATGTCTTTGCTTTTTGGTTAAAAAAGTGTCTTTCCTTGAGTTATATATGTTGTATTAGCTATACTTCAAGACCAGAATATTGAATGACGTTAGAAATACAAAATAGAATGGGCTGTCTCAAATATTAACCCTTAAAGCGCCAGTCACAACTATTGCCGTCTGCTTTGTCATCTGCTTGTTAGCTCACCTGAGCACTGCTCAGGGTGAGCTATTATGATCACTTTTCGTCCATCCGTCCGTGCGTCCATCCGTTAACATTTTCAAACGACTTCTCCTCTGAAGCCGCTGAGCCAATTTTGCTCAAATTTCATATGGAGCCTCCTTAGGGTGGGGGAACGAAAAATTGCTAAAATGGTCGCGGTCCATTGACCAAGATGGCCGCCATGCCCATATATGGTAAAAACCTTTAAAAATCTTCTTCTCTAGAACCGAGAATGCCTTGGGGCTGAACCTTTGCAGGAATCATCGGGGACGGGAGGTCTACCAAAATTGCTAAAAGAATTGTCGGCAAGGTCAAGTTTGCTTCCCTATGCATTTGTATGGGAAAAACCTTTAAAAATCTTCTTCTCCAAAACCGAGCGTGCCTTATGGCTGAATCTTTGCATATATCATTAGGAACAGGAGGGGTACCAAAATTGCTAAAATAATGGTCGTACATTGACATTTGACCTTTTTACGGTAAGGTCAATTTTGCTTCCTTATGCATTTGTATGGGGAAAATGTTCAGAATTTCAAACAACTTCTCCTCTGGAGCCTCTGGGCCAATTTTGCTCAAATTTCATATGGAGCCTCCTTAGATAGGGGGAAAGAAAGATTGCTAAAATGTTCACGGTTCGTTGACCAAGATGGCCGCCATGCCCATATATGGTAAAAACATTTAAAAATCTTCTTCTCTAGAACCGAGGATGCTTTGGGGCTGAATCTTTGCATAAATCATCGAGGATAGGGAGCCTACTAGAGTTGCTAAAATAAAGGTTGTACATTGACATTTGACCTTTTTACGGCAAGGTCAAGTTTGCTTCCCTATGCATTTGTATGGGAAAAAAACATTTAAAAATCTTATTCTCTAAAACCGAGGATGGCTTGTGGCTGATTCTTTGCATATATCATCTGGAACGGGCGGTCTATCAAATTTGCTAAAGTAGTTGTCATACATTGACATTTAACCTTTTTACAGCGAGGTCAAGTTTGCTTCTGTATGCATTTGTATGGGCCCCATACATTTGTATGGAAAAAAAGTTGATAATTTCAAATGGCTTCTCCTCTGAAGCCTCCAGGCTAGTGTTGCTCAAATTTCATGCTGAACCTCCTTGGACAGAAGAATGAAAGATTGCTAAAATCGGCATGATCAAAATGGCTGCCGTGCCCATATATGGTAAAAACCTTTAAAAATCTTCTTCTCCATAACCAAATAATCCCTGGGCCCTAATCTTTGCACAAATTATAGGGGACAGGAGATTACCAAAAGTGCTAAAATTATGGTTCTATGTTGACATTTGACCTTTTTACCTCCAAGGTAAAATTTGCTTCCCCATTTGTATGGGCCCTATACATTTATATTGAAAGTATGGAAGTGACTTGTAGATCAACAGTAGTTAAAATTGTTCTGATTGGAAATCTAAGATGGCTATCATTTGGTTTATATTTATTACATTTCCCTGCCACTGTGCTGTTTACATGTATAAAATCATGATTCTTCAGAAACCGCTTAGCCAATTTCCACAATATTTCACATTGATCCTTCTGTTGAAATGTGATTGATAGTTTATTCAAATAATCATGCGCTATTGACTGTCAGGCCCATATATTCTTCTTCAAAACTAAGAACTGCTCAAATGATGATATTTTCATTAGTTGCGATGATAGGATTGAAAAAATGTTGCATAACATCTGCATGTCTGCAGTGGCTATGTCACTCAGGTGAGTGAACCGTGGCCCGTGGGCCTCTTGTCATTTTAAAAGTCATCTTTGCAAACAGTGTGGACCCTGATCAGACTGCTCCTCTAGGAGCAGTCTGATCTGGGTCCACACTGTTTGCCTGTATGCAGAAATAGGTTTGAAAAGTCTGCAAGAATATTCAGCAGACGACATAAACAGACGACATTTTCAGATGCAGTTTTTCTTGGCGCTTTAAGGGTTAATACCAGTATTTTCACAAGTTATTGCTGATCTTACATGTTGTATGTAAATGGATGCTTTTTGTTTATTGTTTGACAAGTTATTTTTATCTGTTTACTTAGAATCCCACAGCTTTATTTATTTGTGAACGTTTTTGTCAGAATGTACCATAAAATCGGGTGGGCCTCGGTGGCTCAGTTGGATGCGTGTCCGACTGGTTATCAGAAGGTTGCAGGTTCGACCCCAACTGGATTGGCAATATTCTTTTGTGGAGATTGATCATGAAGTATTTGGTCATTCTCTTCCTTCCGCTGATTCAAAATGGGTAGTTGTCAGATTCTGGTGAAAAAATATGCATAAAACTGGTTAACTGCTTAGAGGACTAAGCCTGCCCATTAAACATGTGGTTAGGTAAACTGACTGCTCGACATGACCCCTTGGGTAGATTGGGCCATGAAACCTTAACACAAACAGACCATAAAATTAGGCGTGCCATGCAAAAATGTGTCTTTAGGCATATATGAACAGGGAAGGCCCAGATCAGTCTGTCAATCAGTGCAGTCTGATTAGGTACCTCTTTGTCCGCTAACAGAATCACTGGATACTACAGGGCCCACTTGTTCAAAGCGTCGTTAGCTTAACGAGCTCGTTAAGGGTCATTTCGTTAAGTGTTTTAGCAGATTCAATACACAATATTCTGATATTTTTTTGCTGAAAAAATGTGAGTTTTTTCAGCAAAAAATTTCAGCATATTTGCATATCGCTTGATGGAAATTTTAACGAATCGTTAACTAACGATGTCGTTAGCTTTGAACAACTGGGCCCAGAATGATACTTAGCACATGTGCAGGATGATCTGAACCTGCACAGTTTGCACATGTTCAAAGGCAATTTTTGCTTGATGTGGCCCATATTCTAAATGAGCAAGTGCGTTTGAAAAAGTAAACTTTATCTGTATGTATGCAGATTGGTCCAGGTCTAAGTTCTTGTTCCACAGTGCAACCTCTCTACAACAGCTTGCTATTTACTGGTTACTTTTTATCAGACATAACTCTAGATAAGAGAAATTTCCATATAAATATGTTGTGGATACTCATTAGAAGTACCTCACCTCATGTTTTCATGGAGAAATAAGAAATATCAGCACTGTTTTGATGAAAAAAAAAAACCCCAAAAAAACAAAAAACAACCTTGTCCAGCGCTATATTACCGTATTTAACATAAAATATGAATAAGTCCTTTTTGACTTTTACATTATGTGTCTAAATAGCTGTGCTAAATGGCAAACTGTGTAGACTGATCAAGATCCCAGCTAGCATTCTACGTAAATCTACATCGGGCCGTCATCGGCCCGTCAGCTACCCTGACGGGCCGATGACGGCCCGATATAGATTTACGTAGAATGCTGACTGGGATATTCCTTTTAATAATAGGAACTCTTTGATCTCGGCCTACACTGCTTGCTTAGACACATATTTCAGAATATATATGGCAAATATGTTTCCAAAGAAATCAATTTTAGGATAACCTGACTCACATCTACCTTGCCATACTACTTTTGCTAGTATTGGCTAACAATCTATGTGGATGCCAATAAAGTTTTGTTCGAGTTTTTGTTTTGTTTTATTATTTAATGAGAAAGAACCACTTTCAGTGGAGGTAATGCTGTCAAAATTGAATTTATCAACCATTTTCTCATGAAGTCAAATTTGACCTGTGACCTTGACCCTGAGGCCAGTGGTACTGAAACCCTAGTAAATGATGTCCCAAGTATACAGACCCCATGTGCAAGGACCTGTCATAATATAAATTGCCAGCTAGGAAAAGAACCTTCGACCGCTTTCTCATGTAATCATATTTGACCTTGACCTTAAGGTCAGTGGAACTGAAACCCTAATAAATGATGTCCCAAGTATATGGACATTCTGCACAAGGTTTGCAAGTACATTATTTGTAATAGTATCAATTTCCAGGTAGTAAAAGAATCTTCATCCACTTTCTCATGCAGTCAAATTTGACCGGAGATCTGGACTGAGGTCAGTGGTACTGAAACCCTAACAAATGATGTCCCAAGTATATGTACACTATGCACAAGGTGTGAAATTAATTTCTGGTGACAGTATCAATTGTCAGTTAGGAAAAGAACCTTCAACTACTTTCTCATCAAATTTGACCTGTGACCTCGACCCTGATGTCAGTGTCACTGAAACCCTAATAAATGATGTCCCAAATATATGGACACTATGCACAAGGTTTGAAGTAAGCCTCCTGTTATAGAATCAACTGCAAGCTAGTGTAAGAACCTTCAACCACTTCCTAATGTAGTCGAATTTCACCTGTGACCTTGATCCTGAGGTCAGTGGTACTCAAGGTCCCAAGTAAAGAGACACTATGTGCAGTGTTTGAAGTAAACTTCCTATAATAGCATCAGTTGCCAGCTAGGAAAAGAACCTTCAACCTATTTCTCATGTCAAATTTGACCTGTGACCATAACCCTGAGGCCAGTGGTACTGAAACCCTATCAAATGATGTCCCAATTATGCAGCCACTATGCATAAGCTTTGAAGTAAATTTCGGGGGTGGTCGGGTGGTGCGAAGGTGCTGTGTATCTTACATCACTGGGGCGTCCAACTGATATTGGCTTACAGTTGGGCAAGGCCTGCTATCCTTGTAGTGGGTAAGGGTAGAGGGGGAATGTTTTTATTTCTTCTGTTTCTTCACTTTCTTTCCTGTTCCTCTTTCTTCCCTGTCCCTCTCTTTCATCTCCTCTACTCTCTCTTCTATCTCTTTTCTCCCTTTCTCTGGGAGACGACACAAAATGACCCTCAAGGGTTGACGTGTCGTTAAACCCCAACACAATCAAATTGAAGTAAATTTCTATAATAGCAACATTTGTCAGCTAGGAAAAGAACATTCAACCACTTTCTTTGTAGTCAAATTTGACATGTGACCTTGACCCCTGAGGTCACTGGTACAGAAACTCTAACAAATGATGTCCCAAGTAAAGGGACACTATGCACAAGGTTTGAAGAAAATTTTCTATAATAGCATCAGTTGCCAGCTAGGAAAAGAAATTCAACCACTTCCTCATGTAGTCAAATTTGACCAGTGACTTTGACCCTGAGGTCTGTGGTACTGACACCTTACAAATGATGCCCCAAGTATACGGACACTATGCACAAGGTTTGAAGTAAATTTCCTGTCATAGCATCGATTTCCAGCTAGGAAAAGAAACATCACTTTCTCAAGTAGTCAAACTTGACCATTGACCTTGAACCTGAATCCAGTGGTACTGAAACCCTGAAAAATGATGTCTCGAATATATGGACACTGTGCACAATGTTTGAAGTGAATTTCCAGTAACAGTGTCTATTGCCAGCTGGGAAAAGAATCTTCACCCACTTTCTCATGTTGTCAAATTTGACTTGGGACTTTGACCCTGAGGTCAGTGGTACTGAAACTCGTAACAAGTGATGTTGCAAGTATACAGACATTATGCACAAGGTTTGAAGTAAATTTGCTGTAATAACATCAGTTGCCAACTAAGAAAACCTTCAAAAACTTTCTCATGTAGTCAAATTGGACCTGTGACTTTGACCCGGAGGTCACTGGTACAGAAACCCTAACAAAGGATATACCAAGTAAACACACACTATGCACAAGGTTTGAAGTAAATTTTTATCTGGCTTAGCATCAATTACTAGTTAGGAAATGAAGCATAAATTACTTTCTCATGAGGTAAAATGTAACCTGCGATACTTACCTTGAGGTCAGTAGTACTGACACCTAAGAAATGATGTCCCAATTATATGGACACTGCGCACAAGGTTTGAAATAAATTTCCTCAAATAGCATCAATTGCCAGCTAGGAAAAGAGCCGTCAAACACTTTTTTATGTTGTCAACTTTGACCTGAGACCTTGACCCTGAGGTCAGTGGTACTATAGCACTAACAGATGATATCCCAAGTATACAGACGGTATGCACATTGTTTTAAGTAAATTTCATGTAAAAGAATCAGTTGCCAGCTAGGATAAGAAGAACCTTAAACAACTTTCTTCTGTATCGAATTTGACCTATGATCCTAACCCTAAGGTTAGTGGTACTTAAATCCTAGTTTATGAGGTCCCAAGTAAACAGACACAAGGCTCAAGCTTAGAAGTAGAAATTTCCTGTAATACTCGTAGAAGCAACTGCCATCTAGGAAAGAACCTTCAGCCACTTTCTCATGTATTCAAATTTGACATATGACCTTGACCCTGAGGTCAGTGGTACTGAAATACTAACAAATAATGCCCAAAGTATACAGACATTTTCCACAAGGTTTAAAGTAAATTTCCTGTAATAGCCACCTAGGAAAAGAACTTTCAACTACTTTTTCATATAGTCAAATTTGACCTGTGATCTTGACCCTGATGTCAGTGGCACTGAAATCCTAACTAATGATGTCCCAAACATACAGACACTATGTACGAGGTTTGAAGTAATTTCCTGTAATAGAATCAGTTTCCAGCGAGGAAAAGAACCCTTCAGCCACTTTCTCATGTCAAATTTGACCTGAGACCTTGAACCTGAGGCCAGTGGTAGGTCAGTGGTACTGAAACCTAACATAATGTCCAAATAATACGGACACTGTGCACAAGGTTTGTAGAACGTCTCCCCGTACGTCACCATAGTGCAGGTTATATTTCATTTCCTTTGGGATCATTGGGCCCATTGTGGTATATTTGAAAATGGAGTTCTGCTCATGTATACGCTAGAGGGCGTAAGCAGTGTTGCAAACTTCATTACTGCTTATGAAGAGTCTCAATAAAACCGAGACACCCATTTTCTAATCCTTAGTGTGTTCTTTGTTTCCCAAGGCAATCTTTTTGACGTTTATTTGAAGTATTTTTCCTATTACAGTATCAATTGCTAGCTAAAAAAAAAAAAAAAAAAAAAAAAAAAAAAAAAAAAAACAACCTTCAGTCACAATTTTTTAATGTAATAAAATTTAACCTGTGACCTTGGTCCTGAGGTCACTGTTACTATAGGCCCAACAAATAATGTCCCAAGTATACGGACACTATGCACAATTTTTGAAGTTAATTTCTTACGATAGCATCCATTGCTATCTAGGAAAAGCATCTCTAACCACTTTCTCATGTAGTCAAATTTGGTTTGTGACCGGCGACCATGAACCTGAGGTCAGTGGTACTGAAACGAATCAAATAATGTTCACAGTATAGCGACGCTGTCTGTTGCACTGTTTGGAAAAAAAAAATCCTCTAATAGCTTCAAAATGCCAGCCAGGCAAAAAAAAAAAAAAAAAAAAAAAAACTATCCATTTTCTCACGTATGTCAATTTTTACCTGTGATCTTCACTTTGAGGTTAAGAATATTGATACCCTTATCAAATAATGTATCAAATATAGGGACACTATGCACAAGATTTGAAGTAAATGTCTCCAACAGCATCAAAATGCTACATTGGGAAAACAAAACAACAAAAAAACTTTAACCATTTTCTCACGTATTTATCAAACTTGGCACTTGACCTTAGCCTTGATACGGGTACAGAAACCCAGATCTAATATCTCCTGTATAGGGACAGTATACAGAAGGTATGAAACAAATTCCTCTGATAGTATGAGAATGCCAATGAGCTAGGAAAAACTCTTTTTTCATGCACTTAACAAATCTGACCTATGACGACCATGAGATCAAGACAAGAGCAGTGAACGGATAGTTTTTTGTTTTTTTTTGCATTATAACAGCAACTGGTTTGTTTACATTTTTATGCCCCCGCCATTATGCACTGTCCGTCCGTACACACAAATGAGTACTTAGGTGGCTATATTTGGTGGACAGTTTCAAGGTATTTAAATGGGATTTATTCCGTAGAAACATAAAATCTTGAATTGTGTGGCTAAAAATCAACTTGTAGGGCTATAAAATCGTCACATAAGTATCAAAATTACTCTAGATAACCACATAAGTACCAGTTTGTTAGAATGTCCATCCGTCTCCATCCGCGTCCGAGATAGCGTTTAGCAAGTTTTTCAGGCGGGGGCACCCGTGTCCTGTGGACACAATTCTAGTTTCAGGAAAGAAACGAAAAAAAAAAAAAAAAAAAAAAATGAAGATTACCTGTTGCGTTTGAGTAACGTAGTTCTGGAACTGCAAATAGATTTATACTGAAATATGTCACGGTTGGTAAACACATATCGGTTTATACCTAATATAGGCTAGGCTGCCCGCGAAAAGCATGCAAAAGCCACTCCCAGTAATCTCCTGATGGGCTACTTGAATTTGAGCTAGCGCGCGACAAAACCTACAATAAGACTTTTGCGGCCAGCGAAAACTCAGATCAGCCTACGCATCCCCCTACAGTCAGGGATAAACGAGTATCATTGCCATACTGGGCGAATGTAAGAGTCTTTTCTGGTCATACGGGTTTAATGTAGGTTTTGTCATGCACAGGCTCAATTATAAGCTGTCCGTGAAAAGCATGCAAAGGCCACTCCCTGTAATCTCCTGATTGGCTTCTCGACTTTGACAATTATTGACAGTTTCTGAAGGAAATGGATACATATTCAGAAGAGTTAATACTGTCAGATTAAATTTGCCTCCCTTCTGAAAAGGGTCTACCGTATTTGCCATAAGTACCCGGACACCCCAACTCCTTACCATACTTGTTCAAAAAATATAAAAGTACAATTAACTACCTGACGTTGTATCTAAAAGTTGCTGGATGAGTGGCAAACAGTGTAGACCCTGATGAGACGCCGCGTTCTGCGGCGTCTCATCTGGGTCTACACTGTTTGCTCAGGCCTGTTCGTCCGAATGCATACGGTAAATACGGTACTCTAAAAGTGGAGCAAATTCTTTCATTTTAGCGTAGAGTCCTTTTCAGAGGGGACTGATGCTCAGGGAAACAAACAGGAAGTCACAAAAGTTGCCTCCGTCTTATATGAGAGAAATTTTACCACGTGCATCAAATCTCCTTAACCATCATGGTTGCGACAGTCAAAGCCTTTAACGAGAAGAGACGGACAGTTATAGAAAACATTGGAAGTTAATATCGATGAGCCTTATTTCGCTGTTTCTCAAAGGGTTGTTGGAAAAAAAAAATAGAATAGTCGCAAAGTCTCACTGGTGCCCAAACGACTGACAAGATTGAGGACTGATGATGATGACGATGATCAGGATGAAATCATGATGATGATCGCTGTTTTGTAAGACACAAATGAAAGTCGCCTGACGACAAGAATATGCTATTTACAGTCGAACCTCAATAACTCGAACATCTTTGAGACTATGTAAATTTATTCTAGACATAGGTAGTTCGAGCCACTGAGGTTAATCATAATGCCAGGTCAGGAGGCAAATTGAATTAATTTAGGGATGGGATGTCTTTTCGATTTCTATACAATAATGGTATATTGTGTGCACTCATTAGAATTATCTCATCGAGGAGTACACACAACATACATTTCATGATAAAATAAGAAAAAAATTCCCTAAAATATCAATAAATATTTGTTTTCTTGGGCTATCAAGAGAATTTCCTAGGGACTCAAAACGGAATTCGAATTAGCCATGTTAAACGAGCCATCGGTGTTCGAGTCATTGAGGTTTTACTGTATGTGAGCTAGTTGCTAGTCTACATGCAAATAGACACATTTAACAGTATATAGCAACACAATTTATGATTTATTTTAATTTTTGCATATTTAATTAGGTGGTCGTGACGACACTTACATACAAAAATGGCGGCTTCTATGACAGCATTTTCTAGATGGCTATGATGGTTTGAACAATGTTACTGACATGGCGAAGATTTTGTTGAGTAACGAAGACATTGAAGTCTATTTTAAATTATATATTCTGTTGTATGCCGACGATACAGTTATCGGCTGAGTCTGATAAAGAATTACAAGCTGCTCTGAATTCAATGTTTTTATATTGTAAGTCATGGGATCTTGAAGTAAATCCTACCAAAACCAAAGTCACTATATTTACTAACAAAAAATTGCAACACAATCCAGTATTCACTTACAATGGGCAGGAACTGGAAATAGATGATAGTTTTGTCTACCTTGGTGCAATGTTTTCTTACAATGGACGCTTTCAGAAGCATAATCAAAGATCAGGCTCGTAAATCTATGTTTGTTGTGATTAGTAAAGCCAAAAGGCTACATTTACCAATTGGCATTCAAATTCAACTTTTTGACAGCATAGTTGTTCCTATCTTGCTTTATGGTTCTGAGGTGTTCGGGTTTGAGAGTTGTAATGTTCTTGAAAGACTCTGCATTTAATTTTATAAGTTAATATTGAAAGCCAAAAAATCAACATCCGATATCATGTTATACGGAGAACTTGGACGATATCCTATTAGTATTTCTACCAAGGCTAGAATGATTGGCTTTTGGCAGAGAATAATCAATGGTAAAACAGACAAAATATCATATAAATTATATAAAATTTTGTTAGCTATGCACCAACAGGACTTGTTTCATTCAAAATGGCTTTTGAGCATTAAGTATATATTACATGAATGTGATAAAGAGTAAGTTTGGTCGAACCAAGAAGCTCCCTTAAATATTTCAAAAATTGTTAAACTCAAACTTATTGAGATGTACAAAAGTTCATGGCAAGAGTCAGTTTCCTAGTCTCCCAAATGTTTAAATTACAGGATTTTTAAGTATAATTTTGGACTTGAAAAATATTTTGGGGTTTTACCAGATTATTTGGCTTTGGCCTTTTTTCATTTTAGATCACTAAATCATAAATTTCCCATTGAATGGGGGATTGCTCGAGATGACAGAATTTGCGAATTATGTTCTCTTCATAAGTTGGGTGATGAATACCACTATGTGCTTGAATGTTCTTATTTTGATGATTTAAGAAGCTTGTATTTGCCAAGAGATTTATTTTCTAGACCCAATACTGCGAAGTTTGAAAATCTCGTGTGTTCAAGTGACACACATAGTCTTTTTAAAGTGTCTAAATACTGTAAAGCTGTGCTGAATGCTTTCCAGGAAATATTCAGAAACATTTAAATATTCATGGACATAACACATGGACAGATGGACTTTGCCTTACACAATATCTAGTCATTTATGGACGAATGGCCCTGCCTTATTAAGGCGTTATTACTACACATTAATCTCTTTATAATGCTGTTTGTTATAACCCGGATCTGATATGGTTCTCAAAGGTATGTAGATTGTGTAGAGAAATGACCATTAATGGTCATTTATCTATGGGATCTATGTGTTTTTGTTTGAATATAATATTGCTGGTTGGATGTCTTGGTTGGTGGTTTGGACCCCCCAAAACAGTGTTATGAAGAGGCTGTGTCATTTTATTATGATCTCAATATCATGACTAAGTCATATTCTCTCGTGTTCACATTGACCATATCATGATGCCATAGTTTGCAACTGTCCTCAAAATGTTTCATGTTTTGTTTGTTGAAAGTTTTGACTTATACCTCGGTTATGGGTTTGAGTCGATAATAAAATCTTCAAAATCTGCAAAATCTTCAGATTTTCAAAGTCAAAGTATTATTATTTTTTTTTTATTTCTAAACTGACTTCCATAAGTTTTTCACCAAAATGCTTAATAGGCTCTTTATTTTCTTGGCATTATTGATGAACTTTTTCTAAATGGCGGATAAATAGTCGCCCACCTTACTCTTCACCTTCTAAATCTAAAATTTCAACAAGGTCATTTTACTAGCGAAGAACGTGTCTAAAATTGCTGGATGAGTGGCAAACAGTATAGACCCTGATCAGACGCCGCAGAATGCGGCGTCTGATCTGGGTCTATATTGTTTGCTCAGACCTTTCTGTTCTGATACTTAGGGTAACTGGATAAATTCAAACACCCGCGAAAATTTTGAACCCCTGTTAAATAAAACTGGACACGTCCCCGGTCGTGCTTTAAGGTGGCTTCCGACCACTCACTGAACATCGCCGGTTGTCCATGAGGATTAGGAAATCCAGTGAACGTAATGTTTGAGTATTTACTTAGGTATGGAGAGCCTTGAAACGGTATGCGTGGGCTACTTCGTGTTAAACTGCAATATAGTACTCGTAACAATAAAATACTGACCTTCAGATGACCCACTGTGACTGATTTACGCCTTCACTGTCCGACCAAGGTCGTGAAAAGTGATGTTGAGGTTGAACTGGCTACCGTATTTGCCGTATGTATTCGGACAGACAGGCCTGAGCAAACAGTATAGACCCAGATGAGACGCTGCAGAACGCAGCATCTCATCAGGTTCTACACTGTTTGCCACTCGTCCAGCCATTTTAGACACAGCATCGGGTAGTAAATTTTACTTGTTATAAGATCAAGTGTGGTAAGGAATTGAGGTGTCCGAATACTTAGGTTAATATGGTAACCTGGATCTTTATTGCATATACTCCGAAGTCGCCATTTTGTAATAGCGCGGCTTATATACAATCCAAGACATAACACTAGTCGATCTCTGAATGACACGATTTTCTACCGATTTCGGATCCTATCGATCCATTCTCTCGCATATCATTTTGTTGCGAATGAGATGGATTGGGGACCGTGATACAGTAGCGTTTTTTGTTTGTTTGGACATACTTCACAGCCCAACATTAACAAAGTAACTGATGTATAAAATAGAGAGTAGAGATCTAAAACACAAAATATTTTACCGCCGTTAGATCAGTGACTTACAGTGGCCTCGTAGGGGTAACAGGTAAGCGTTGTTTTTCCTACTGGTGGTGGTGTTCTTGGTTTTTACAGGTATTTCAACGCTGTTTCAGTTATTTGGGGCCGGTCTGGTGCACGCATTGAATAAGTGAACCGTTTCATGAGAAAACGTGTCTTCAGGATATATGCGAACCTTTAAGATCCAGATTGAGCCGGGGCACAGCATTTCCTACATGACTGCTTGTGCGCCTAGCGAAGACTCGGATCAGCCTGCGCATCCACACATTCTAAGCAGAACCTCTGGCATTCGTTTAAAGAAAGCTTGGATGTTTGGTTACCCACAGAACGCAAAGCAATGTCTCTGATCAGCCTGCGCAAATGCGCAGGCTCTCATCTGAGTCATTGCTTGGCGCCCATGCGATCATGTGGTAATACTGTGTCCCGGCTCAACTGACTACAAAGCTGCGGTGCAACGAAATATAGGCATATAGATCGTTTCTGATAATGAAATGCATATTACAGACTGGTCGCTCAAACCTGCCAGTGATCTCGCCGAATGGACTCTTTTATCACAACTCTTCGGACCGGTCTGTTTCCAATAGCAGGGTGTCTGTTTTAATAGAAATTACTGTATTTAATGCAAACAGTGTAGACCCTGATCAGATGCCTCGTTTTGCGGCGTCTGATCTGTGTCTGCACTTTTTGCCGATTATCCTGTTGGGTGTCTCCAGACTGAAATGGGTTAACACAATGCAATGAGTCACGACTGATTAGTTATGGATGGAATTATGAAAATTCTGTCTTCTCCTTTAAAACTTTAAAGATTGTTGTGATGACTTGATGAAGTATTCCCCTTTTAAAATTGAATGTATGCTTTAAAAAGCCATTTTGTTAACGATGACCGCTCATTGACTCTTCTAATTACCGTATTGCCCTTAGTGTTCGGACACGTCAACTCCTTACCATACTTGTTCTAAAATTTGGACAGGTACAATTTACTAGCCGACGTTGTGTCTAAAAATTGCTGGATGAGTGGCAAACAGTGTAGAGCCAGATGAGACGCCGCGTTCTGTATTGGGGATTCAAGCCAATCATAGTTTATTCAAAGGATGACCCCTGGATGGCCTTGACCTATTTTAGGCCAAGGTTAACTTTGGTGGTTTAGGCTTTTGTATGGGGAAAAAGTCAAAAAATGTGTATTTTTCAGAAACTATTCCAGCCTGTGATCAGAAATTTTGTAGATGCAGGTAGCTAAATATGTAAATGAAACTTCCTGAGTATTCAAGGTCAAGGTCATTCCTTGACATTGGTCCAAGGTCATTCAGATATGAAAATTAAAACTTGTTTTTCTCAGAAGCCAATGCGCCATTTGTAACCAAATTTCATAGGAAAGCTTTTAGGAACAAGGAAATGAAAATTAATAAATAGGAGTTTGATCACATGACAAATATGGCTGCTATGTCCGTATATGGTAAAATCATTTAAAAAAAAACTTCTCCGGAACCAGTGGACTGATTGCCTTGAAACTTGTATGTAGTATTTGGCTCTCGGGGCCCGTCGTAGTTTATTCAAATGATGATTGACTTGACCTTGGCTCAATTTACATCAAGGTCAAATTTGGTCACATAAGCTTTTGTATGAGAAAAAGTGGAAATTGTTATTTTTTTGGAAACTATTGTTGACTGTGAATTTTAATTTTGTATTTGCAATCAACTAAATGAGTAAATGAAGGTACACGAGTATCAAAGGTCAAGGTCAATCCTTAGCCTTCGACCTTCGCACAGAATTTAACATAATCAGCAAAGAAACTCATTGTACAAACCCCTGGGTTCATGATTCTAAGGCGGGGCATAAAGCCCCATAACATGAGCCTGGCGTCCAATGTCTTCCATAATGACCTTTAAATTCATTTTAAAAAAAACACTCAGCAGTCGGTTGAGCGGTTTAGGACCGTTGCTCTGGTTAGGTTATCGTACGAACGAAGGAGGCCAAATATCGAACGAGCACAGACGGTTGTGGCCAGATATCATGCATGTACAATCTCGATATTCTCTTTATTTGAGCCGCGCCGTGCGAAAATGTGTCTTCGGGCATATGCGGACAGCAAAAGTCTAGATCAGCCTGCGCATCCGCGCAGTCTGATCAGGGCTTTCACTGTCCTCTAACATAATCATTGGATCATGTAACAGAATGTAAGAGTGCAGATCAAAGGTCCCGATGTTACACTGCGTATGCGCAGGATGATCTGAATCTGCGCGTATTGCGCATGTTCGAAGGCACTTTTTCCCATGACGCTGCCCATTTGTTGATATCTGTTCTGATTCTGCATCCGCGCCATGGAAAAAAGTTCATCGAGGCATGTGCGTTCATGTCCGCCTACAGAACCATTGTATACTACTACAATTTGCAGCAAAGGCCATTATGATACTGGGAACGATGGTGATTTGGTGTTTTTCGTCTCTTTCGCTAAATTTTAAGTCATAGCGCGACGACGAAAGCTGAAAACGAAAAGCTCTTTTCAGTGAAAAAGCTGAATTCCGCCTGAAGTGAGATTCGAACCCGCGACCTCGTGATCTGGAGTGAGGAGCCCTAACTGGTCGGCTACGCAGATGATTTGCGATTGGGCGATTGGTCTCATGCTGATCGAGCAGTCGTGGGTTTGATTCGCATATTTTTTGCCATGATTTTACAGTGTTCTTTGCATATAGCCTTCTTATGTTCTTCGCTTTATCATCCTGCCGAAAGGACTGAAATATCATAGTTGGGATGTTTAGTCATCGTCGTCGTCATCATCATCATCATCATGAGCCACACCATGCGCCCATTTGGACAGCGAAGTCCTGTAGGATATTTGTCGTCCCCCACCCACCTCCCGGAAAAAAACCTAGGCGCCCGGCGAAGATTCTGATCAGACTGCACAGGTTGATCTGAGTCTTGGATGGGTCCCTGTCCAGTGGTACATTTTCTCATCTTACGATTCATATACGGTCTGCACCAAGCGCTAATGTGTCTTCAAGCATGCGCAAAATGCACAGCCTCGTATTAGATTCATCCCACGCATGCGCAAGGTATCATACGGGCATTTACCCTTCAAGATACATGTTATAGTCACCAATGATTCTGTTAGCGGACAGCGGAGGCCCTGTTCAGACTGCGCGGATGCGCAGGCTGATCTGGGCCTAAGCTGTCCGCATATGTCCGAAGACACATTTTCGCATGACGAGGCTTATGTCTTTGCTATGTACTTTTACGTTGTAATATTAAACCACGAGCCAGGCGTAACGAGAAAGAAATGAAAGTGAAACCAGCAACAAGCTTTAAATTATTAACAATATTTATTCCACAAAAAAAAAAAAAAAAAAGAAAAGAAAAAAAAGACAAGATTCAAAACAAAATAATGTAAGTAAACAGTACCTTTCAAGTTCATGTCACAAAGTCCCTCAGAAATAATCCGCAAGAATTTATAAAACAAATCCTTTGAATAACAGTTTCTGATCCCACAATTTAAAGTTCCTGAATTCAGAATTTAAGTCCAGAATGAATAAAATATTAAAGTAATCCAGTATAGAATAATTTCCAATGAAAGTATACAAAGATGCCCTTATGAAAATCTTTCCTCTTAATATAATATCAAAGAACGTTCTAGAAAAAGAATTTATTACAGACATCTCTTATTTTCTAGATTCAGTCAAGAAACTTCTAAATATGCCAAAAATAACTCAACATAAACAACATGTTATTGTAAACATGTTGATCCAAAGTTGTTTTTTGAAACATAGTAAATAAAGTTATTTATGGAAACATAGTAAACATGATGCTTAAAATAATTGAACACCCTGTATATAACAGTGCAAAAACCTCTCCAAACACCTAGAAAGAAAACCATTTAACGACAAGAAGACTGGGTAACATTTTCGGCAGTCGGCATTTTTAAATATTTTTCTTATTTTTCCAGAAAACGGGATCATACATTTCGTCCACACCCTTCAAACATCTTCTCCGCAGAAACCACTGGGCCATTTGGCAAAGGGAGGCTGGGGGCAGGGGTAGGGGGTCAGCTTATTTTATTGACAGGATGTTGCCTCCCTTGCATTCGAAACCTTTCAGGGGTGGGAGCCGGGAATTGCGGAGAGGGCAGGCTACTCTTAAAGGAAAGAATTAGCTCCCAGAGAGAAAAAATCTCCACTTTAAGCGTAGACCCATTGAGAAGCGACGTTAGCTATTTCCCTTCAGTAGACCCATTGGGAAGGGACGTTAGCTATTTCCTTTACATCCTTTTTTTTTTTTTTTTTTTTTTTTGTTAATATTGTTAATAAAAATCTACCGTATACCATTTTCATTACAGTCTCACACTGAGTCATTGACAGTATATTACGGGTATCAGTTTAAGTTTTTATTACTTAACGTTTAACACACTGAATAAAAAAAATAGAAGACGCCATTTTGAAATATTTACTTATTTTTCCCAGGAAACATGATTTGACATTTCATGCAAATTGTCTCCATTGGAAACAGTTTGCATGAAATGTCAAAACCTGTTTTTCTGGAGGGAAAAATAAAAAAAATATTGTCAGTTTGTCGTCTGCTGAATTTGCCCACACAGTGATAATGGTTAATTCATGAAACTTAACGGAAATGGAAAAATGGATACACCATCTATATAGGGAGCCAGTTCGGCCGAAATTGTACCGTCTCCCCTCTGAAAAAAGGATCTACGTACTGTCATTTGTAGTCCCGGTCCCGTAGGAAGGGACCGGGGAATAGAGGGGCTATTAACTGTTCAGTTTTTAAAGCCCCGCCATACGCCCTGCACATTTATGGTAAAATTCTTGCTAAAAGCCCCTCCACTCCGGGCCAGTTTTTGTTTCCTGAAACAGTCTACTCTGTATTGCAAAAATCAACCTGTATCTTCTTCATGGTAAAAGGTCTGGTTCCTGGAACAGACTGCTCTCTGTTGCAAAAATTAACCTATATGTTCTTCATGGTAAAAGGTCTGGTTTACTCGATGCTCTGAGCGATACAGCTGTTCAATGAGTTGACTGGGCCTTAAAACACACACACACACACACACACACACACACACACACACACACACACACACACACACACACGAGCTAAATTTAAAGGTAAGTATGGCCAGGAAAGTCTGAGGTTGATGTGGCTCTAATTTATGTATGCAAAGCATACACACACACACACGAGCTAAATTTAAAGGTAAGTATGGCCAGGAAAGTCTGAGGTTGATGTGGCTCTAATTTATGTATGCAAAGCATTTTAGCGGGAAATTGATACCCCGGCATATCTATGGCACTGCCAGGACTCATCGCATTACGAAAACACGCCTATTCAAATGTATAGAAAATTTCATCTCTAAAAACTGAAAATGTTCAGGTAAAAAAACTTTTCTGCTCAAAACATAGAATATGGGTACTCGTTAGAACCGCCTCAGCGAGGCGGTTCTAACGAGTACCCACAATCTATATTTTGAGCAGAAATAAGAAAAATAATGTATACCCCTGTAAGCCCCAGTTTTACTATATAAAAGTGGGGTTTAAGGGGGTCAAAATTATATAGGTATGTTTTCGTGATGGGCGGTAAAATCACGAATTCCCACTATCCCCGGCCTCGTAGCATCATACCGGTGCATAAAAGGAAAGAATTTGCTCCACAAAGGAGCAAATTCTTTTGTTTTAGAAAGAAAGCTTTTTCAGCAAGGGGTTGTTGTACAGGAAGGCAAATTAGAGGCAAACAGCAAGTCACTTGTAAAAAGAGAGGAATATCAACCAAATATATTCCTTAACGCTTGGCATGCTAGGTAAAATTTTCAGCAGAAGACATATTGAAATATTTTTCGTATTTTTCCCAGAAAACAGGTTTTGACATTCCATGCAAATTGTCTCCATAAGAGACAATTTACATAAAATGTGAAATCCTGTTTTCTGGGGAAAATAAGAAAGGTGTCGTCAATTTGTCTTCTGCTGAATTAGCCCAGAGAGTGGTAACGGTTATACGTTTCGGTACGAAGCGGTTTAGGCCACTTAATAAAAGATGTCAACAAAAGTATTCAATGCGCATTTCAAACTTTGAATAGCTGACTCAACGGTGTCGATGGTGTAATCTGAACCAGCTTGCCTTTATACTGTCACCCAACAATCCATTATACAATGCCTTTCAGCCGCGGATTTATGATTTATAAAGAGGTCAAATCTGTTTTTGAAGTTAGCGTCTTTTTTGTCTATCAGAGTTGAAAAGAGGTCAAACTTGTTTTTTGAGGCAAATTTCTTAACTTCTTTTGGAGCACTTTCTCACCTTCTCTATCAATGTTGAAAAGAGGTCAAGGTAGAACGTGTTTTTTTTGTTGTTGTTGCTTTTTTGGAACTCTCTCTCTCTCTCTCTCTCTCTCTCTCTCTCTCTCTCTCTCTCTCTCTGTCTCTGTCTCTCGCTCTCATCGATTGCGATGGCAGCCCTTTTGGCTTGTAGAATCGCTCTTGATGAAACAATGTGAGTTAAGCACTGTCTTGGACGCCGAGTGAGGCTCCTACCCATTGGAGAATTTGCATGAACTGTCAAATTATGTTTTCTGGGAAAAATGAGAAAACACACAACTTGTCGTCTGCTGAATTAGCCCAGAGAGTCAGATAAAGGTTAATCGGTTGACCCGTAACAATGGTAACATCGTTTTTGTCGAGTCGCGCAAGTTTGTCTCGTTGAAAAAGCGTCGGGTATGAAATCATATCAGGTTTCCCTATATCGCGTATTGTATTAGATATGGATGTTTATGTTTTCTTTTTATTCAAGAGAAAGACTTCCTTGATTCTGCTTCGGATGTGTACAAGCGTTGAAGTGTAAACATTTTAACAGATGTCTCCGTTTAATATTTTTCATGGTCGCCAATTAGTTTAATCTATTTAGATAAACTTGTTTGATTTCCATTTTTTTTTTTTTTTTTTTTTTTAGGGAGACAACTTTTGTGACTTCTTGTTTACTTTCATGCATACCAATCTCCTAAAACGGTCTACTCTAAAAGAAAGCATTTTTTTCATCTTGGTCTATTCGTAAAGGATAGGAGCAAATTCCTTCCTTTTAGAATAGACACCGTTTCAAATGGGAGCAATCAAGAGGACACACAGCATTGAAACAACGTCTATTCAACGTTGATTCAACGTCTTGACGTTGAATCAGCGTTGAATCGACGTTGTTTTAACACTGTGTGCCTGTTGGGAATTCTTTTCCTGTTAAAGTAGACCCCTTTTCAAAACGAGCAAATTCTTTCATTTTAGAGTAGATCCCCTTTTAAGAAGGGGACAGAAACAATTTTGATCATGCTACCTTCCCTGAACGTGTACCATTCCCCTTAAAGCTATCTTGTTCGCAATCCTATTCGTAAACCCCGTTAAGTGGGGTGGTCGGGTGGTGCGAAGGTGTCGTGTATCTTACGTCACCGGGGCGTCCAACTGATACTGGCTTACAGTTGGGCAAGGCCTGCTATCCTTGTAGCAGGTAAGGGTAGATGGGGAATATTTTTATTTCTTCTGTTTCTTCACTTTCACTCCTGTTCCTTTCTTCCCTGTCCCTCTCTTTTATCTCTTCTACTATCTCTTCTATCACTTTTCTCCCTTTCTCTGGGAGACGACACAAAATGACCCACAAGGGTTGACGTGTCGTTAAATCCCAACACAATCAATAAACCCCGTTAAGGGGACTAAATACACTATTAGGGATGGTAACCCTGTCAATTTTATTTTTACATCTAAACTTAAAAAGGGATCTCTAAAAGGAAATAATCTGCCCCTCCTCCCTGCCCCTTAGGAACACATTCTTTCCGTCTGGAGCAGACCCCTTTTTAGAAGGGGATTGTTGTCCAGAAAAGCAAAGAGGAAGTAGCCGGCTTCGGTGGCTCAGTTGGATGCGCGTCCGACTGGAGATCAGGAGGTCGCGGGTTCAACCCCCGCCGAGGTCGGCAACATTTTTTCGTGGAGATTGATCATGAAATATTTTCTACGGTCATTCTCTCCCTTCCGCTGATTCAAGAAGGGCAGTTGTCAGTTTCTGGCGAAAGAATGTGCACAATACTGGTTAACCGCTTAGAGGACTAAGCCTGTCCAGTAAACGTGTAGTTAGGTAAACTGACCGCGCTCGATATGACCCCACTGGGTAGACTGGGCTTAAAACCTCAACACAAACAAAGAGGAAGTTACAAAAATTATCTTCCCGGTAAGAAATGAAGGACAATCTACCAGATATACCCAGTCCCCTTAAAGGGAAAAGCAATGTTGGTGAAGAATGTAACTGAAACGAAATATCTAAACAAACCATGCATTTTGATGCAGAGTTTACCAAAATTGGTGAAAAGCTAAGGAAGTTTATGATGTTTAATAATTTAAATAGTGTTCTCAAGGGCGCGGCCTTTGAGTATATTAAACGAGATTCTAAAAGTTTTAAAATATTGAATAAACCGTTTACATCTAAGCTATATACACGAATAAAGAGATAAATTAATGCTGCATATATTATTCATTTAGGTTTTGCATATTTAATTAGGGCTTTATGATGTCATAAATTCTTATTAAAAATTCAAAATGACAGCGTTCATAAAATTAGAAATTCTTCAAACACTGATAAATTTCTTGCTATTCATCCGATTTTGATCAACTTTGCATCAAATTAGGGTATTTAATTTCAGATACAATCTGCATCAATGTTTCTTTAATACCCATTCATTTAATAATATTTTGATGTATAATTGCAGAACTCATAATGGAGGGCGATGTAACCAAGTTCAGAAGGAAGATCGGCATCTGTCGTTTCTTTCTTATACTCCTATGCATAACAGTTGTCGCCCTTGTCATAGCATTAATTGTGGTGGCATCGAAGTCCAAGGCGGAAACCAGTGAGTCTGAAGCTCAAGCCGGATTTTGTAAGTCAGGCGCACACAATATCAACTTAGAGCCACCAAATCCATTACCTCCGTTCCATGATCTGACGACAGAAGAAGTAAAGTCGATCAAGGACTATCTATACGGCCGAGAGGAGTTGAACCTTGTTAATTCATCTGATATACGATGTAACGCGAGTTATATCTTTACAATGGAACTTAAGATCCCCAATAAAGAAGCTACGCTGAATTTTCTGGATAATCAACAAGATCAGCCGGACCGGGAGGCAAAAGTTGTGATATTCAGGGGAGACAACCAACCACAACCGGATGTGAAGGAGTACATTGTCGGGCCACTGCCCAGTCCTACGTACATGAAAGATTACAGGACAGCCCCGTTTCACTTTAGACCGTTTACGTTACCAGAACTGCTGGACGCTGGCAACATGGTGCACCATGAGGTTCAAACAGTAGCAGGACAATTGCTGCAAGAAAGCTATGGTGGGCAGATTGAAAATTGTGGCGACAAGTGTCTGAGCTTTTTCCAACTCCAGAATTCGGAGTCCTCTTCAACAAGTGGGCATATGGACAAACGAAGGACCTGGTTTTGGTTGTATCAAATTGTTGAATTTTTCAGTCTTCATCCCGTGGGTTTCCATGTACTAGTTGACCTTACAGGAACTACAAAGGCTGGCTATAAAATTGTCAAAGTCTCATATGGGGAAGCCTCATTCGATACGCTCCAAGATCTTATGGCTGCCTATGAATCCAATGCAATCACAAAGATCAGAATTCCATTTCCGGTCAACGACGAAAAATTATTTTCATCTTTGCACATGCGCGGAGATCCATTTCCTGCGGAACCAGCAAGTAAACCAATTCAGTTTGAACCACATGGTAAACGATACTCCATCAGTGGACGTCATATTGAATATCTGGGATGGGAAATGGACGTACGGTTGTCAATAGTTTCTGGACCCCAGCTTTTTGATATAAGATACGAAGGAGAAAGAATTGTTTACGAATTAAGCCTTCAAGAAGCTGCGGCATATTATTCTGCTCATAACCCGGCACACCGGTCGTCAGATTTCGCCGACAGCTTCTTCTTGATCGGAAATCGTGTCAGAACATTGATTGCTGGTGTCGACTGTCCAAGACATGCAACGTTTCTCAGCAGTCACGTTGTGACAGAAGACAGGGAGGCCCCGTTTAAAATCGACAGGGCATTTTGCGTGTTTGAACACAACACGGGAATTCCACTGAGAAGGCATCTATCCAGAAATAATGACGAAGGAAAGTTTTTTGAGGGCATGGAGGATGTTGTTTTAACGGTCAGGACAATAGCAACTGTCCTAAACTACGACTATATTTTTGATTTCATATTCCATCAAAATGGTGCCATCGAAGTGAAGGCGATTTCAAACGGTTACATTCTGACGTCATTCAGAACTCCAGCCGAGGATGATTATGGCTTTAGATTAGGAGAATATATAACAGGAAATATCCATCATCATATGTTTCATTTCAAAGTAGACATGGACGTGAAAGGAACCTCAAATACATTCGAAATATTGAATATTGAGCCAGTTCAGGTAGATAATTCGAAATGGGCGAAAACTCCTGGGTCGAAGTACGCACAGACAAAGCTTGTGAGAGAAACAGTACAAACAGAGAGGGACGCTGCTCTCAAGTTCAACTTCGATAAACCAAAGTATCTAACGTTTCACAATAACAACTCCAAGACCAAATATGGTCTTTCAAGAGCTTACAGACTGTATATGAAAGGAATGTCAAAACAGGTAAGTTCCCAGCAGGCATTCTACTTAAATCTATATCGGACCGTTATCGGCCCGACAGGATTCCTGTTGGGCCGATAACAGTCCGATATGGATTTATGCACAATGCTAGTTAAATTAATATCGGTTACTAGAAACAACGAAATAATGAAAGCCTTTCATCATCACCCCTTCGTCGTCTCAATATGACTTTATTAATCCCCCGCCGCGAAGCGGATGGGGGATTAGAGAAATGGCCTTCGTCTGTACATCCGTCCGTCCGTCCGCCCGTCTGCCCGTCCGTCTGTCCTTCCGTAACACTTTCTTGTCCGCTCCATATCTCCTGAACCCATTGAAAGATTTTCATTAAACTTTGGTCAAATGTTCGCCTTAGTGAGTCGATATGCAGAACCCATAAGTCAACCATGCCAACTCAAGGTCAAAGTCACAGTTCAAGGTCATGTGTTTGAGCCTTGAATTTCGTGTCCGCTCCATATCTCTTATACCCCTGGAAGGATTTTCTGTAAACTTTGGTCATGTGTTTGCCTCAGTGAGACGATGTGCAGAACGCATAAGTCAACCATGCCAAGGTCAAGGTCACAGGTCAAGGTCACGGGTTTGAGCCTTGAATTTCGTATCTGATCCATATCTCCTATACTCCTGGAAGGATTTTCTTTAAACTTTGGTCATATGTTTGCCTCAGTGAGACAATGTGCAGAACTCATAACTCAACCATGCCGACTCAAGCTCAAGGTCACAGTTCAAAGCCACAGGTTTGAGCCTTGAATTTTGTGTCCGCTGCATATCTCTTATACCAGTGGAAGGATTTTCTTTAAACTTTGGTCAAATGTTTACCTTAGTGAGACGATGTGCAGAATCAATAACTCAACCATGCCGACTCAAGCTCAAGGTCACAGTTAAAGGTCATGGGTTTGAGCCTTGAATTTCGTGTCCGCTCTGTATTTCCTTTACCCCTGGGAGGATTTTCTCTGAACTTTGGTCAAATGTTCACCTGTGGGACGATGTGCAGAACCCATAAGTCAGCCATG
The DNA here is from genome assembly GCA_964016985.1 of Anodontia alba. Classification (NCBI taxonomy): domain Eukaryota; kingdom Metazoa; phylum Mollusca; class Bivalvia; order Lucinida; family Lucinidae; genus Anodontia; species Anodontia alba. Next base: position 68,177,592 of record OZ024827.1, on the reverse strand, counting down.
GGGACTCAAGGACAAGGTCACAGTTCAAGGTCGCGAGTTTGAGCCCTGAATTTCGTGTCCACTCAATATCTCCTTTACCCCTGGAAGGATTTTCTTTTAATTTTGGTCAAATGTTTGCCTCAGTGAAATGATGTGCAGAACCTATAGCTCAACCATGCAGACTCACAAGGTCACAGTTCAAGGTCACTGGTTTGAGCCTTGAATTTTGTGTCCACTCTGTATCTCTTTTACCCCTGGCAGGATTTTCTCTAAAATTTGGTCGAATGTTCACCTCAGTGGGACAGTGTGCAGAACCTATAACTCAGCCCTGCAGACTTAAGGTCAAGGTCACAGTTGAAGGTCACGAATTTGAGCTTTGAATTTGGTGTCGGATCCATATCTTCTTTACCCCAGGAAGAATTTTCTTTAAACGTTGATCAAATGTTTGCCTCAGCGAAATGATGTGCAGAACTCATAACTCAGCTATGCTGGCTCAAGGTCAAGGTCACAATTGAACGTCACCAGTTTGAGCCTTGAATTTTGAGGCCATTTCATTGCCATTCAGACTGCCTTGTTAAATTAAGGTCAAATGTTCGTTTTAGTGAGATGATGTGTAGAACCTATAACTCAACGATGCAAACTCAAGGTCAAGGTCACAAATGAAGGTCATTCGTCTCTTTCTTGTTCGCTCCATATCTCCTGAACCCTTTGAAAGATTTTCATAAAGTTTTGGTCAAATGTTTGCTTTAGTGAGACGATGTGCAGAACCCATAACTCAAGCATGCCGAGTCAAGGTCAAGGTCACAGTTAAAGGTCACGTGTTTGAGCCTTGAATTTCATGTTCATTTGAAAGATATTTATTAAATTTGGGTCAAATGTTCGCCTTAGTGAGATGATGTGCAGAACCCATAACTCAACAATGCAGACATGCTCCATTGTCATTCTGCGGCGGGGGATATAGCTGTCCTTTAGACTGCCTTGTTAATGTTGAGAGACTCAATTTACTGTATCCCTGCCATCTATGGCACAAGTGATGAAATACTAAAACTTGATTACTTTTGAGCCGGGGCACAGCATTTTGATAGCATTTCGTATACGAGTGCATGTGCGCCCAGCGGACTCAGATAAGCCTGCGCATCCGTACAGTCTGATCAGTCTTCACAGGGCACTTCAGGCGAACAGCGAAAACTGATCAGCCTGCTGGATGCGCGGGCTGATCTGTGTATTCTCTGGGCGAACATGCAGTCTTATAGGAAATGCTGTGCCCAGCTCATTTAGAATAATCCTTCAGGCATATTTTGGAACTAATGTTAATTTCGATATATATTTCGGTAATGATATATTTCGGTATTTCTAGTAACGCAATTAATATCAACTTTGTTCTGGTCCCATGAACTCTACCAGCATTTACAATGTTGATAATAATATTAATAATAATAATAATAATAATAATAATAATAATAATTATTATTATTATTATCGTTATTAATATTGCTAAACTGAAAAAAGAAAATCACCACAAATGTTTCTGTTTTAACGTCCAAACAACCTCATTTCGACCATTTTGAGGGTAGGGTAACACACAAGACTCTCCCATTTATATCATTAATGACTAATCAGTCTTCACTGGCGCTCTTTGGCTAGCTAAGGATCCTATGTTCCCTCAGGAGTCTCTCTCTCTCTCTCTCTCTCTCTCTCTCTCTCTCTCTCTCTCTCTCTCTCTCTCTCTCTCTCTCTCTCTCTCTCTCTCTCTCGTTACTAACACGTTTTTTATTCTAGTGTATTTATTTGATCATATGATATGTCTGTGGTCGTAAACTTGAGCATTTTCTTCTCGACTTCAAAAGCATTTATTTTCTATTGTGTATCAAGGGGTATTGAAACACTTTCAAGGGAGTAAATTCTTGTCAAAATGGTTTTGCCTCCCTTCTGAAAAGATTTCTGTTCGAAAAGGAAAGAATTTGCTCCCAATTCTTTCCTTTTAGAGTATACCCCCTTTTCAGAAGGGGATTTGAGTGCAGAGAGCAAACAGGAAGTCACAAAACTTGTCTCCCTTGTAAAATGGCTGAAATTCTACCAAGTACGCCCAGTACCCTGAAAACATACCACAACGTATTTTTCAGTTATTCCCAGAAGGCATGGGACAGGAACCAGCAATATCCTGGGCCCGGTACCAGATGGCAGTGACCAAGTACAAAGAAGAAGAACCCAGAAGTAGCTCCATGTATACCATCTGGGACGGCGCTGAACCCGTGGTCAACTTTCAGAGCTTTATAGATGATAACGAAAACATCGTAGATGTGGTAAAGAATTTGCATTTTCAGAGGAATCGTGATAACTCTGGGATATTTTCTCAGTTTTCAGAGGAATGTTGATGATTCTAGGATAATTTTCTCCAGTTCCCCATAAAAAAAAACATGTTGTGGGTATTCATTAGAAGCGCCTCGCCGTGGCGCTTTTAATGAGTACCCACAACATAAGTTTTTTTTGTGGAGAAATAAGAAGAATAATCCTAGATTAATCACCAAATACTCCTTAACGATTCTTCTGATTTTTTTTCTTCTTTACATGAACGTCCTTACAAGTTCTAAATCTCACGATTCCTCAGTTTTACTATATAAAGTGGTGAAATGAGGGGTTTTCCTCAATTCCTAATACAAGTGAAGCATTTCTTTTTATTCTTTTAACCCATTAATGCCTGATGTCCCAAAGCAAGATTCATTGGCATCACGAAAACATACCTATATAATTTTTTACCCCCCCCTTAAACCCCACTTTTATATAGTAAAACTGGGATTTACAGGGGTATACATTATTTTTCTTATTTCTACTCAAAAAACATAGATTGTGGGTACTCGTTAGAACCGCCTCGGCGAGGCGGTTCTAACGAGTGCCCACAATCTATGTTTTGAGCAGAAATATGGAAAATATCAGAATTGTTATCTGAAAACTTTCAGTTTTTGGAGGTGAAATTTTCAATGTATTTGAATAGGCGTGTTTTCGTAATGGCATGCAATGTAGACCCAGATCAACCCCACAGAACGCAGAACGCCGCGTCTGATTAGGATCAACATTTTTTGTATTGTCTATAGGAAAGGTTGTAAAACTTTAATGAAAATAAAATAATCCAGGCATCCCTGAAATTGGAGATGAATAGGCCTGTAGAAATTGGCCCCGATTCGGTCCTTTTAGGTGTTTGGTAGACCGCGTTTTGCCCAACGTACATAGATTTTGCGCCTTTTAATGGAGTATTCATATTCGTCCGCCGATATTGTACTCAATATGATTAAAATCTTATTTCTTCAAAGGTTTGAAGTTCTCTTTAGTTTTGTTTATTTGTTCGCTGTTTATGAGCATCAGAGTGTATAAGCAATATGTTTAAATGCAGATTAAAGTGTTATCAGCGTAAGCAGGGAACTTTTTGCTAGGAAGTTATTAGGTCGGTAGTAACAAGAAAACTGAATGTCGAAAGTGGTATATTTAATCTAGTGGCGGTTTGGCAACCGCCCCTCAAAATGTGAATCATGAAATAAATACCAGTACACCAGTCGATATTTAAATTTAGCTCGCTTATGGTTACTTTGTTGAGTTCATGCATATGTATTGGTATGTTGCAGGATCAAGTGACCTGGGTAACGATGGGCATTCATCATATCCCACATATGGAGGACATTCCTGTAACCCCAACAGTTGGTCTCCAACTCGAGTTCTTCCTGCTTCCTTATAACTACTTTGACGAAGATCCAGCCATAAGTTCACGTGACGCGGTACGCATTGATCCACGTGACCCGAACGATTTGAAAAAGGGAATTACAATCAACAGATATGGTCAAAATGACGAATCGAAATGCATGCCCCAAAATACAATAGTAGAGTTTGACAAGGAGATCAGCGAGAATCCAGAATCCGTGTTTGATACTGCTTAATGGCGCAGTCAAGGCGAATAGCTACAAATGGTACATGTTTTGCCATTTCCGCAAAGGAAGACAACTTTTGTGACTTCCTGTTTGCTTATCTGCACGCCATATCCAATTCTGAAAAGGAGTCTACTTCTATAAGGAAGAATTTGTTTCCTCTGGGAGCACTTCTATAAGGAAGAATTTGCTTCCTCTGGGAGCAATTATTTCCTTATAGAATTGACTCCAATTCAGAGGGGGTGGGGATGGTGGCTTAAACAAATTTGGGCAGAGTTGTCTCCCTTGAAAGTGTATCAATTCCCCATAAGCTGAATTGATGAACTTTAATGAAAGAGTTGAAAGTTGTTTTAAAGGAAGGCCACTATAGCAGAAAATAAATCCATTTCCTATACTATTAATCCTCATTTCAGTTGTAAGGCTGCTCCGAGAGGAAAGCAATCCCCACCCCATCGCACGGGTATATTTTCTTCCCTTTAGGAATCATTCACTTTGAGGAGTACTCAAAATCAAACCATCTCCAATGGACGTGCAGCCATTTCATTTAATAATAATAATAATAATAATAATAATAATAATAATAACAAAAAAAAAAAAACAAAAAAAAAACAAAACAAACAAACAAAAAAAAACAACAATACACAAAAAATATTAGGCGTGCATTTTTCCTGTTACGATAACTTGGTAGTTTGACTTTTAATTAACCCTTGTCCTGCTGAATAAATTAAGATGCCACGCCCATTTCTAATTTTCAGCCAATCAGATTACTTGATCTGGATTATTGCTATAAATTCACATACTTAATGCCAAACAGTGCAGATCCAGATCAGTTGGCTTCTCCAACTGATCCGGATCTACACTGTTTGCAAAAGCAGGGTCTGTCCGGGTTCAGCAGGATAAGGGTTAAAGCGCTAATTACAATAGTTACTGCAGTAGACGACATTTTGACTTTTTTCTACTTTCAGAGAAAATAAGACGACATTTCACGTGAATGATATGCTAGGCAGGTGACTCACGTGAAACGTTGTCCTTTTTTCTCTGAAGAAAAAAAAATACAAAGTGTTTTCTTCCGTACTTATGCTTAGCGCTTTAAGAATTAAATTTGTTTTCATTAAACCATCACTTGGACCCAGTCAAGCGAAAATGTTTAATGCATATGCTGACAGAGCAGGCCTATATAAACCCGCGCACTCTGATCAGAGCAGCCGCCATCCGTTTACAGGATCATTGGATACT